>CM041779.1:171663944-171689151 GCA_023374045.1 Limonium bicolor | reverse complement strand
ATGGAACCGTCTCCGGGATTCCCAGTTTTCGGGATCTACCGTATGACAGGTTCTCCGTACCTTTAGATGTATTTAATAACAGCCAGATCGGGTATTCCCGAGTAAGAGTGGACTTCCATCTCTCTGGCGTTTTTCCCAAGTTATAAAACAGGGATTGTGGAGGGTGAAGGATACTAGGTTTTTCCAGTATTCACTGGTAGTTCCTTACTAGCGTATCTCTCACGCTATCACTCAACCCTTACCCAAAGTACTAAATCCTAACTCGGTACTTCCTAAGCTCGGTAATTCAGTCATCAGAGCGATACTTCGCTCTGATACCACTTTTTGTAACACCCCAACCACAACACGCACTTTTTAACCACTGCAGCGGAAACTCAACATCACATTACTTAATTCAATGGTGTTACACGCCGTTAACCACCCACGTGGCTAACAAGGCTAATACATATACATTGTATCGGTCTGATGGACTAGATTCCCGAGCAACTACACAATACAATCCTTATTCCATTCCAACATTATTATACATATACATTCCCACTGTACCGAGTATTTACAAACTAATGCCGATAACAATTTCGGTCTTACTACGCCTACATGCTTACACCATTTAAATGGCTACCCATGTATAACATCTACCCGTCCTACTCTCGAACGGCTTCCAGCTCCTTGTACCTGAAATAGAAAAGGAGAAAAGGGTGGCCCCCAAGGGGCTCAGCACCTTTGCTGGTATGGTAATCCCGCAGCCCACATGCTACCGGGCCACGCACAACTAATTGTCGTCTTAGCATGCAGTTGATTATATTTAAATCATGCATACAAAGCATAAACAACAACACATAACATTTCGCCTCAATGGGCTCAACCTAAACCAACACATCCACACTTAACCAACCATTCAATGATTCCTTAAACCCTAGAGTGGCTCTCCTCTAAAACGGAGCTACTTCCTTAACGAACGACATGTACCCATTAATCGGGTATATCCTTAAACGCCTCTTGTCACAAACTGGGATTCATTTCCATGATCCACACACTCCATATCCTACAACATATCTCATTCCTCACATAACAAAACATAACAAACCTTTCTTGTTTCGACGTACACATGACAACATCGCATCATTTTAACACCTAACGTATACATATCATAGCATAGCAAGGGAATTGCATAGCACAATACAACACAAAACCCATAAATCGGTTCTCACAAGGAACCTTCCACCATAGTTAGTATATATAGTGAGCCTAGAGATTATTGCCAATCCCATGTTAAGCTCGTTACCAACCTCGTTACCGTCCGGTTATATAGAACGGTTAACTTAACCCAAGGTGTGTCGGATATAGTAATCCCAAGCACACCGAAATAACATTCGTATGCCCCTGTGGCCCGACGTGAGTCAGTAACTAGCTTTGGATAAGCTAAGGGAAGGTAGAAACCAAATTGGAATACCACCTATACATACACCAAGAGAGCCGAACCGGATATGACATCGACTCCCGTCCATCACACACGCGTGCCGGAACAACCGGACTCCTCACCCCCCATTAGTACACATACACTTAATAATAAGTAGTTAGAGATCCATTATGGAGCCTACCACATCCACACACCATACGGTATCATAACCGAGTTAAGCACACAAGGGAGGTTCACACACTTGCATACAACAACAATGTCCAACTAACTCACACATAGCCGTGGTTAGCACGTTCCCAAGGTTTGGGCCGTCAACTCCGTATACCGATCACTCATGTGTTCCTATTTTGGTTAGCTAAGGTTTAACACATACTTGAGGTTAAATGGTATCGGAGGCCAAATTCGCCACATAAATGAATTACTATAAACTCATTACATGTTTTAATCTTACAAGGTGGCAAACACTCAAGAAACATATTGGCATACAAGCCGGTGTAATCCGGTAGGACACAGGTTGCAAGAAAACCATACCTGTCACCGGAGTCCACTTTACCACGTCCACTTATGTTCCTCGAGCGATTCTCGAACAACTGTTAACATCACATGTGTTTTTATTAACATCGGGGTTTGCTTGATTATTTAATGTCTAATGCTTACTTTCCCCGTTAACTTAGTTACATAACTTTACATTTTAACTTGTTTTACTTTCACATTTTGATACAACTTTTCACCCACTTAATGCCATTTAAACTCACCTAACATGTCCTTAACAACCTTATAACATCATTACCTATCAATCCCCATCATTACATATCATTTCATAACCTTAAACCATATTTTTGGTCCGACCGGACTTGCCGACCGGACTTACCCAAGTCCGGTCGATTCCAGAACACATTTCCGTCAAAATTTTTCTACTCCGACCGGACTTGTAAGTCCGGTCCTATGTCCGGTCCATTCCAGAAACTAATTCCCCAGGGTAAACTGGGCCCGACCGAACTTGCAAGTCCGGTCGCAAGTCCGGTCTGCCCCAGATCTTTGTTTTCCTTTTTACATTCAACTCCAAACTTCCCCCATATATCCTAGTATACCCTAACCTCATTTGGGCACTTCAAACACACCTTAAGATATCCTTAAACACTCACAAAACTCTTTTTCTAATTCCTTAAACCTTTACTTATATCTTCACAAAATTTCTAACACTTACAATGTTTTCTCCTAGTTTTTCAAGTGGTGTTTCATCCTTAATAACTTTATACCAAAGTGTTTCCTCACCATCATAACATCATCTCCCAAGCATCTTCTCTTACTAAACCAAATCTCTCTTTCACAACTCCTTAAAGTTCCTTTCTCAAAACCTTACCTAAACATCATTTTTCTCCTATTCATCAACAACCTAAACCTTAAACAAACTCCCAAGACTTAATACATCTCAAAAACACTCATTGAATTTCTAGAACTTCCAAGACAATGCCTAAATCCTTATAGCACCTTAGAACACCTTAATGCATGTTTTCTTCTCCTTAGTGAAGCATGTATCCATTCTAACAATTCCTAGTTCAACCAAGTTCATTTAAGCACTTAAAACTCCTTATACATTTTACAAATTTTGCCATAGGTTCTCTTAGCACCTCATCATTCCAAGCTCATAGTTTTCACCACTAAACATTCAAGAACACCTAGATCCATCAAAAACATTATCACTCACAAAACTTCACCAATTTACACTACATCACAATATAGTGCATAATTAAACTTGCTTGGCACTTAGGCCCTAAATAACATGGCTCTTAGGCCCTTAAATTGCATAATCCTTAAACACTGAATTTCCCATAATAATGCCTTTGACCTGCAAATACATACACCAATACATATGTTCTTTTACTAGTCTCCTTGAGAACACTTTACTAGGTCATTCACCATTTGCTCTTTAGGTAGTTTTAACAAGCATTATAAGCTTATTTCTCCTAAGGCATTAAACCACATTAAGATAGCATATTTACCTCTTTTCCTCCCAAATTTCTTTCTTGTTTCCTCTTCAAACCGGTAAGGCATTTCATTCCTTGTCAACTTCTAAACAATATACCAACATTGAATGAGTATATAAGCTTTAAGCTTCATCTCATTGTAAACCCTAGTTACATATATTGTTTTAACACATCAAGGTAATTGTTTTACCTTTGAATGGAAGAGAGCTTGAATGAGTATCAAGAGAGACTCCTCCTAGCCCTTGGAAGATTAAATGAAGCTAAAACAAGCAAGAAGAGACACCATTACAAGGTGCATTTTCGGTCAACACCAAAGTGAAGGAAATGGAATTTTCTTTGGTTTTTCCTTACCTGAAGCAAAGGTGATCAACAAGGCATAAAAATATTAGCTCAAGCTCCTTCCATGGAAGTTCTCCTTGGCACCAAAATGGTGGTTTTGATGATTTGAAAAGACAATGTTGTAGAGCTTGCTCCAACTAAGAGAACGGTAGTCTCGGAATTAAATTCGGAGCATGGAGTCATAAGTTACAAGTGAAGAAGGATGAAGAATGGCATGGTTCTGTTGGAAACCGATGGAGAGAGGAGGAAGAAGGTGGCCACCGTGGGAAATGAAGAAAAGAATGAGAGAATGAGATAACCTTTGCTTTTTGAAGATATTGTCCTTTTAAAGCAAATAGTACACTAATTAGTCATTCTTTCTTTTCTTAGTAAATTAACAGGGTGGTGAGTCACCACACCTTAAAAAACCGGCCCCAATAGTACCTAGGGGTATTTAGACTTTATTAATCAATTGTCTCACTTATAGTAACATATGTTACAAACTAGCTTATAAAAATCACTATTCACCAAAAACAAGGCACATAGAAGTGAAATTTTTGATTTCCCATTGATATAGCCACCCAAATGTGATACTATATAGTACACATGTTAATTAAAGAGTAATGATGGACATTTAGCCATTCAAAACTCATTTACAAGACAATTTTTCAAAAACGTGCTTTAAGACTCCTTAAAGCACATTTTGCGTTTTAACTTGTTTTCAAGCTTGGTTTTCTTTAGTAATTGATTTTAGTATGTTCATTAACATATAAATAAGGCATAGGTATGACCATTAGGTCTTATACACATTTATCCCAAGCTTAGAGCACATTTTAGCCCATATTGACCTTAAGGTATTTATTTGTGTTTTGTTTGGTTTCATTGTCTACCAAAGTTTCCTAAGGACTTAATTAGCCTTATAAAGTCATAATTAACATTATCAAGTCTTGGTAGGCTCTTGGGTCCTAGCCAAGTTCACTCCAAGCTTAGAGCATGTTTTTGCTCAAACCGTGTCTTAGTGTTTTATTGTGTTTTACCATGGTTTAAATGGTTCATTTATGTTTCTAAGGCACTTTTAGCCTTTAAATACCATAGTTTAACATTTACACAACATACCAAGGTTTGGGGTATTTCCGCAATTATTTAGAATTTATAATTTTACTTAATAATAAAAATTAAAAATTTATTGGTTATATAAATATTTTTTTTTCTTTGGTTTCTCGGGTTTTTTATTGTAATTAAATACTCATAGTAATATATTGTTTGTGAATTTTTCTATTTATTTTTACTAACAAAATAAAGTTACGTAGTGTAATATAGTAAATTGTAATTGTAATATAGAAACGGTAAACACACTACATATAACTAACTTAACCAAATATGCTGCATATGTGCCGCACTGTCAAACAGTAGTTTTCAAAACAACTACAAATGTCAGCGCAAACCTACCAGCAAATATGCTGTAAATATGCCAACGTAAACCTGCTACCAAATATGCTGCAAATATACTGCCAAAACAACCATGCCGAACAGAGCCTAGTGTCATTTTATATAGAAATAATTAGTAGTTGTCATTTATAAAATGATACTAACAAACGAAAAATAGCATCTAATAGAATATAAAGTACATCTTTAAACTTTGTATTATTTTTTATGTTACCTAATAATTTAAAAAAAATAGGGAAAATTCACGAGATACCCCTGTTTTCTTTCGTAATTCACAATATACCCCTGTGATTTTAGTAATTTAACTTTAAACATGCTTATAAGTTGTCCAAAATTGATGAAACTTTACATGGACGATGCTAAAGTATTATATTTTGGTCCAATATCAAATTTGAAGTTTTTAAGCTCACATGTGACCTGTGGGACCCAATAAACAGTCACATATTCATTGGGTTCCACAGGTCACATGTGAGCTTAAAAAGCTTCTAATTTGATATTGGACCAAAATATAACACTTTAGCATCGTCCATGTAAAGTTTCATCAATTTTGGATAACATTTAAGCATGTTTAAAGTTGAATTACGAAAATCACAGGGGTATATTGTGAATTACGAAAGAAAACAGGGGTATATCGTGAATTTTCCCAAAAAATTATAAGACTTTTTTATTTTTTGTAAAATTTATGATATTAATAGTTTCTAATTTAATAATTTTTTTATATATTTTTAGATGTTTCTTTTCATTTTACATTTGTTTCTAATATTATAAATTTTATTTAGAAAATTCAGTTTTTGCAATTTTTATTATTTTTTTAAAATTTAGAATTTTCTAATTTCATAAAAAAATTAGTAGTATTTCATGAACTAGACAAAAATCTAGTGACATTTGATGAAATTTTCCAATATTTTTATGGTAAAATTTCATAAAATGCTCCCGAGTAAAAAAGATGGCATATTTTGAAAAGGGGATATATTATGAATTATAATTTTTTTAGGGATATAATTTCAATTTTCCTATTCTCCTTCCATTAATAAGGTTTGATCTTCATAATCTTCATCGAGGTGGGACCTTCAACGAGAAAATGAGTGTGTTTTTTTTTCCTTTAACATATTACTTTAGCTCATTTATTGATATATGGATGATTGGATTCAGAACTGTATTTTTTCTATCAAAACGAAGCCTCAAATCCCTCCAAATCTAAAATTTCAATCCTAATGCTTTACCAATAGAAAGAGCTAGCAAATGGAGGGTCATTTAGTTGGATTTTAAGGCCCAATTTTTTTGTAGATGTGAAACTGATAGTTGATACTAAGTTAGAAAAAGTTGAGGGAAAAAGTAGATAAGGAAAAAAAAGTAAAATATTGATTTTACGGTTGACGTATAGATAGAAAAGTGAGATGATCAAATAAATTCATTTTCATAATATCATAAAAAAACAAGGCATAAGTCATATTCTATCAAATTTATAAAAAATTGGAACTTTTTAGATTTAGGTCATTGGGATTTTTAAGTAATGGAGTCTATATTATAATTTTTATGGGAAATGGAGTTTAAATTATTTTAGGTTGATATTAATAAACTTTTGAATAAATAAATAACTACTAGATTCTATTTGGATACTTAACTACTATATATTAACAAAGTATTATTAAACCATAAAATAGCATCAACGAAATTTAATAGTACTCCCTCCGTCCCACCTTGACCGTCCTATTTACTATTTGGACATGTCGTTTGACTTCAATTTTTAACATATAAGATAAATTAATTTTGAAAATTTAAGTTTTGTATATGATTCCTTACATGATAAACTATATAATACAAAATTTAGTTTTATAAAATTATTTTACCTTATATGTTTAATATTGAGGTGGAAAAACGTGCCAAAAAGCAAAAAGACACTTATGACGGGACGGGGGTAGTAGTTTTTTGGTTTTAAGTAAATAAAAGTTGTAGGATCGGGTGGCTAACTCAAACCAACCAAAGGTGTGAGTCTAAGAGTTGGTTTGACTCAATCACCCTTTGTAAGTGAGAAACACTCTATGATGTAGAGGCACTCAATCGAATCAATTAAACTAAGGGTGCGGAAGACTTTGAGGTAATTGAAACGAAACGATGCGGAAAGGAAAGAAGGACTCTGTGGAACTCAGCAAGATACACAAATAAGCTATTTCATTTCCTGGTCAAATAAAACAACTTACAAATGTCCACTAAGTAGAAGGGATCTACTTAGCGGTTTTTCACTCACTCACCCAACACACTTTCTAATCAGATCAATGGTAAGCGTAGTGAAACTAGGATCTTCCTAGGCAGAGTCTATCTAGATGTACTAACTAACTTGGTACGTATCTTCTCTCTCTGGCTTACAAACAATTCTTCTCTCTCTCTAAGCTCTGAAATATTCCTCAATGAAATCACACGGGAAACTAGCTATTACATAACCTATTTATACTAGCATTACAATCGGTAGGTCGAGGGAGTTAGTTCCGAAAATACCGGAACTAACTTAGTGGACAACGTCCAACGTCTTTGAGTGGTCTTCTTACTTGGGCCGCGAACTTCGGGTGTTAAGGGAGGACTTTATGACCGTTGTGGCGTTAAGGCATTCCCGAGTTGACTCCTTATTATTCGCAACATCACGGGAGAGTCTGTGAAGCCTCCTTAGTTTCGTGGACTCCATTGAAGTGTCTCACTCTTTGTGTCTGACTAAGGATGATTGACTCTGTCGAGGTGATTGACTATCTCTGCAACACTCTGATGTCCCAACAGTTTCCCCCTTGTTGCTGATGATAGCAAACCTCCGTGAATCCCGATGGAGTCAATCCTGAAACAGAAACACAAAGAACTAGGGGAACCGACCCTGTCAAAGTTCCCCCTTAATAGCAGTAGTAGTAATTGAGTTCAAGGACTCCATTTAGGTTCCCCCTTAATCGTAGAGGGACTCCAGGCAGGCGAATAATGAATAGGCAGTGTAACAGGCATAATAAGGCATATTAGATAAAGCATTTATAGTACTAGACCACACGGTCCAGCAGCAGAAATCCAAAAGCAGTTTAAAGCAACAACAAAGTCACCCGTACACCAGACGAGATTCACCGCTTCCCCCTTTTGCTTTCATCAGAGGGAAGCCCATAGTCACAAAGAGTTAGTAAAAAAGATTCACACACAAACCAGCAAAAAGTGTTTAGAACTTTAAAACAGCCTAAGTCCTAACATTACACACACACACGTCATGGCTAAGGGGTTGGGGTTAGGGAGGCTTGGATATCAAGGAGTTGTTCTTGCAAGGTCGCCACAGTCGTCTCTATCCCAGCGAGTCTGTCCATCATCCGCGTTTGGCCCTGAATCAACTCTGCTGCCTGCGCGAGGAGTCACTCCACTTTCTCCAGCAGGAGGGGTAGGAGAGAAGCTTGAGGGACTGCCTCTAGAGAAGTGGAAGTTCCCGCCGTCGTAGGAGTTGATGGTGGGGGCAGCAACTTGGATTTATCGATAGATGTCAACCGATTCAGATAGCGGAGGTTGATGGTGTCTGTGTAACGCCCCTATTAACCATAAATACAGCAGAAATAAAACTCTAAGGCGATTACAGACCATCGGGTTCCAAACACCCGGCACCAAACCTCACCAATTTACAACTTACAATCCACAAAAGCTACGGTCTGAACTTCGAGAAAACTTAATATAACAAAACAATAATAAAATACATTCACTCTCCATAAACCTAGTCCCATCCCAATCACTCATGCTCTTCGTGGCCACCTGTAAATCAATTTGTACCTGCAAGATGAAACCAAGCAGCCCACCCCGAGAGGGGTGAGTCAGTTCCCTGGAATGGAACTGGTACAATTCTCCAAAAACAAATTTATAAAACATAACTCTCAAAATAAACAGTAACATGAAAACAAACTCTTAAAAGTAAAACAGAGATAAAGCACTTCAAAACAATCAAGTTTAAAGAGAAAGGAAAACAAGACAAAATAAAGAACTTCCAAACCAAGTCATCCACTTAAGTAGTCACACCACATAGTTAGTAAGCATCCATTGTTGATGTTAGAACCAATTCCCGTTTGGAGTATAAAGACTCAGATAGTCACAAAGGACTAGGAATAATAAGATAGATCCAAGAACCAATAACTCAAGAGTGGAATTATTCAATTGGGAGAGATGGCCCACCGCCAGATATCAATGTCCATATGGACGAGGGATATACAGCCCCCTGCTGTCAGATTTAAATGTCCTGGTGGACGAGGGATATACAGCCCCCTGTTGTTAAATATCAATGCCCCTATGGGCGAGGGATATACAGCCCCCTGCTGTTAAATTAAAAATGTCCTGATGGACGAGGGATATACAGCCCCCTGCTGTTAAATATCAATGCCCCTATGGGCGAGGGATATACATCCCCCTGCTGTTACCATTGAAGACGCGCGCACGTCGAAAGAAAGATTTCCAAGATTGACCTTTTCCAATTCCCACTAGATCACTAACTACCCAGAGCAATACCAAAACACTCAGTCCTACAGAGTGCAGAAGCGTAAACCCCAAGCAGTCAATGTCTAAGGGACACCAAGTAGAAGAAACCAATACCCAAGTGAGTTCCACATCCAAGGCTCAGTTAGTCACACAAGCTGAGTCAGTCACACAACCATTTCCTTTTTAGAAGTTCCTCTTAAAGTCAGTTAGCGTTTTCCAAAACATTCCACAAGTCAATCAGCAAAAATATCGGAGTACGAGAAATCATACAAACATTCCATAGGGTCCAAACACAACAAGCTGAGTACGAGAAATCGTACAACACATTCCATAGAGTCCAAAACACAACAAGCTGAGTACGAGAAATCGTACAAACATTCCATAGAGTCCAAAACACAACAAGCTGAGTACGAGAAATCGTACAAACATTCCATAGAGTCCAAAACACAACAAGCTGAGTACGAGAAATCGTACCTGAATAACGCTGTAGCAGTTCTAGTCAACTTGCGCAAACAATCAACAGTACTCTGAAGAATATTAAAGGTAGTCTATCATCAATCACTTGTAGCCTAAGTTAAGCTTAAATAAATTCCTTACTCTTATTTCTAAATCTCAATTGTCTTTTAAGCCCTCACTTAAATGCTATGAATAACCTTTGACTTGTCTTAGAATGTTGTATAACTCAAGGTTGTAAGACCAAGGAATGTATTTTATTAACACTTGTTAATTGTTCCACCCTTATCCACTTTACCCATACCTAACCATAATTCTCACATTAAAGACCTTTATAACATAAGTGCATTATACGTTATTCAATCAATCTTAGAATTTCAACAACAATTCTTAAGCTCAATACTTTTATTCTTACTTTAGGACATACATCGTGTTATGACCAATGATGGGTTTATCTTAGAATACTATACTATTATTTCACAATTTATTGACTATGTATCTTTATCAATATCTACTAGATAATCCATTATAACTAAGTCTTCCCCCTTAACTTAATTAAGATCTACATCCCGTATACTGAAATCGTAGTGTTGTAGATGCATTTTAGTATAACTTATTTGAGCTACTAAACTCAATTATCTTATATTTAGTTCAGAATGGCCTTTAATTACAACCATCTATTAATCTTGTCATAAGTTGTTAAATTACTTTTCATCTTGAAATAACCATATTATAGTTAACTCAAACTTATCGAACTCTCACATTTAGTATCCACAAGGTATATTATTTACTTAACCATATCTTTATAATAAGGTGTTTTAAGATAACCTTTTATGTATCCTTACTTACATTTAATTCCCTAACTGTTTTACTTTTACACACATTCTCTCTATAGACCATGTATAATCCTTTTATATTAAACTTCGTTAAACTCAAGTCTTAAATACATTTTATATTGTTTACAAAACCTAAAGTTTCAAAAGAATAACTTAATAAATTAATTTCCTTTATTGTATTTAGGATGGACATGATATCTTAGCATGAGGTAGAATTTATCAAAGAATTAAATTCTGGTTCGTAAGTGAAATTGTCAATTACTTAATAAGAATATATTCTGAACAATCTCCTTACCTTATATTCAAATGACACATTAATATTTCCAGTGTCAAAAGGTAAATCAATATAATCTCTTATGTAACCTGATTTCATCTAATTAAAGGTTTAAAGATTTTAAGTATCTAATTTCTATTTACAAACCTTCTTATAAATTCTAACTACTAAATACATTACTTAACTATAAACTCACATCCTGAATATTGGTGTTAAATGTATTTATATGGCTTAACTAGTTGTAAGAACTTAAGGATTATTATTTAGATTAAATTCCTATCATAGTTTAATGTAGTTTTATATCATAATCCCTTTTAATGATTTTATCTTAAATATTAAGTTATTACTCAATACTATAAATATAAGAAATAATAAATCTAGACTTATGTTATCCTCTTCACATTTAGATGTAAAAGTAACTCATTTATTTTATTATTGTTTATATAATAAGAACATTTAAATGTAAAAGTATTTCATTCATTTTATTATTAATTATATAATAAGATCTATTTGTGTAACACTTTATGTAAACTAATTCCAAATATTCCTAAATTTCAACTTATTAATTTCTTAACCAAATTATAAATTTACATTGTGGTTATTGACTAAATAAATACATGTGTTTAAATACGGTTTATATAAATCTTAGAAACTCAAAGATAACTAAAAACTCAACCTATAACCATAAATTAATACCACCTCATATAATATTCTTTTATTAGTATCATGTAGAGGTTTAGTTTAACTCATTAATTCCTTCATATTATATTTTCTATAAGGTATTTTATTCCTTTTATTTATTTATTTATCGTATATATATATATATATATATCCTTCCTATTACATTTCTCACAAGGAATGTTATTTCCTTTATCTATTTTTATTGTATTTATATACATATATATATATATCCACATATATCAAGATTTATCCAGAACATTCTTTAAGAAATTCTATTGTATTTAATTATATTTATATCTTTTAGACATATCCACAACTGATTTATGGTTTATAAAATAGAGTATTTCCCTTAGTTTTAGTTAAACATATTAGCTTCCATATTATATATAATAAATAAAATGTAGTTTAGTTAAATTCCTTGATTTAATATAAGTTTCTATTTATTTCTCTCATATAAATATATATATAAATATATGTAACAACTCTTACTTCACTTAAAGTTAATACCCAAAATATTTATAAACATACTGTATTAAATGTTAATTAGTCTTATTATATTTTCCCCAACCTATAAAGTTCATTAATCAACTATACTTTAATTTTTGATTACATTAAAAACTATATATTATAAGTTATTCTTATGAAAAACTCACAAACACAATTTTTAAAACCTTTTCCCGTTGCCCAAAATTCCCAAACTTAATATACAGTAACTATAACATTTTAGACATATTATAAAATTTTTATTTCATAAAAATATCTTTTAATTTAACCAAATAATTCCAGAAAACCCGTAACTTGTAAAAATCATAACTTATGTTTAAAAACTCGAAAACCATAATAATTTACATCAAAATAAACTAGATACAATAAGGAACCTATGGTTAAAATTTCAAGTCAAAATACATTCGGGAAGATATTTAAATTAACCCAACAAGTTAAGACTATTTATTGGAATTTATTAAAACCCTTATAAACTAAATTCTGGAACGTTTTAATCTTAATCTCGGCGTCCAGATCTTATAACTACGATCGGACGGCCCTAAATCCCCGAGTTCTTCAGCGCAGAGTTAAACCCAGTCGAGTACTAAATCGACGATTCCTCACAATCTACAGAACGAAATTGAGTGATTTTTGTTTTTATGGATTCGTAATCAAATTCCGGTTCTATTGGTACCGATTTCCCCAATTTTAATGCAGAGTTCATCAAGATTCGAATTTGATTCGAGAGTTAGGGTTCTTATTAGTTTCTGAGTTCAATTCGAAAACAAATCCGACGAATTCCCTTAATATGGCACGTAATTGATTCAATTAAAACATGGGTTAGGTCGAAACAACACTACCAACAACATTATCGGAGCAATTCGATCGGAAACTCACCGGAATTGCTCGAATCGAAGCGATTTCAAGATCGGGTTCTGGAAAACTGTTCGAGCTTGACCGTTTGGGTAGCCTACTTTGCGACTCTATAACTTGGGGTACAGATGGAGTTAGACTTTGTTCTTTGGCTCAATCGAAATATGGGACATAGATCTACACAATGATAACAAGAACTCAATCTAATTTGCATTATACAGAAAGAAATTGACCCGAAAGTTACGAGTTTACCTGTCGTTTTTCTATGATTTTATGTGCTGAAAAATCAGAGACTTTGGGCGACTATATCTTCCAAACGGTTACGAATCAGGCTTGGGAATAAACATGAAAGTTGTAGATGGATTAGAGATCTACACAACGAGCTATAGAAATCGAAATTTGGTTGAAAGACGAGGAAGTTATGGCAAGACGAACTTTACCTGTAATCGAATGAAAACTGGAATCTGGGTTACGAACTCGAAAGCTGGCAACTTTGGATCAACTTTCCCGTCGATGTAGAATGAGTTAGGGCTTGTATGAGTTATGGTTGTAAAGAGGGAATTAAGGAGAAAAGAATAGAGAAGACGGCACTGGGAAATTCGAAGTAACGAGTGAGATATAGCCGTCACAAGTTAGGTCAAAATCGGATGATTGTTGGAGAAAAACAAGGAGGTAGAATTGACTAAGTGTTGGGGCGCACGAGAGGCTGACACGTGGCAGTTATAAATTTTGATTCAAAACTTCAATCTAGCATAACTTTGGCTAGGATGATCCGTTTTTGACGTTCTTTTATCGATCTTCATGGTTTTTCATAACCTATTTATTGGTATAGGCTTCATAGCCTGGTTTGACCATTCTCAAAAAAGTCAACTCTAGCAAGGCTTAATAAGCTTTAAGGTTCTAGAATTTTATGTTGACTTTTATGTTTCAAAAATGTTCCAACACTTCCTAAAATCTTTATAATATATTTGGAGTGTTTAATAATTTTCCCAAGATTTATTGACTTATAAATCTTATTATTAAATTCATAATACTATATAATAATATATAGTAATGAGGAGAAAACCCCTAAATAAATTTCACAACCCCATATAATAATTTAATATTCATAATTCCATATAATAATTTAATATTCCTCATTCCATATAATAATTTAATACTTAATAATATTATTAAAGGTTAATAAAATAAATCCCCTAAATTAATTTAAATTAATTTAGGGGTATTTCAGCATATCCCCCTAAAAGAATTCGCCTCGAAGTTTAAATCAAACTAATAAGCACTCACTCACACCACCGCTTCGGGTGTGCTGAGACAATAAAAGTTCCAATGAAGTTCCATACCAAACCAATCTTTATTTCCATCCATTTCCATAACAACATTCCACTCAAGATTACTCAAAATCAAACTGAATCAGGATATACCAAGATATAGCATGATGATATAGCATGATGAAAATCAAAAGTCACATACAAACCCTCTCATTCTGCTAATACTATTCTCCCTTTGCTATCAATGCAACGAGGCATAATCCGGATGAGATAACGAAGGGAGTATGCCAGCATATCCCCCTTAAAAGAGCTAAGGTATGCCCTCGTACCGCTACTAATGGCACATTCAAAGAATTCAACACCTTATTACCAGCTTTGTTGAATTTTACGGCACCGTTGATTTATCTATGATCGTTTATATATATCTGTATCTCTTGATTGTTATGTTTTGTATTTCCTTGGTGGTTATAAAATTTTATCTTATGATTATTATCCATTCATTTAATGACTGATACGAATTATATGTCCATATATGATCATTTATCATATCAATTATATTACTAAGCTATACCTCGGGTGTACGTACTTGAGTAGTTTAACATAATATTCCCGATCATTTAATAATCCTCAATAATCTTCCAAAATTATCTTCAAAGGTTTATTGGCCAACCATATGTTAAAACTCTATAAGATAAATATTTTCTGTGACTTTTCAAGTTTCAATGGTTTCTATTTTACTTTATAAATTTACTTATTATAGTATAACTTCCCCAAGGCAAGAATTTTAGAAGTTCGTCCAAATCTGATTCCTTTATCTTAAATTTATACATCTATATATATATTATATATATATATATTTTAAGGTAGGGACCCTGTATAAATTTTAGGTCAAAGCATTAGTCTAATGAAAACTCACTCACTCTTGATAATTATTTCTTAAGGTTTGTTCTATGTAAGTATTCTTCTGATTATTAATCTTAGTACTCTCTTAGACAATGGTGGCTTTGGTAATATCACTCTTAGTGTGTCTTTTAAAATTTTATACCTGTATAATGTTAAACTTCCAAGTAAACTGGGATTTTCAATCTTTAAGTAACTCTCAATTTTTTTTTTTTTAAGATGCTCAATACTCAAGTATTTAAGGATCAATGATACTTAGTTTAGTATTACTCCACTCAATCTTAAGTAACTTCTGTTATTGGTTTTGTTTTTATATCCAACCAGGGGTAAATGTTGTATCTTGGAGTACCCAAACTTAATCCCCTTCCTCCATATATATAGGTTTTTCACAAAGATTTAACTCATAAACCTTTACATTTATGAGTTTTAATAACGGATCTTAAGATACAAATATTGATTTGTTCATTGTGGTTAGCCATGAAATATGCCTAGCTCAATATTTCATGATGGTAACGTCTTACCACCTTCCCCTCAAGTTCAACACAATCCATCACCTGCGTAGAAGTTATATACGGTAGATGACAAGGCTTGTCTAGCCCTAAACTTCTAGAAGTGGGTGTGCACCCCCACTACTTTCAGCCTAGGAGTTCGTCGCACCAGGCACTTACCGTAGGGTGTTAGGTTTATGTGTTTTCTTTCTAAAGTTAACATAGAGTTTTAATGTGTTTTACAAGTTCAGAGGTTGATCTTTTCTAATACACTACTAGTTCTTGCTAGCTTAATAATTTTCTAGACTTAAGATTTATCTTAAACATTATCTTTAGGTAATAAATTGATACCAAGTAGTTCATGAAATTTTTTCAACTTTTAAGAAGTTGAAGTACTTTCACATAATATCAATACTAATTTAGTTATGAAAGTTATACTTGTATAACTGTTTCAACAAAAGTATTCTTTTAAAATTCTAGGAATTGGTGTACTAGCTTTTAAAGGATTGCATTTTTAGCAATGTATCCTCCATGAGTATGCTTTTGAAAAAAGCTTAATATTTGGTTTATCTCGAACAAAATCTTATCGTACTTATATAGGATGTTCCACACTTATATATATATATTATTTCTGAAAGTTTAACTTGTGAACAGTTGGTATGTATCTGTTATAACAACACACACACTCAACAGACATTCACAGAAGAAAAGTGTGTAAAGGCATCGTTCACAATTCCCAAAAAGGGTTAGGAGTCGTGCCTTACTGGAGTCCTCACTTCCCAATTCTACCCAATTCCCCAGTTTTTAAGTGCACCTATAATCTAGGGATTTCACTCGGCTTGTTTTCTCAGGTTCAGAGCGTAACTACGCTCTGATACCACTTTCTGTAACGCCCCTATTAACCATAAATACAGCGGAATAATAAACTCTAAGGCGATTACAGACCATCGGGTTCCAAACACCCGGCACCAAACCTCACCAATTTACAACTTACCATCCACAAAAGCTACGGTCTGAACTTCGAGAAAACTTAATATAAACAAAAAAATAATAAAATACATTCACTCTCCATAAACCTAGTCCCATCCCAATCACTCATGCTCTTCGTGGCCACCTGTAAATCAATTTGTACCTGCAAGATGAAACCAAGCAGCCCACCCCAGAGGGTGAGTCAGTTCCCTGGAATGGAACTGGTACAATTCCAAAAACAAAATTTATAAAACATAACTCTTCAAAAAACAGTAACATGAAAACAACTCTTAAAAGTAAACAGAGATAAAGCACTCAAAACAATCAAGTTTAAAGAGAAAGGAAAACAGACAAGAAATAAAGAACTTCCAAACCAAGTCATCCACTTAAGTAGTCAACCACATAGTTAGTAGCATCCATTGTGCATGTAGAACCAATTCCCGTTTGGATAGTATAAAGACTCAGATAGTCACAAAGGACTAGGAATAATAATGATAGATCCAAGAACCAATAACTCAAGAGTGGAATTATTCAATTGGGAGAGATGGCCCCCACCGCCAGATATCAATGTCCATATGGACGAGGGATATACAGCCCCCTGCTGTCAGATTTAAATGTCCTGGTGGACGAGGGATATACACCCCTGTTGTTAAATATCAATGCCCTATGGGCGAGGGATATACAGCCCCCTGCTGTTAAATTAAAAATGTCCTGATGGACGAGGGATATACAGCCCCCTGCTGTAAATATCAATGCCCCTATGGGCGAGGGATATACATCCCCCTGCTGTTACCATTGAAGACGCGCGCACGTCGAAAGAAAGATTTCCAAGATTGACCTTTTCCAAATTCCCACTAGATCACTAACTACCCAGAGCAATACCAAAACACTCAGTCCTACAGAGTGCAGAAGCGTAAACCCCAAGCAGTCAATGTCTAACGGGACACCAAGTAGAAGAAAACCAATACCCAAGTGATTTCCAATCCAAGGCTCAGTTAGTCACACAAGCTGAGTCAGTCACACAACCATTTCCTTTTTAGAAGTCCTCTTAAAGTCAGTTAGCGTTTTCCAAAACATTCCACAAGTCAATCAGCAAAAATATCGGAGTACGAGAAATCATACAAACATTCCATAGGGTCCAAAACACAACAAGCTGAGTACGAGAAATCGTACAAAACATTCCATAGAGTCCAAAACACAACAAGCTGAGTACGAGAAATCGTACAAAACATTCCAAGAGTCCAAAACACAACAAGCTGAGTACGAGAAATCGTACAAACATTCCATAGAGTCCAAAAACACAACAAGCTGAGTACGAGAAATCGTACCTGAATAACGCGTAGCAGTTCTAATCAACTTGCGCAAACAATCAACAGTACTCTGAAGAATATTAAAGGTAGTCTATCATCAATCACTTGTAGCCTAAGTTAAGCTAAATAAATCCTTACTCTTATTTCTAAATCTCAATTGTCTTTTAAGCCCTCACTTAAATGCTATGAATAACCTTTGACTTGTCTTAGAATGTTGTATAACTCAAGGTTGTAAGACCAAGGAATGTATTTTATTAACACTTGTTAATTGTTCCACCCTTATCCACTTTACCCATACCTAACCATAATTCTCACATTAAAGACCTTTATAACATAAGGCATTATACGTTATTCAATCAATCTTAGAATTTCAAAACAATTCTTAAGCTCAATACTTTTATTCTTACTTTAGGACATACATCGTGGTTATGACCAATGATGGGTTTATCTTAGAATACTATACTATTATTTCACAATTTATTGACTATGTATCTTTATCAATATCTACTAGATAATCCATTATAACTAAGTCTTCCCCCTTAACTTAATTAAGATCTACATCCCGTATACTGAAATCGTAGTGTTGTAGAGATGCATTTTAGTATAACTTATTTGAGCTACTAAACTCAATTATCTTATATTTAGTTCAGAATGGCCTTTAATTACAACCATCTATTAATCTTGTCATAAGTTGTTAAATTACTTTTCATCTTGAAATAACCATATTATAGTTAACTCAAACTTATCGAACTCTCACATTTAGTATCCACAAGGTATATTATTTACTTAACCATATCTTTATAATAAGGTGTTTTAGATAACCTTTTATGTATCCTTACTTACATTTAATTCCCTAACTGTTTTACTTTTACACACATTCTCTCTATAGACCATGTATAATCCTTTTATATTAAACTTCGTTAAACTCAAGTCTTAAATACATTTTATATTGTTTACAAAACCTAAAGTTTCAAAAGAATAACTTAATAAATTAATTTCCTTTATTGTATTTAGGATGGACATGATATCTTAGCATGAGGTAGAATTTATCAAAGAATTAAATTCTGGTTCGTAAGTGAAATTGTCAATTACTTAATAAGATAATATATTCTGAACAATCTCCATACCTATATTCAAATGACACATTAATATTTCCAGTGTCAAAAGGTAAATCAATATAATCTCTTATGTAACTGATTTCATCTAATTAAAGGTTTAAAGATTTTAAGTATCTAATTTCTATTTACAAACCTTCTTATAAATTCTAACTACTAAATACATTACTTAACTATAAACTCACATCCTGAATATTGGTGTTAAATGTATTTATATGCTTAACTAGTTGTAAGAACTTAAGGATTATTATTTAGATTAAATTCCTAATCATAGTTTAATGTAGTTTATATCATAATCCCTTTAATGATTTTATCTTAAAATATTAAGTATTACTCAATACTATAAATATTAAGAAATAATTAAATCTAGAATTATATCCTCTTCACATTTAGATGTAAAAGTAACTCATTTATTTTATTATTGTTTATATAATAAGAACATTTAAATGTAAAAGTATTTCATTCATTTTATATTAATTATATAATAAGATCTATTTGTGTAACACTTTATGTAAACTAATTCCAAATATTCCTAAATTTCAACTTATTAATTTCTTAACCAATTATAAATTTACATTGTGGTTATTGACTAAATAAATACATGTGTTAAATACGTTTATATAAATCTTAGAAACTCAAAGATAACTAAAAACTCAACCTATAACCATAAATTAATACCACCTCATATATATTCTTTTATTAGTATCATGTAGAGGTTTAGTTTAACTCATTAATTCCTTCATATATATTTTCTATAAGGTATTTTATTCCTTTTATTTATTTATTTAATCGTATATATATTATATATATCCTTCCTATTACCTTTACACAAGGAATGTTATTTCCTTTATCTATTTTATTGTATTTATATACATATATATATATATATCCACATATATCAAGATTTATCCAGAACATTCTTAAGAAATTCTATTGTATTTAATTATATTAATATCTTTTAGACATATCCACAACTGATTTAGGGTTTATAAAATAGAGTATTCCCTTAGTTTTAGTAAACATATTAGCTTCCATATTATATATAATAAATAAAAATGTAGTTTAGTTAAATTCCTTGATTTAATATAAGTTTCTATTTATTTCTCTCATATAAATATATATATAAATATATGTAACAACTTTTACTTCACTTAAAGTTAATACCCAAAATATTTATAAACATACTGTATTAAATGTTAATTAGTCTTATTATATTTTCCCCAACCTATAAAGTTCATTAATCAACTATACTTTAATTTTTGATTACATTAAAAACTATATATTATAAGTTATTCTTATGAAAAACTCACAAACACAATTTTAAAACCTTTTCCCGTTGCCCAAAAATTCCCAAACTTAATATACAGTAACTATAACATTTTAGACATATTATAAAATTTTTATTTCATAAAATATCTTTTAATTTAACCAAATAATTCCAGAAACCCGTAACTTGTAAAAATCATAACTTATGTTTTAAAAACTCGAAAACCATAATAATTTACATCAAAATAAACTAGATACAATAAGGAACCTATGGTTAAAATTTCAAGTCAAAATACATTCGGGAAGATATTTAAATTAACCAACAAGTTAAGACTATTTATTGAATTTATAAAACCCTTATAAACTAAATTCTGGAACGTTTTAATCTCGGCCGTCCAGATCTTAAACTACGATCGGACGGCCCCTAAATCCCGAGTTCTTCAGCGCAGAGTTTAAACCCAGGAGTACTAAATCGACGATTTCCTCACAATCTACAGAACGAAATTGAGTGATTTTGTTTTTATGGATTCGTAATCAAATTCCGGTTCTATTGGTACCGATTTCCCCAATTTTAATGCAGAGTTCATCAAGATCGAATTTGATTCGAGAGTTAGGGTTCTTATTATTTCTGAGTTTCAATTCGAAAACAAATCCGACAATTCCCTTAATATGCACGTAATTGATTCAATTAAAACATGGGTTAGGTCGAAAACAACACTACAACAACATTTCGGAGCAATTCGATCGGAAAACTCACCGGAATTGCTCGAATCGAAGCGATTTCAGATCGGTTCTGGAAAACTGTTCGAGCTTGACCGTTTGGGTAGCCTACTTTGCGACTCTATAACTTGGGGTACAGATGGAGTTAGACTTTGTTCTTGGCTCAATCGAAATATGGGACATAGATCTACACAATGATAACAAGAACTCATCTAATTTGCATTATAAAGAAAGAAAATTGACCCGAAAGTTACGAGTTTACCTTCGTTTTTCTATGATTTTATGTGCTGAAAATCAGAGACTTTGGGCGACTATATCTTCCAAACGGTTACGAATCAGGCTTGGGAATAAACATGAAAGTTGTAGATGGATTAGAGATCTACACAACGAGCTATAGAAATCGAAATTTGGTTGAAAGACGAGGAAGTTATGGCAAGACGAACTTTACCTGTAATCGAATGAAAACTTGAATCTGGGTTACGAACTCGAAAGCTGGCAACTTTGGATCAACTTTCCCGTCGATGTAGAATGAGTTAGGGCTTGTATGAGTTATGGTGGTAAAGAGGGAATTAAGGAGAAAAGAATAGAGAAGACGGCACTGGGAAATTCGAAGTAACGAGTGAGATATAGCCGTCACAAGTTAGGTCAAAATGGATGATTGTTGGAGAAAAACAAGGAGGTAGAATTGACTAAGTGTTGGGGCGCACGAGAGGCTGACACGTGGCATTTATAAATTTTGATTCAAAACTTCAATCTAGCATAACTTTGGCTAGGATGATCCGTTTTTGACGTTCTTTTTATCGATCTTCATGGTTTTTCATAACCTATTTATTGGTATAGGCTCATAGCCTGGTTTGACCATTCTCAAAAAAGTCAACTCTAGCAAGGCTTAATAAGCTTTAAGGTTCTAGAATTTTATGTTGACTTTTATGTTTCAAAACAATGTTCCAACACTTCCTAAAATCTTTATAATATATTGGAGAGTTTTTAATAATTTTCCCAAGATTTATTGACTTATAAATCTTATTATTAAATTCATAATACTATATAATAATATATAGTAATGAGGAGAAAACCCCTAAATAAATTTCACAACCCATATAATAATTTAATATTCATATTCCATATAATAATTTAATATTCCTCATTCCATATAATAATTTAATACTTAATAATATTATAAAGGTTTAATAAAAGAAATCCCCTAAATTAATTTAAATTAATTTAGGGGTTATTTCAGTCTGCCTCTTCGAGGTCTCTTGGATCGAATGTCGCCAGGGGAACCTGAAAGAATTTGAGAATCGAGGCAGCTAGAACACATACCCCAGGGCAGTGTGTGTTTTCGGGTGTCGACAGACTGGGCTAAGTGATGGAGAACAATATGGGCCAGATTAATGGAATGACGGTTGATTATGCCAGTAAATTATGGTGAGGTCCAAGCAGTTGAGGGTTTGCCATGAGATTTCCTTCTTTTCGGGGGACAATGTTTTTGATGACAAGTATGTGCAGGAGTTGGTGTATAGAATGGAGAGATCGCCACGGGTATTGGGGAGCCAACTTTTTTCTTTGAGGAGAAAAAAATGGTAGATTTTATTTTGTGGGACCCCCGGGGATTTCAGGAAGGACTCCTTTCTCATAGAAAACAGGCCAGAGTAGGGACTCCAAGGATTTGGGACAATTTTTTCAAGATTAAAAAGAAGATGGGTGGTGGAATTAACAAAAGATTCTGCGGCCACCGGTTTCTGATAACAAGATTTTGAAAGAAATCGACAGACTCTTGGGGATACCACTCCGTTATCTCACATAAGAGTTGTTTCCACCTTGAAACCTCTAGCATGGTTATAACTCCCCAGGTTTGAAGATAGAGCCCATGAGAAATCGAGGAACTTACCCCTGACGATTTTTCGTTCTGAAGCGGGGTCACCGAGCAGTAGCGCTGGTGAAGGGGTCTATCTTCGCACATCTCCGGTGTGGCTTGGGAGGTTTCTGGTCCATGGTTGAGTGGTGGCGCCAGTAGATGTATCGTGACTGACGGTGGGCAGTTCTTGTACCGGTGAAGATCGCCGGAACCAGAGGAGACTGGTTGGGCCTTGACAGAAGAATGGAGAACTCTTTTGGCTGTGTGGGGTCGAGTGGAGGTTTGAGCTTTTCTCTTGCGGGGTTTAGGTTGGAGGTGAGTGGGGAGGTGGGCGGATTTTGCGGGGGATGAGCGGGAGGGGTTGGTGTTGGAGATTTATTGGGTGGGGGATTGCGGTTGATCAGTAGTTTGGGTGGGTACGGAGGGATGGTTTGTTTTGATCTTGTGGTGGTGGTGGGAGATGGTGGCAGGGTTGTAGGCGGGGTGACGTCCTCAACATCCGTTTTCAAGAATGTCGGTTTTTGCAGCAGAGGGTGGTGTTTGATGGGGGGATGTATCGCGGGTGGTGGGTGGTGGTGTGGCGGAGTGTGTTGAGGGATGAAGGTAGTAGTTGGTTTTAGTGGGAGAGTGAGTGGTGGTTGGTGGCGGTGGTGAGTGAAGATGGGTTGGTGTGGCCATTGATTGGAGGTACGCCTGAAGGCGGATGGGATCTTGGAAGATATCGGCCGGGATATTGATACCGTTTAGATTAATGCCTGCCATTTGGAGATTGTAGTATACTTGGGTGTAAAGGGGATGGAAGTGAGAGAGATGGAGTAGACGGGTGATGGATATAAAGGCTCGAAAGTCTTGCGGAAGTTCAAGAGATGGCGTGTGTGTCAGGTGAGATAAATGAGGGGAACGGCAAGGGTTAGCGAGATTAATGGCGAGGATTGAGGCGGGGTGGTTTGGATAGATGACGTGGGGTGTGTAGTGCCAGAATTATAGACGTTCTAAGCAGAATAAAACACATTTCCACAGATTCAAGTGCAAACAAAGACAGACTCGATGAGACATGAGGGAGTACCTGCTAAGAGATTGCGGTAGGGGCAAGGAGATGCGACCGTCTAGGTAGACGGGTCAACCCGATTGCTGATCGCAGTGCTTCAAATCGTGCTGTAGACAAGGGTTTAGTAAAGATATCTGCAAGTTGATCTTCTGTGGCACAAAGTCAAGGTGGATGAGCTTTTTTCTCGACACAGTTTTTCAAGAAGTGAAAACGAATTTCAATATGTTGGTTCTTGAGTGTTGGACTGGGTTTTCGGATATTTTGATGGTGCTTTTATTGTCACAGAAAAATTAGGATTTGTTCTTGGGTGACATGATAGTCTTGAAGTTGTTGTTTCATCCAAAGGAGTGGGAGCAACAGGCTGCAGCAGAGACATACTCTGCCTCCGCTGTAGAGAGTGCTACGGAGTTCTGTTTTTTGGAGGACCATGAACGAGGAAAAAGACCCAAGAAGAACTGTGCATTAACTGAAGTACTCTTTCGATCTTGGAGAGAAACCAGCCCAATCAGAGTCGCTAATCCAGATAAAGTAAAATGAGGAGGATCGTGGATACCATAGATAGAGTGTACTTGTACCTTTAAGATAATGGAAGATACGCTTGACTGCTTTGAGGTGAGATTGCTTTGGTGCTGCTTGGAAGCGAGCACAGAGACAGACTGCGTGAAGAATGTCGGGACGTACTGGCAGTCAGGTACAAGAGGGGACCCTATCATTCCTCTATATTCTGTGGCATTGACACCGACTCCGTCATCGTCAAGATGAAGTTTTGGCAGATGTACAGCTTGGTGTGGACATACTCTTGGCATTTTTGAGGTTGTACTTGTCAAGGAGTTCCTTGATGTACTTTTGTTGATGGATCTTGATCCCTTCCTTTTCTTGTTGAATTTGTAATCCAAGAAGAACTTGAGCTCACCTAACTCATTCTGGAAAACTCTTGCTTCATGAGGTTAGCAAAATGGTCATAGAGGGTGTACTGTAGAGCCATAAATGATATCATAAACATAAATCTGTACTAGA
>CM041779.1:171228036-171663444 GCA_023374045.1 Limonium bicolor | reverse complement strand
GTTTCTCTCGAGGTAACGTAGATAAAACGCTCTTCATTTTACACTCATCACATGACTTACTTCTAGTACAGATCTATGTTGATGATATCATTTATGGTTCTACAAGTAACACCCTCTGTGACCATTTTGCTAACCTTATGAAGCAAGAGTTTTCCATGAATGAGTTAGGTGAGCTCAAGTTCTTCTTAGGATTACAAATTCAACAGGAAAAGGACGGGATCAAGATCCATCAACAAAAGTACATCAGAAACTCCTTGATAAGTACAACCTAAAAAATGCAAAGAGTATGTCCACACCAAGCTGTACATCTGCCAAACTGCATCCTGATGATGACGGAGTCAGCGTCAATGCCACCGAATATAGGGGCATGATAGGGTCCCTCTTGTACCTGACTGCCAGTCGCCCAGACATTCTTCACGCAGTCTGTCTTTGTGCTCGCTTCCAAGCAGCACCAAAACAGTCTCACCTCAAAGCAGTCAAGCGTATCTTCCGCTATCTCAAAGGTACAAGTACACTCTATCTATGGTATCCACGATCTCCTACTTTTACTTTATCTGGATATAGTGACTCTGATTGGGCTGGTTCTCTCCAAGATCGAAAGAGTACTTCAGGTAATGCACAGTTCTTGGGTCTTTGCCTTGTTTCATGGTCCTCCAAAAAACAGAACTCTGTAGCACTCTCTACAGCAGAGGCAGAGTACGTTTCTGCTGCTGCAGCCTGTTGCTCCCAACTCCTTTGGATGAAACAACAACTTCAAGACTATCATGTCACCCAAGAACAGATCCCCATCTTTTGTGACAACAAAAGCACAATCAAAATATCAGAAAACCCAGTCCAACACTCAAGAACCAAACACATCGAAATTCGCTTTCACTTCTTGAAAGACTGTGTCGAGAAAAAGCTTATCCAACTTGACTTTGTGCCCACAGAAGATCAACTTGCAGATATTTTTACTAAACCCTTGTCTACAGCAAGATTCGAAGCACTACGATCGGCAATCGGATTGACTCCGTCTACCTAGACGGTCGCATCTCCTTGCCCCTACCGCAATCTTCAGCAGGTACTCCCTCATGTCTCATAGAGTCTATCTTTTGTTTGCACTTGAATCAGTAAAATGTGTTTTATTACTTCGCACGCCTATTACTCTAGCGCTACTATCCACGTCATCCATCCGCACCGCACCGAACCCGCCTAAATCGTCGCCCTTAATCTCGCCCTACCCTGACGTCACCGCATTAATCTCACTTGACACACGCCATCTCTACAAATTCCAGCCTTTATATCTATCACCCGTCCACTCCATCTCTCTCACTTCAACTCCCTTTACACCCGGGCATCCTTCAACTTCCAAATGGCCGGCATCAACGTCTCTGGAATCAACATCCCAGCTGATATTTTCGCCGATCCCATTCGCCTTCAGGCGTATCTACAAGCGATGGCAAACCCTAATCCACCTACACTCACCACCACCACCACTACATCTCCCACTAAAACCACCGCTACTTCGTCTCCCACACACTCCTCTCCTCCACACCACCACCTAACCCGCGACCCATCCACCCATCAAACACCGCCATCCGCTGCAATAACAGAGATTCTTGAAACCGACATTGAGGAAGTTCCCACAATCCAAACCCTACCACCATCCCCAACCCACAAGCACAACAACCCCTCCGCCGAAAACCCTCCTACTGATCAGCCACAAGCCCCTGCCAGCAAATCACCCACCAATCCCCTACACAACACCAACCCCACAGCATCACCCGCTAAATCCGCAACACCACCACAACAACCTCCACCCAAAACCCGCAAGCGAAAGGCCAACCTCAACCGACCCACAGCAAAAAGAATCCTCCGCTCCTCTGTCAAGGCCCAACTGTCTCCTCCGGTTCCGGTGAATCGTCTCCAGTCCAAGAACTGCCCACAGCCAGTCCGATGCCTCTACTGGTGCTACCTACCTCCGGCTCCGCCAAAGATCAAAAACCCACCAAAACCGCACTGACGGAGTGTGAAGGTCGACCCATTCACTCAACGGTACATGCTCGGGGACCCTGCCTCGGAACGTAATATCGTCATGGGTAAGTTCCTCGACTTTTCTTGGGCTCTGTCTTCCAACTTAGGGAGTTAGTCACTATGCTAGAATTCAGTCAGGGTGGAAACACCTCTTCTGTGAGATTACAGAGTGGTATCCCACAGAGTCTGTTGACTTCTTCCAAAACCTTGTCATCCGAAACGGTGGCTGCACAGTCTGTTGTTAATTCCACCCCAATCTTTTTGATCTTGCAAAATGTGCGAAATTCTTGGCGTCCCTGCTACTGGCCTGTCATTCTATGAAAAAGGAATCCTTCATGAGATCCCCGGGGTACCACAAAACAAATCTATCGCTTTTTCTCCTCCAAGAAAAGATTGGCTCCCCCATACCCCGTGGCGATCTCTCCATCTTACCCAACTCCTCCACATTTTGGTCATCAAAAATATTGTCCCAAGAAAGAAGGAAACCTTATGGTCAACTGTTTGGACCTAACCATTATGTACTGCATCATCAATCGTCACTCTATCAATCTGGCACACATAATTCTCCATCACCTAGCCCAGTCGGTCGACACCCCGAAACACTCCTTGGGGTACGTGTTCTGGTTGCCTCGCATATTCCAATTCTTTCAGGTACCCTTGGCGACTTCGACGCCAGAGTCCATCGAGGAGGCAGACACCATCAACCTGCGGTATCTGAATCGGCTGACTTCAATCGACAAATCAAAGCTGCTGCCCCCACCATCTACTCCAATGACGGCGGGGACATCCACTTCTCAAGAGGCAGTCCCTTCAAGCTTCACTCCAAACCCCTCCTGGAGAAAGTGGAGCGCCTCATTGCGCATGCAGCCGAGCTGATTCAGGGCCAGAAGCGGATGATGGACCGACTCGCCGGGATAGAGACGACAGTGACGGCCTTGCAAGACCAACTCCTTGACATCCAATCCACCTTAACCCAAACCCTTAGAATGACGTGTGTGTGTAGTGTTAGAACTTAGGCTACTTTTAAGTTCTAAACACTTTTTAATGGTTTTTTTGTGAATACTTTGACTGACTTTGTGATACTGTGGGCTTCCCTCTGATGAAAGCAAAAGGGGGGAAGCGGTGAATCCCGTCTGGTGTGTACGGGTTATTCTGTTGCTTGTTTAAACTGCTTTTTTGGATTGCGCTGCTGGCCATGTGGTCTATAGTGTTTTTGACTGCCTATATACTATCCTGCCTATGCACTGCTTATTATCGTTTGCTTTGCCTGGAGGCCCTCTCCGATCAGGGGGAACCTTAAATATAGTCCTTGAATTTAGTTGCTACTGCTGCTATTAAGGGGGAACTTTGACAGGGTCGGTTCCCCTAGTCCTTGTGTTTTTATTTCAGGATTGACTCCATCGGGATTCACGAAGGTTTGCTATCATCAGCAACAAGGGGGAAATTGTAGGGACATCGGAGTGTTGCAGAGATAGCCTTTCACCGCGACAGAGTTAATCATCACTTGACAGACACAAAGAGTGAGCCTCTGCAAGAGAGTCCGTGCAACAAAGAAGACTCCATAGACTCTCTCATGCTGTTGCGGAAAATCAGGAGTCAACTCGGAACACCTTAAGTGCCCCAACGGTCATGAAGTTCTTCCTCAACATCCGAAGATCGCGGCCCAAGTAAGAAGACCACGTAAGAGCCGTTGGAAGTTGCCCACTAAGTTAGTTCCGGTATTTTCGGAACTAACTCCTTCAACCTGCTGTCGTACTTAGAGTATAAATAAGATATGTAATAGTCAGTTTTAGGTGTGCTTTCATTGAGTATTATTTCAGAGCTTAGAGAGAGAAAGAGAATCGCATCGTAAGCTAGAAAGAGAGAGAATACGTACCAAGTTAGTTGGCACCTCTAGAAAGACTCGACCTAGGAAGACCCTAGTTTCACTACGCTTACCATTGTTCTGATTAGAAAGTGTGTTGGGTGAGTGAGTGAAAAACTGCTAAGTAGATCCTTTCTACTTAGTGGGCATTTGTAAGTTGTTTTATTTGACCAGGAAATGAAATAGCTTATTTGTGTATCTCGCTGAGTTCCACAGAGTCCTTCTCTCTTTTCATCGTTTCGCTACAATTACCGCAAAAGTCTTCCGCACCCTCAATTTAGTTAATTCGATTGAGTGCCTCTACATCACAGAGTTTTTCTCATTTATGAAGACTGATTGAGTCAAACCAACTCTTAGACTCACACCTTGAGTTGGTTTGAGTCAGCCACCCGATCCTACCCACACAATAGTTATTATTGTTATTTTATAATTTTGATTAATTAGTGTTTCATTTCTAATTGGTTTACATTTCGCCATTTTAGCGAAAGCAAGACGTCTTTCATTCCAACTGTTTAACCAATTTTCCAATGCCTCTAAAATTACCCAAATAATCTTATAAGGTGTATAAGACCTCGTTTCACTTCAAAAATATTTGTGACACATTTTTCGATGTAAAACGCTTAATTATATTTTTGTTTATATTTCTTTTTCTAAAACATTCTCAAGGTCGTTTAGTGATCATTAATGTTACTAGCGACTTCTTAGGGTTTATTTAAATATTATATTATCCCCCTTTTACTTATTTAAGGATATTGAATTCCTTAATCTCTAATTAATTACATTTATTTAATTAATTCATAATTAATTAAAGTAATTAATATTTGGGATATTTCAATACCCGGCAGCGGTTGAATTGTCAACGGTAAATAACTACCATCTACTGACGAACTGTGATGACTTTTCACTTGTGCCGGCTAGGTTCTACCCGGCACTACATCCGGCATTGGACTTGTTCTGCTACATAATGATTCAGTGAGTGGTGCATCCGGCTTCAAGCCCGGCAACACTCGTCCTTTGGTTAGAAGTTTTATTCTTACATGAGAATTACACCAAACATAAGTCCGAACATAAATAATAGACTTTTAAGTATAATGTAACATAAATAATGGTCATTCTAACCTTGTTTTAACTCTCATTTCTATAATTTTAGACTATAATATATGATAAGTCAGAGGCTTATCAGTATCTCCCCATAAATGTCTAAAGATACACTCATTTGAAACAGCTTCACCTCCTACTCCACCCCTCCGGACTCCATCACCTCCAGGTTCAACTTCTGGAAGTCACGAACCAGCTCATCTGGGAGAACCCACATTGTATTCACTGAATGACTCCTCTTTCTGCTTAAAGCGTCAGCCACCAGATTAGACTTCCCCGCATGGTACAAAATCTCCAGATCATAATCCTTAATCAACTCCAACCACCTCCTCTGCCTCATATTAAGTCCCTTCTGCATGAAGATGTACTTGATACTTTTGTGGTCGGTGTAGATCTTACAAGAAACGCCATAGAGGTAGTGCCTCCAGATCTTAAGGGCAAACACCACCGCTGCTAGCTCTAAGTCATGCGTTGGATATCGAGTCTCGTACTCCTTCAGTTGCCTTAACACATACACAATCATCTTCCCATTCTACATCAGGACACATCCCAGTCCTAACTTGGAGGCATCACTAAATACCTCAAATCCCTCGGTCCCTGAACGTAGGGTTAACACTGGGGCTGTGGTTGACCTTTCCTTTAGTGTCTAAAATGCCGTCTCACAATCATCGGTCCACTAAAACTTGATCACCTTCTTCATGAGATTGGTGAGCAGCCTGGCAATCTTCGAGAAGTCCTTCACGAACCTCCTGTAGTATCCTACCAAGCCTAGGAAGCTACAAACCTCTGTACGGTTACTCGGTCTTGGCCACTTTTTTGCTGCTTGAATCTTGGCTGGATCCACTAATATCCCCTCCTTGGTAACAATGTGGCCTAGGAACGCCACTCCGTCCAACCAAAAGTCACACTTGGACAGCTTGGCATACAGCTACTGCTCCCTCAAGATTTGTAGAACTAGTCTCAAGTGCTTCTCATGCTCCTATTCGTCCTTGGAGTAAATCAGAATATCATCTATGAACACTACCGCGAACCGGTCTAGATAAGGATTGAAGATCCTATTCATGAGGTCCATAAAGACGACTGGTGCATTTGTCAGTCCAAAGGGCATCACCAGAAATTCGAAGTGCCCATATCTGGTCCTGAAGGCAGTCTTCGGGATATCCTTCTCTGCAACTCGAAGCTGATGGTATCCTGACCTTAAATCTATCTTGGAAAAAGCTCCTGCACCCTGAAGCAGATCGAAGAGATCGTCGATCCTCGACAATGGATAACGGTTCTTCACGGTAATCTGGTTCAGCTCCCTGTAGTCTATACACAGCCTCATGCTTTTATCCTTCTTCTTCACAAACTGGACCGGGGCTCCCCACGGTGATACACTCAGACGAATGTACCCTTTCTCCAATAATTCTTCTAACTGAGCCTTCAGCTCCTTCAACTCTGACGGCGCCATCCGGTATGGGGCTTTAGAGATCGGCACGGCTCCGGGCACTAGGTCGACGTTGAACTCCACCTCTCTATCTGACAGCATGCCAGGAATCTCCTCAGGGAAAACGTCTGGGAATTCATTCACCACTCGAATCTCCTCCAATTTACTACGTTCTTTGCTCAGGTCCTGAATGTAACAAAGGTACGCCTGTTACCCCTTCTTTACTCGAGAGAGGATCGACATTGCCGAGACAATCTTTACCCCGGGCTTCTCTTCCACACTCCTGTAGGAGACCCTCTGCCCCGACGGTCCTCTCAGGACGATCTTGTACTCACCATAGTTTATTCTTCCCTTGTACTTGCTCAGTCAGTCCATCCCCAAGATGATGTTGAAGTCAGGGAGAACAAATTGGATTAGGTCAATTACAAAGGTTTCCCCCTTGATGTCTACCCCTACGTCTTTAAGTACATTATTACAAGTGATTACCCACCCCGAGGGTATAGATACTGCTATAGATGAGGTTTTACTAGCCACTAGACCCAATTCTCAATAAAATTTCTAGAAATAAAGGAATATGAAGCTCCGGTATATAAAAAACACGAGCAGGAGTACCATGAAAAAAAGGTACTTGCTAACACATCGGCTTTGGCCTCAGCCTCGGCCCGGCTCATCACATTGATCTTTCGAGGAGCTCTATTGTTTCTCCAGTTCTCCCCCTGGCCTCTATTGCCTCCGTTATCGCCCTTACCACCGCCACGCTGGGGAGTGCCCCCACGCTGGTTCTGATTCTAGTAGTGGTCCCGGCCTCTGGACTGAGAGTCTGTCAGCCTAAAAGTACGGGCCCCACTGTTTCCCCTCTGCTTGGTGCCTCCTTGGGGGTTCTGGTAACATTCAAAAGCTCCGTGGCCCTTCTTGCCACACCAGAAGCATGCAACTAAGTTCCCCTCACAGTCCCTTCCCGGGTGGTCCTTGTGGCATCTCTTGCAGTGGAAGTGCCTATCTCTCCCGTACTCTCCCCTCTGGACCTGCCCCTAGGGTCGATCATTCCTCCTCTGATCATACCACCGGTTCTCATCGAACCTCTGCCTCTTATCTGGGTTAGGCCTCCACCTTTTCTCTTGGTTCGGCCTCTGGGGTCTGTCGTCATGGCTTTGGGAGTCCTTTTCATCCTCTACCTTCCTCTTCTGGCCCGCCTGGACCTTCCTTCTCTTCTACTGCACCCTGTACAGGTTAGCAGCTTTCCCATAGGCGTCTTGGAGGGTTGGAATGGTCAATACGCTCAAGCCTCCTGAGACCTCCAGGTTCCCCCACAAACCTCTGCAACCTTCGTGCCTCTCTAGGACAGTAGGTCGAACCTCGCCGCTCTAAAAACTTGGAGTGGTACTCCTTCACACTCCAGTCTATTCTTGAGTTCTGAAAATTCAAGGTATTTCTGCATCCGGACATGCTCTGGATAAAAGTGCCTTCGCATGGCCTCCTTCAATGCCTCCCACCCAAAGTCGGGTCCCGCCAGCAGCACGTCTTTGTTGGCTGACCACCCTATATCAGCCTCACTCTTGAAGTAGTAGACGGGCGCATTCACCCACCTGACAACTTGATAGTTGACTGCTTAGAATATCTTATCGAACTCACAGATCCAATCTTCAAGCAATACTAGATCTTCTTCTCCCTTGAATGCAGTAGGCTTCAGGTGAGCGATCCTCTTGGTGTAGTCCTCTGGCATGTTGTCTCGCTGAGCTTGTCGCTAAATGATCTGGCCCAAGTTCAATGCGAGCTCCAGATTCTGCCTCAATGGATCATTGGCTGCCATATTGGTCATTCTGCTTTGACTTCTGGTGTTGTACGAGAAGTTGAGTCGGTCTGCCAGTCCTACACGCTTAAGTTCAAAGAGGACTCCTGATTACGAGTCACGATTAAAGGAACTCAAATCTTTATCCCCATAGTCACCCCTCAAGTTACACTAAAGTTCTACAATCCTAATCCCCATACACTCGGTATGTAACAATATATATACGGTATTATAAACATGTCAGCAACAACATTCAATAATCCTTGTGCATTCTTCCAACACATTTTAACAGAAGCATCCAATGCAACTCAACAAATACTGTATATAACATAACATAACTCCCCAAACGGCTTATCCCTAAATTTTAATCCGGTTTAATCATATCTTGTCTTATTTCGAAAACACAGCTCTGATACCACCTTGTAACACCTTGAATTTTACCTTAATTAAAATCTTAGGAAAATACGAACCTAACGGCGCAAACAGAATAAAAAATGGTCTTCAAACGAATCTGAAAAGTGGAAAACAAGTCCTGTCCAACCTTGTGTCCGGACGTCTGACGTTCGGACACAAGTTGAAAAGAAATAGCCAGTGAAAACCCAAATGTCTGAACTTGTGTCCAGACATTGATGTTCAGACACACGTCGAGAGTTCTTAAAGTAGAAAAGGAGGTGTCCGAACTTGTGTCCGGACATTGATGTTCAGACACAAGTCGAAAATCAAAAGTTCTGAAAGTTTCCTTACGTTGTCCGAACATCGGTCCAAACTTGCAAGTTCGGACATAAGTCGAGACTTGCAAGTTGGATTCGTCCTCGCATGTTGTCCGAACATTGATGTTCGGACAGATGTTCAGACACACTTAATACTGCAAAATTGATTTAAACTTTCGGGGCCTGTCCAAACATTGATGTCCAGACGGACGTTCAGACAGGTCCTAAAATGCAAATTTCAGTACAAAATCCGAGTTGGAAAATCACCAAAGCACTTACATAATCCATGTCAATAAGTAGAGAAACATTTTAATAAACATAGTTATCAATTGGTACCACATAGACGCAGTGAAAGCAATATTTAAACATCATAAACAGCGAAATCAATTCTCTAGGGTATTACCGTCACACTCAACACCCGTTGAGTGCGCAGGCTTAAATCATCTCAAAACAACTCAAGAATATTTTATGAACAACATAATTTAATGAAAAACGTTTCAAACCAACATAGTTTAATCCAATAATTCGGATCAATAGCCATTCTTCTCCTAAACTATATGGTAGCGTGTCCCCATTTCCTCAAATGAACCATTCATACCCGTGATCAGAAAATAACAGACAAAAACACGAAGGATTGCACAAATCAGATAAACTGAGTGAATTCTACCTCAATGTGTAAGATACATTTTGAAGTTCATTTTATCATTTGTCAAACAGATGAGAGGGAGAATTAACCATTTGAACAACTTTTCCAGAAACCACAATAAACAATCAATTCATAGGGAGCTTTCAACAGGAGCCAACCAGTAATTCCAAGCATGGGGTCACCTATGGGACCTCAAACAATATTTCCAGGACAGACACCTATGGGACCGTCAAACAACCACCTTACCCTAAGTCCTTAAGTGTGCACACCCCCTATGAAACAACAGTAACATAGAGTAGATCATAGAGCTTAACAGTAACATTGTGTGCAGCGCAAATAATAATGAGGAGCACCTGTGGGCTCCAAGACATGATAATTAACCCCGTAAAAGACTCCCAAAATCCACAATCGAGTCACCATAAAAACATTCCAGTTTCTCCGTTTCCAAAATGTGGGGAATAATCCCAATTCGCAAAACCATAACTTGAGAATAAATTATCCTTCCACAAAAACCACGTCGGAATAAACAAAACATTTTCCTCGATTTGCAAATCATGAAACCAAGCAAACATGAGCATAGAGATTTACCTGACAATCAAATTATCTTAGGAGATCAACTCTACAGGACTACTGGTAGCACCAGTCGACATAATCGGAGTCTAAATATATACAATCAAAAATCAGGAACTACTAATCATAATCGAACAATTTAGTAAACTAACTAAGTAGAACACTTTACCCAACGTTATCCTGAAGCGATTTCACAACGTCAAGAATAAGAGCGTGAATCAGAATGTTGGAAGTGAAGGAGCGTAATGACATTACATTGAGGATGAAAAGAAAATGAAAAAGATCGGTGTTTTAAATAGAAACAAATGTGAAATAAGGAGGAATATTATTTATTAAAAAAATAATAATCTGCTTTAAAGAAGGAAGGAAAATATTGGATAATTTAAATGAGAGTTCTACTAACTAGTATTGTAAACATTTAAAAGATATACCAAATATTAATGTTTTGGAAAACCAGAATGTGAAACACGATCACTAACAAAATCGGTTTAGAAATAAATAGTTAAATAATTTTCAATTCAAAATAATAGGAGAAAGTAGGTTAGTCGTTGTAACAAGATAAGAAAGAGAGTAAAATATCTAGAGAAAGAATTAGTACACATTAAGTTGATATAAAAGTAAGATAGAAATAAATAGGAATGGAGTAAAACAAAATAAAAAATTCTAGCAAGAGAAATATAATAACGTTAGAAGAAGAATCTAGAATACTAATAATGAAAATATTGGGAGAAGAATAAGAGTTTAAAATATTATTAATTTTGGAGAAGTAAAGTTAGATTTGAACTTTTAAAGTAAATATATTTTACTAGAAGAAGTAAAATTAAATTTGAACTCTTAAGGATTAAGATTAACTAATTTAGAAGAAATAAATCTCGGATTGAACTATAGGAATTTAAAAGACGTTAAAACATCTACTGAAAGTTAAAGTAATATTTAAATAATTAATAAGAGTAAGGAATTGTAGGTAATTGTAAACATTTTAGGAAGGGAAGGAAAACAATATAAAGGGATCATTTAACTTCCCTGGGCCACTAACATTATTAAACTCGGACCATCCATTCCTACCATATATTATACTTATCCTAACTCGAAAGTTTGTGGGTGTTTCACTTAGAGTTGAATATAAGGTCGGAAATTACTTGGCTAAATAATGTAATGCCATTAATGACATTAGTAATTAATAAAACTTATGTATTATAAGTACAATATAAAGGGTTAGGAATGAATTTTAGACTATGATTATGATGTACAAAAGTTATAGCAATTATAAAGTATTAATGTCATTAATGAAACTAGTACGAGTGATGAAATGATGGGGTTATAAAATAATATGGAGTATTAAATAGACTTAGAAATTTAGTAATGTACTATATAGTGTTATTGAAATACCCCAAACCTTCATATGGTAATTAATTATTTGATTATGATTTTCTAAGGCTAATCAAGTCCTTAAGATTATTGGTGAAGAAATAAATACCAAAAAGTAAAAGAAAATGCGTAAAAGTCACAAACCGTGAAAACGCGTATTTAATTATTTTAGGAGATATATAACCTTCACTGGGGTTATAAATATATTTTTATACCCTAGATACACACTAAGAACATGTGGGAGAAATTCCGGAAGAAAAAGGATCCAAATAGTGCGTTAAAACGCTAACAGAGTCTTAAAGCGCGTTTTTTCGAGAAAACCCGAAAACGCGACTCTAAATAGTCAAACGACCCCGTAAAAATTATAGTTGATTATATAACTATAAATAAACATTAATGGGAGCTTAATAACCATTAAAATAAAAGAAATGAGAAAATTCCGGAAAACGGACCCAGTTAGTGAATAGTGCTAAACCGGGTAAATTAGCGAGCGTTTTCTGTAAAAGACGAAAAACGCTTTAGTGTGTGTATGTTAGTGGGCCGGTTTTATTAATATAGACATCCCCCTCATACATGACTAGTTAGCTAATTAATTAAGTCAAAGAGCAAAAGCAAAAAGGGTACAAGTACCCCTTTTCTCTCTCTTCCTTTTTTCCTTTCCCTCTTCTCTTTCCTCTCTTTCCTCCTTCCTTGTGATTTCTCCTCCTCCCTCTGGTGCAGCCGATTTTGAGCTTCCCCTCCTCCTTCCATGGCTTCTCTTTATTCTCCTCCTTGCCCAAGCTTCCTCCACACCAAATGCAAAAATTACATATTTGAACTCCCCTCATCCTCCTCTACATTTCCCTCTTTTCAAAATTCGAAAATGATGAACTTCATCTCCATGGGTTTTCCCCATTTGAAAAGAAAATAGCACCAATGTGTAGCTTGGAGCCTCCTCTTTCAAACAAGGTAAAAATTTCATTGAAAAACTCGTTTTTGTTCTTCCTCCTTTGGTAGCCGATTTTTCTCTCTCTCTCTTACCTTGTTTTTCTCTTGTTGGAGCCTGTCCACCCTCCAACGTGGAGTAAATGCCTTCTTGATTCAAGGGTGAAAATCCCTCTTAAAGGTTCAAGGTAACTCTAACCTTATGATTTAAGCCCTTTGATTGAATTAAATTTCAGGGTTTAGGTAATTAATTGAATACGTTTTTTGTGTTCCTTGGGGTTGGGATGGAGTTGGGCAACCCCATTCCCACTTGACCGAAATTGGGAGAGGAGGAGCAAGAGGATCATTAAGGAGAAACTTGTGAATTAAGGTAATAAATCTACCTTAATGCCTATACTAATTGTTTTAGAAATGGGTTTGGGAAAAATAAAAGATGAAATAAAATCTAAAACAATAATGTGCTTGAGTGTGGTTAGTTGGATAGTGTGAAATGTTGGTTTGAATTGAGGGTCTTGGAGCCAAATGATTTGAGTTGTGGTTATATTGTGGTTCATTAAGTTTTGGAGCTATATGTGATATTTTGAATTTTGGATTGATATGGGTGCTGGTAGGACCCTTGTAAGGGTGTGGCTAGATTAGGAATGAAAATGATGAAAATTGATGGAAATGGATATGTTATTTTATGGGGAGGTCATGGTAAAATTTTGGTAGAAAATGAGTGTTTTGATGATGGCTTGGTGAATGGGAGAACCTTGGTGTCTATAGGGTTGAGTAGAGTGGAATAATGGCCTTATAATGATAGATGGAGAATGGGATAAGAGAGTACAAATCTGTAGCATAATGATGCTTGGTGACTTGGAATTTCAAGGAAAAAGAGTTGGTGTTTTAATTTGTGAAACAAGAACCGAATGTGGGTTTTAGAAGTGAATTTATATAGGAATGGTTTATAATGGTCATTGATGGTTTTGGAGAGATTGGTAAGAGGCAGAAACTAGCAAGAAGAAGTTAGAAATGCACTAGTGGGCAAAGTGCAAAATGTTGGAATTGATTTTTGTGAATTTGAACAAGAAATTGGGTAATGATTAAGGAGGTTCTTGGTGAGTGATTTAAGGGGTTTTTGTCCTAAGGTGTGGTTGAAGTGCCCAAATGAGGTTAGAACATACTAGGATATGTAAGGTGAAGTTTGGAGTCAAATGTGCATTTTTAAATAAATGTCTGGAGCAGACCGACCTTGGGGACCGGACCTGCAAGGTCGGTCGAGCCCAGTTTACCCCGCCAGAAAACATTCTGGAATGGACCGACCTTGTGGACCGGACTTGCAAGGTCGGTCTGGGTAGGATTTTCAGACGGGAATGTGTTCTGGAATGGACCGACCTTGGGACCGGACTTAGCAAGGTCGGTTGTAGTGTAAATTTCAAACCCGGATGTCACTGGAATGGACCGACCTTGGGTAAGGTCGGTCGGTAAGGTCGGTCGGCCACTTTTATATAAAAAAAAAAATTTAAGGCTTCTAATGATAGGGATTGGTATGTAATGATGTTATAAGGTTGTTTAAGACATGTTAGGTGAGTTATAATAACAATTAAGTGGGTGAAAAGTTGTAATAAAATGTGAAAGTAAAACAAGTTAAAAATGTGAAGTTATTAAACTAGTTAACGGGGTTAACTATGGGCATTAGATGTTAAACAATCATATTACACCAATGTTAATGAAAGCAATTGTAATGTTACCAGTTGTTCGAGTATTATTCGAGGGACGTAAGATGACACATTAGAGTGGACCTTGGTGACAGGTATGGTTTTCTTGCAACCTGTGTCCTACCGGGTTACACCGGCTTGTATGCCAACTTGTTTTTCTGTGTGTTTGCCACCTTGCAAGATAAAGCCTGAAAGGAGTTTATAGTAATTCATTAATATGGCGTAGATAATTCTGATACCGTTTAACCTTAATTATGTGTTAAACCGTAGCTAACCGACTCTAGGATCACATAAGAGTTCGGTATCCGGATTAAACGTCCCAACCCACGGGAATGTTCTAACTACGGCTATCCGTGCTTTAGTTGTATATTGTGGTTATGTGTGTTGTGTGTTGCCTTGTTAATATATCGTTGTTTAATGAATGTTGTTGTCCATGTTTGTCGAATGGGAGGTTACCTCCCTTGTGTGTGACCAACCAAGTCTGTAATACCATATGGCGTCATGTTGTGATAAATTCCATAAAGGAACTACTAACTAATATGTATATATTATGGGGTGAGGAATCCGGTCGTTTCGATCGCGGGTGTTGTTTGGGATGTTGACGTCTATAATTGAATTAACTCTCACTCTGTTATGTTATGGTTGTTATTCCTTCTTGGATTACAACCACCCACAAGCTTAACCAAGGCTTACCTGCCTCATTATTATTCGGGGCTAGGGGGACTACTGTTATGTTAAGGTTGTTTTCCTTCCTTGGATTGCAACCGCCCACAAGCTTAACCAAGGCTTACCTATCTCATCACTATTGGAGCTAGGGGGAAATCGTGTATGGTGTGATCGGGTCTATATTAATACCGACACACCTATGTAATGTTATGTGTATTGGTGTGCTCGGGTCTATATTAATACCGACACACCTATGTAATGTTATGTGTATTGGTGTGCTCGGGTCTATATTAATACCGACACATCTATGTAATATTATGTGTGTTGGTGTGCGGACCCATGTTTAATCCGACAGACCTTAAGTAAAGTGTACATAATCTAACAAGTGATGATGTGTTGACTTTGCTAGTTGTAACCCATTGGTTGGTTGTGTATGCTTATAAGCATGTTATGTGTTCATTGTTTTCTTGCATGCTTTAATTAAATAAAATGCATGCTCACTCGACAATTAGTTGTGTGTGGCCCGGTAGCATGCGGGTTGCTCGATTACCATACCAGCAAAGGTGCTGACCCCCTTTGGGGGGCCCCCATACTTTTTAGGTACAATGGAGCTGGTAGCCGTTCGAGAGTAAGACGGGGCAGCTGTATATACATGGATAGTTAATAGTTGATCGTGTAGTTGTAAGAGATGTAAGACCGAAGTATGATATCAGTAATGGAACGTATTAGACTCGGTACAGTTTGGAATGTAGATGTATTTGTATTCAGTTTGTAATGGATTTGTAAATGTAAAGTTTAGTACTCGGTAATCTTGTCCATCAGACCGGTACACTATGTATGTAGTAGCCTTGTTAGCCACGTGGGTGGCTAACGGCGTGTAACACCCATTGAAATAGTCAGTGTTTATGATGTGATTCCCGCTGCGATTAATGGTAGAGTGTGGTGTTATTAGTAGGGGTGTTACAAAAAGTGGTATCAGAGTGAAGTATCGCTCTGATGACTGGAAATACCGAGCTTAGGAATACCGAGTTAGGATTTTTAGGTACATTGGGTTAAGGGTTGAGTGATAGCGTGAAAGAACGCCCTCCACAATCCTATTTTATAACTCGGGAAAGAACGCCAGAGAGATAAAAGTCCTCTCTTACTCGGGAAAGCCCGATCTGGCTATTAAATACCTCTGTAAATACTAAGAACTTGTCATACGGTAGATTCCAAGGACTGAGAATCCCAGAGACGGAACCTGTTTGAACACCTTTACTCGCACTTAATAGCGGAGGACTAAGAATCCTATCTACAAGAGACTGAAATTTCTGGCGACCTGGGTCGACATGCCTAGCAGTCGAGGAAACCCAGCCAACAAGAAAAGGAAGCACTAACTGTGCACAGAGGCGGTCAATGGAGGAACAACAAACCCGAGACACATGTCTACGGGACCACAATTGTTAAATAATACCGACAATGGTATAGTAACCGACTAAGGAACTAGTCAAGGTTGGATAATTCCAAACCTACAACGCCAAAGAGGCTGTAATACCTGATTATCATAGTTTAGACCACTATGGAAGTATTAGTGAAACGTACTTCAATAGGACTACGAAGTAGTACCTGAACGAGAATCGAGTCTCAGTAACCACGGCAAATGCGTGGGGACGAACATTAAGGAATAATACGGAGTTAAGTGAATGGAGAGTCACTCTAGTTAACGAGTACCATGTCAAGACCGATGAGAGTCGCTCGAATGTTCTATTATCAAAACCGTAAGGTCAAAGAAAGACCCAACAAGGATACCGGATACGGTAGTGATAAGAGTAGTATTGCAACCAGCACATGTTGAACCGATAGCCAGCCAGCATGGCGCACTTGCTATTGCAAGTGCTGCTAGAACGGGGCTATTCGGGAAAGTTTTAATGACTATAAGTACCTAGTGAGGTACCGTATTGTTGAAGGAAGTGATTATAGAATCAAGAATCCAAGAATTTGAAGAGTGAAACCTGGGAGGGCTTAGTGGCCTAACCATCATATGTGAAGATATACCAGTCAACGGGAAGCTAAACTTGGTCAAACATGAAGACATTTTAAATACCGAGAAGAATTTTCTTATGAACCCAGTTTTTCTTCTAAACCCAAATTTATTTCAAACCGTTTTCACACCCAAAATTTTCTTCCAAACGTATGCTATTTCAACCCTTCTTTTAAACTCAAAGTTTCTCTCAAAATTTAGATTTCCTTTAAAACAAAAACCAGTAAACCTACACCGGCCTCAGCGCCACACAGTAGGTAAATTATACCTAGTTCAATTCGAACAACCTTAGAACAATCCTACAACCCGAGGATCATAACCCGAGGGAGTGGATTGAGTTCATACTAAATACAACAGTGGATAGAATTCCCTTGATTAAGTTCGGGAAGTACGGAATGCATGTTATCATAGGACGATATGAGGGAGTTGACAACAGAATACTTCACCTAGGCGTGTGACGGGCACTACGAGTGTACTAACTGAAATGTGGGACGACTGCACTCCGATAGGAGCTTGTAGACCTGACAGATCTTCTTATGGGTTAGTCGGGTAAGTAGCAATGTATCAGTAGGGTACCCCACGTATGTATACGAGTGGAGTCAGAAACACGGGAAGTAGTCGACTCCATACTACGGTCAGCAGTAAAAGTTAAACAAGAGCAATGAATTGCCAAGAATGGTTGAAGTAAAGGAACCCAGTTAAGTTAACGAGACTAAAAGAATTAGTGAATCCATTTTAAGGAAGTGTTTATGAGTCAAGAAGCGTGGAGCGCACTGACTAGTAAGTAAAGACATCACATATGTCTCAAGAATCCCGAGGAATAAAACATGATAGCTGGAACAAATAACCAGTCTATACATAGTAAGGCCAATGCCTAATATGGACACGTTAATGCACAACGAACGGGATGAAACTCCCAGAATGATCACCTAGACTACCAGGGAATATAGATCTTCACAGAAGAGGATAGTTAACCTAGTAAAGAACGCAAGGCAATGCAGTTAACTAAACGTATACAAGCCAGATGTAATGGCATAACCTAGTAACACCCAGGAGCGGTCCTGAAGGGTGTTTGGGTCAACAAATGTCGAACGAAATGTCGTGATGGAAACACAAGAGTTGAAGCTAATACCCAGTTTAAGCATAAGTCGTCACGAGGTAAACAGACATTCTTAAGGGGCATCCCATATAAGGAAACATGGTGCAACGACCTTGTTAGGGAGCCCAATACAACGTCCAAACCATGTGATGGTGTACGGAGAAGTAAAATTTGTGAGAACAACCTATAATGAGCAGAGCTCGAGGCAATGAGGCTTATAAGCCATAAGCAAACGTGTTATGTAAATTTGATCGATTGCAGGAATTAATGTTATACAAGTAAATAGAGCGGAGAACGAACCACTGCTGAAAGAGTGGGGATACCTCTCGATGTTGTGAAACCGCGAGAGCGGTAGTTATGTGAACCAAGTTCAATAAATATGTTAAGGATTGACCAGATTATAGTTACCCCAGAATGATTTGAATAAGAAAAATACAAAAGTAATGTTTATACTAGTTGTGGGGACCGGAGGAGTGATAAGTCTAATAGCAACCACCATAGGTGTGTGATGCTAAATGAAGAGTGAACAACGCCCAAGGAGCATAAATACTTGAAGGAATAGTGTATTCAGTAGTCATCCTAATGAATGACGAACCAAAAAATACGAATGATGGAAGTACATGAGCAGAAGCTAATATGAGAGTGATGCCATGTTAGTGTTGTACAAGAAGTAAGAATACGGTGCGCAATAAGCGACCGTTGTATAAGTACTGTTAAATGAAAGTATGGAAAATAAGCAGAATTATGAGTTAAACTCAGAGGAAATACAATGTAAGTGATAACAAATAAACTAGGCAGTAAGCCAGTAGCCAGTATTATGAGATAAACATCTCAGTGAAACACAATGTTCATTCCTATTGCAATCACATAAGAGATTTACTGCCAGGAGTTTACGCCTCTGCACTCTGTATGACTGAGTGTTTTGGTATTGCACTTGCGCAGTAATTATCGAGTGGGATAGCTAGGAACTTGGGAGAATGTTAATTGTGGTAGTAGTGGAAAGAGACTTATAACGCTATAAGGACTGAGGCATAGGAAATGCAAGGTCGTACCAATGAAAGAGTACTTGTACGAAACCAAACATGGATGCCTGGTTAGCAGTAAGTGACTGGAGTTAGGCAGAATACCTAATATCGGTATAGTATATACCTCAAGTGTGGGAAATAACTGAGAGAGCACTACACATTAGGTAGTAGCTCAATCTCAACCAACAATAAGTCGGAAGAAATCAAGTTAAACATTGTGAAATACACAGCTGCATATGCAGTAAGTTATCTGAACAATGGATGGAAAATTTGCAACTCACCAAATTAGCGCACGGTAAGAGATACCATGCGTCGGATGAGAAACCATTATTACCAAGATAAAGGTGATAAATGGGAGATATACAATACATTAAGAATAACGAATGGGGCAAACTAAGCTCTAAAGTTATCAGAGTTGCGCAATAGTAACTAGTGAGCCAATGATACAGCTACTGAATGTGCATTGTAAATACGAATAAATGGCTAATTATTAACGCCTAGAAGCCTCACAGGCCAGAACCGAAACCGGTTATGAGTTAAATAAACTCCAATGAGAATTCTTGGTTCTAAACCGCCAAGATGGTTAAGATCCTCTAACCAGAACACATTGTATAACAGACCTCGTGGAAGTTAGAATACTTCATGGTGGCAAAACATTTTAAACCAATGTTTAGTGATTGATTACGTGGGCGTAATCCCTTTTAAGGGGGGTAGAGCGTAAAACCGCTTAGTGTGTTTTAACGTACAAGTGTACGTGAACTACGTTGTGCATAACACAAAATAATTTGTTTTGATGATTGGTGCGTATGTAATATGAACATGCGCATCCATTCATGGTTTAAATTGTGGAAATTGCGCACAGAAGATGCGAACACCATTGTGATAAATGTATATACCTTGTTAATTGTTATGTGTAAGAGTACAAGTGTAAGGGAGTAAGAAACTCCCGGGGAACTAAAACCCCGACTATGTATGTTCATATAATACTAAATGCAAAACTGTGTATTGTATTTTGATAAAAGTATATATATACAGTATTGTGATTTATGAAGAGGTATGACACCAACATAGAACCTAGTGAGAATTAAATTCCCTAGATAACTTGATTTAAGATGAATCTGGAAGATGATCGATGGACGGAGTTCCACCCTTGGAGAAGTAATGATTATGACTAGATGGATTAAAAGATAGAAAATGGTACATGCTTGAATTAGTTGCTGTTTGAAAATGAAGTGGGAGGTGAGACTTGATTATCATGAGATCAAGGGAAGCCGAACACAAATTGGGGTGGAAAGATAGTTCAACACTGATGCTGATCACATCAGGGTTGGATGACTCTTGAAACTCCCTATAAGTGGTCACAAATAATCATGTTAAGAATAAGATGCAGTTAGCATAAATTAGACTTGGAGTTGTATGGCGTTTTCAAAAAGGATTTTAGATTGGTGTTTTCAAATTTTCGATTGGTATTTTCAAGACTTCAATTAATATTTCCAAGATTCTTAAATGGTATTTCAAAGGAAGAATTTCTTTACTTGACCTTGTAAAAAGGATTTTCAATTAGTACTTTCCAACTAAGGATTTTATTCTACCTAACCCCATAAAGAATATTTTTGTATTACTTGCTCACGAACTGAGGACGTATGAGCCTTTGTCTTCGGACCGGTGACATGAGAAGTATATTTTAAAAATGTATTGTAACACCCCTACATCGTACTTCACAACTAATTGAAAACGCAACGGAAATAAACAACTAAACATTAACTAAACGCTTCGGTGCTACAACGCCGTCAACCACCCACGTGGTTAACAAGGCAGAATAAATACAAGTGTACCGGTCTGATAATCAGACTCCCGAGCATAGAACTAAAACCATAAATACATCATATACAATACCGAGTATTTAATTACATTCCTTCACTGTAAACTGCCAATATACCGCCACAGTAGTATCAATGGAATCAAAATATAATGCCACGGGAGCACAGGCGCATCCCGGGCTCAACATCCAAAATAACCCAAAAGGACATCTGCAGCCTAGAACCTACAGCCACTCTGCTTCCTCGATCCTCATCCTGTAGTAAAAATATGGAGCCCCCGAGGGGGTCAGCAACCCTTGGCTGGTATGGTTAACGCATAGCCCATCGGCTACCGGGATACGCGCAACTAATTGTCATGATGACATGGCATTTATTTTAAACATAACATAACATAACATATGGCATAGCAACATTATTGCATAGCACAACATCACATACACAGTGGATACTCTTTCCACAATCACAAACCAAGAAGGTTAAACAACATAAGAAGCCTAGAGAATGGTTCACTCTCATGTTAAGCTCGTTACACACACTCATTACCGTTCTGTTATTCGAACAAGTAACTTAAGTCACAGATGGTTCGGATATAGTGACCCGAACACACCACACAAACACATGTTCCCACTAAACCGATCATAAGTCAGAATAGGTAAGCTTTGGAGGAAGCTAGCGGGAGATCGAACGCCAAATTAAGGAGAACAATCTTAACAACATAAGAGTCGAATCTGATTCAGATATCTACTCTTAAACTTACATGCATGACCGGACAACCGGATTCCTCACTTCCCAGTTAGCACTTGTTAGAAGTTCAATAGTGGAACTTAACAACAATTCACAACAAGTGGTAAGTCATGTTAGACACACACAGGGGAAATGAGTCCCATCATAACAACACAGTAATATGAACAACTATAAACTCATTACATGATTAAGTCTTATAACGTCATAAACACACAGAAAAACAAACAACACACAAGCCGGTGTAAACCGGTAGGCAACAGACTGCAAGAAAACCATACCTTGGTCCTTGCTTCGATTGATTCCCACCGTAGGTCACTCCTATACATGTTTAAGAATGTCGGTTAATTACTTACTTAACTTCAAATTTACTAAATGTTTAACCATGATTATATGACATGTTTAAATGCCCAACTTAACCTTGGTTACCTCCATTATACCCCCTAGGGTTAACTACAATTGCCACATTCTTTACTGTTTTTTTTAAGTTTTTGGTCTGTCCGACCCACCGTCCGACCCACAAACTGGGTCGAACCCTTCTAGTGACTCCCGGGTTTGAAAAACTCTACTTGTCCGACCCATGTCTGACTCAACCAACTGGGTCAGACCATTCCAGAACATTTACCGCCTTAAACACACACACGTCCGACCCATGTCCGACCTAAGCCCTCTGGGTCGGACCGTTCCAGAACCCTTACTGACGTCTAACAAAGGCTGTCCGACCCAAACTTGGGTCGGACCCCTGGGTCGGACGCCACCAGAACTTGCCCAAACATTGTCAAATATTCACCAAACTTCTCCTAAAGCCTCCTAATGTTTTCTAACACCATTTGGTACACTTACGCCCTCATACAACATCCACAAAACTCATTTTCTATCTCCTTAAACACTTACTCATTTCATACCAAAATTCCTAACACTTATGATATTTTCTCCTTGGTTTTCTAAGTGGTGTTTCATACCTATGATAACCACTATGCCAATAATGTTTCCTCACCACTACAACATCATCTCCCAAGCATCTTTTCTTCCTAAACAACTCCTTGAACATCTTTACAAGTTTATAGCTTCCCATGCAACAAATCACTTCATCCCTTTTTCACCAACAATACACAAGTCCTAAATACAATCTCACCATGATCTTGAAATGTCCCAAAACATTCTTTTGCATTCAAAATCCTCTAGAACATTGCCTAAGCCCTTTTTACATCTCTAAACACCTTAATGCATGTTTCTTCCACTAGTTGAACACTTAACCATTCTAAACATTTCCTAGCTTACCAAACTCATTTTAAACCCTTAGAACTTCTTGTTTATTACCTAAATTTTGACATGAACTCTCCTAGAACATTACTAAACCAAAACACAATGTTTTCACCATTAAACAACCAAGAACACTAAAATCCATTAAGCACATTCTTATACACAAAACTTCACACATTTAGCACTACATCACAATATAGTGCACAATTTAAATTGCTTGGCACTTAGGCCCTTAAATAACATGGCTCTTAGGCCCTTAAGATGCATAAATCATAAACACTGAATTTCCCACATTATATTTGCCTTTGACCTGTAAATACACTCAACAACACATATGCCTTTTACTAAGCCTTTGAGAACATTTTACTAAGTCATTCACCATATGTAACACCCCAACTCAATCCAAACGTGGTCTCGCAACTTAACAGCATATATATATACACGTCACAGTGGAATTCTTTACACACCTGGACCTTGCCACGGTCTGACTACAGAATATACCGAACATTAATACATAACAACCTTAACCCAATACATTTCCTTCTTACAATCCCCTCACAACCTATACATCTTACTCACTCAATTGCCATACGAGTGTACATACACAATTAGTAGGCCACACTTAAACTGCAGCACTTGTACCCCTTCTTACTCTCGCGACGGACGCCTCCTGATGTCACCTGTGTAGTAAAAATAGCCCCCAAAGGGGGTCAGCACGAATGCTGGTACGATCCTCTCATGGCCCCCAAGCTAACGTGGCTACGACGACTAATTGTCGATAGCATGGAGGTTGATTAGATGCACAACATAATAGTAAGTGCAGTAAACAACAAACCAAATATGAACAATCAAAGTTCACACACAATGAACGACTTAGATGCGTTCCCTTAATTAGAGAGTTAATTATTTAACTCCTTAAGTTGTATTTCCTCTTAATCTCAGTCCATCCTTATCTCACCTCAATCTTAGTCTTATCTTAATCTTAGTAACAACCACCCTTTAAAAGGAGTGGATGTAGCTTATCTTAGTCTTAAAAATACAAACCATCCTTTAAAAGGGAATGGTTGCAACTTATCTTAACCTTACCTTAATCTTAATCTTAACTTATTCTCAGTATACAAACCGTTCCTGGAGGGGAATGGTTGTATCCTAAGTCCAAACCTGGGATTTAGGTGATCCCACCGCACCATCTTAATGCCACCTACCCTGGACGGAAGTCCAGCGTAGCTGAGCCAGCAACCGGCCCTAGGCTACAAGTCCGAAGACAAGTCCTTAAGCGGAAGTCGAATCTGCTATAGATACCGACCCCCTTTCCTTAGCATGCATGACCGGAGTCAGTCCCGGGTTTCCTCGCTCAAGTTCCAGTTAGTAGTAGTCTCAAGACCCTGTTTGTTGGTTAACCTCTTTCGGTTTATATCAACCCATATTAGGGAGCGTTCCTTAGTCTCTCTCATTTCCTTACTAAACGTTGGTTAGTAAGTTCTCACAATATGTCGTGTTAGTTTTCAAACATCACACAACAATACAATAAACATAATATTCCGGTTGCATGCTTTATTTTGTTTAGTGAGCAAACAAAAACAAATAGCACACAAGCCGAGGGACACCTCGTTAGCATGCAGGTTACAAGAAGAACTGTACCGTTCACCGTTGGTCGTTCGGTTGCTTAATCTCTTCCGGAGTCCAATTTCCAAGTCCTAAAACATTCATTCAGTTTTAGGTTGTTAATCACTTAACTCAATTCAACTTACTTATCTTACTTAACTTACTTAACTTACTTAACCCTTAATGATCCCCACCTAACACCTCTTAAGTCTTATAACTTAATCTTACAAACTTAACCTTAAACTTTTAAGCTTATACCTAACTTAATCCCCTAGGTCCTTATACCTCTAGTAATCTTTGCCCCCTCAATGGGGTACCCTTAATACCACTAAACTCTCTTAGGGTCTCTTTTTTTTTCTAAGTCTTAAGGGTCGTCCGACCCACCGTCCGACCCACCAACTGGGTCGGACCATTCCAGAGACTCTCGGGTTTGTAAAACTTCACTTGTCCGACCCACGTCCGACCCAACCAACTGGGTCAGACCATTACAGAAATTTTTCGTCTTTTAAAACTCTCCTGTCTGACCCATGTCCGACCCAACCAACTGGGTCGGACCATTACAGAACCCTTCACTGGCGTCTAACAGAGGCCGTCCGACCCAAACTTGGGTTAGACCCCTGGGTCGGACGCCACCAGAATATGTCCAAAAATTGTCAAATCTTCACCAAACTTCTCCTAAAGCCTTCTAATGTGTTCTAACATCATTTAGACCCTTAAACCCACCTTTAATCCTCCTCCAAACTTCTTAAAATAACCTCCACTGATCTTCTTAAACATTTTACTAAACTCTTGCAAACACTCCTAACACTTATCATATAGTTCCTTATATCCCTACATATAAATTTTGTCTCAAACTTCAACTAACCAAAGTATTTCTTTTCAACCCATATAACTCCTCCTTAACATCATTACGTCCCATCTTTGCTTTGTTAAACCTTCCAATTGTCATCTTGCATGTCCATGCACAATTTCTCTTCTTTTCATTTGTTACTCATCACTCCTAAACTCTTGAGCTTACTTATACATTGCTTTCCATTACCTTAACACCTTGACATTGTTCTTCATTTACCTAAACCATGTAACACCCTCCTTAGACATTTCCACTTCTTTTACGCCACTTACTCACCATTCTCATGATCACACACTCTTATACGTTTCTAGTCAATTTCCTAGACAGTCGACAACATTCTCCTTCAATCTTCACTCCCATCACCTAAGTCCACTAATTACCATCTAACTAAAACCTTATTGTTCCACCACTAACATCACCACCTCTTACACAAACTTCCCGAACTCTCATTGTTCTACACTTAGTTCATACCTAAATCATCTCAAAGCATTATACATCATTTCCTCCAGATTCTTGCACAAGTCTTACATTCCTTATACCATGATTTTGGTGTGTTTAATACACTCACCAATCCTCTAATTCCTCCTAGACATCTCTAGGTCATTCTAAACCTCAAGAACTCCTTAGTTAACTCATTTCCACTCAAATTCCTCATAATGACTCCTAGTAAATCCTAGGTCATATTAATTCACCACCATCACCTAAACCAACTCATTCACAACAACTCAATATATTGCAATAATCTTAAATTGCATAGCACTAAGGCTCTTAAATGACATGGCTCTTAGGCCCTTAAATGACTTAAACTTAAACACTGAATTTCCCACATATAAAAGCTTTCAACCTGCAAATACACCCATCAATCTCATAGTAATTATAATGCTCTTAAAATCCATCTTAAACTTATATTACTAACTCATTCCCATTGGCTCCTTAGTCACAAGTTCACAAGCTTGTTTAAACTCTTCTTCCTAGGTTATACAACTCATTACCTAATGTAAGCCCTAGGCTACATTGGTACTCATCTAAAACTCATTCCTTAAACCTTAAACCACCATTAGGTAAGTAATTTACCTTGTTTTCTTGAGCTTATCTTATCTTCCTCCTTAGACCTTCTTCTTGCATAAATATCGGCCACCACTTAAACTCCCTTGGCCAATGTTCTAACCAACATTCAATGAATCACATGAGTACTAAACAATACACTAACCTCAAGGAATGAAAACCTAGGTTAGAAATGTGTTCTAAGGCATAAAAGTGGATGATTACCTTTGAAGTCTCAAAGTAGACTTGGGCATTGAATTAAATAGGACCTCCACTAGTCCTTGGTGAATAAATCAAGCTAGAACAAGGCATAAAAACAAGGCCCCATGGGTAGTAAATTTTCGGCCATGGTGAGGAAGTGATGGAAACATGATTTTTCTTACATTTTCCTTACCTTAAGAGAATGGAGAAGCCAATGAACTCTCCAAGCTTGAATTTCCTCCATCAATGGAGTTTCCTCTTGGCACCAAAATGGAGCTTTGAAGGATTTGAAAAGATAGAAAGATAGGTCTTGGCCTAACTAAGAGAAATATGTGTTTAGTTTTTGATTTGGAGCTAAAATGAGTAAGTTGTTGCCAAAGCAAGGTGGTGGTGCCATGGGTGCTGCTCCTACGTGAATGAAGGGAGGAAGAAGATGGTGAAATCGTGGGAAGAAGAGGAATGAAGAGAGAGAAGAAGAAAAGGTGGCTTATAAGAGATATTTTGTTTATAAAGCAAATAGTGACTTCTTACTTTATCCTCTTCTTTATAACATTATTTGACTACTTATGGTGACTCATCCTCCCTTGGAAAACCGGCCCCCTATTAATTAAGGCAAGTCATGGTCTTGTTTGACCAACTAATTAGACTTAAGTGATTAAAGACTAAACTAGTCACTATTTGGCACTATTCACTAATTAGTGCACATATTCGTGAAATTTTTTATTTCCCATTGATTTATACTTCCTAATGTGATACTAATTAGTACACATGTTGATTAAAGAGTAATTATGGACACTTAGCCACTCAAAACTCAATTCTAAGACAATTTCTCAAAAATGTGCTTTAAGACTTCTTAAAGCACATTTTGTGTTTTAACTTGTTTTCAAGCTTTGTTTTCTTTGCTAATTGATTTAAAATGTCCATAGCATATTACTAAAGTCTTATAATGGTATTTGGGTGCTAATCAAAGTCACTCCAAGCTTAGAGCATGTTTTGCCCTGATTGCCCTTAAGGCACTTTCTTGTGTTTTCCTTGGTTTAAATTGTCTACCAACCTTTCTAAGGCATATTCTAGCCTTACTACATCATAATTTGATGTCTACTTAGTATACTTAGGTTTGGGGTATTTCACCATTGGCTCCTTAGATCATTTTAACAAGCAATATAAGCTCATTTCTCCTAAGACTTTAAACCACATTAGGTTAGCACATTTACCTCTTTTCCTCACAACTTCTTTCTTGTTTCCTTATAAAACCGGTAAGGATGTTTGGTTTTTTGTCAACTTCTAAACAATGTACAAGTAATGAAATGAGTATACAAGCTTTGTGCTTCATCTCATTGTAAACCCTAAATACCATATTGTCTTAAAACATTTAGATGATTGTTTTACCTTGGAATGGAAAGAGAGTTTGGTATGTAGCAAGAGAGAACTCCACCAAGCCCTTGGAAGATTCAAATGAAGATAAACACAGCAAGGTAAGGACACCATCAATGGTTTTTTTTGACACACACAAACATGAAGGAAATGTTATTTTCTTTGAGTTTCCTTACCTAGAAGCAAAGGAGAACAACAATATGTGAAAAGATGAGCTCAAGCTCCTTCCATGGAGATTCTTCTTGGAACCAAAATGGAGCTCTTGAGATTTTGAAAGGATAGAATTGAAGAGCTTGATGAGAGGAAGAGAATGGTGGTCTTAGAATTTGATTTGGCAAAATGAGCTAGGAGATACAAGTGGTCAAAGATGGAAAATGATGGTGGTGTTGGTGTTGCTGTAGCAAACCGTGAAAGAGAGCAAGAAGGGAGAAGGTGAAGTGTTGGAGACGGTGGGAGCATGAGGAAATGAAGAGAATGAAGATAAGTTCTACTTTTTGGAAGATATTTATATGTAAAGTAAATAGTAACCTAAAAGTCATCTTTTAATTACTTAACAAACTAACAAGAGTGGTGACTCACCACTAAGAAAACCGGCCCCCTTAATATTCTTAGGGGTATTTTAGTCTTTGTTGACTAATTAAATTACTTACATTGACATATGTTACAAACTAGCTTATTTTAGTTACTATTCACTATAACAAGGCACATAGATGTGAAATTTTTTATTTCCCATTGATATAGACTTCCAAATGTGATACTATATAGTACACATGTTAATTAAAGAGTAATGATGGACATTTAGCCATTCAAAACTCATTTACAAGACAATTTTTCAAAAATGTGCTTTAAGACTCCTTAAAGCACATTTTATGTTTTAACTTGTTTTCGAGCTTGGTTTTCTTTGGTAATTGGTTTAATATGTTCATTAGTATATAAATAAGGTCTTGGTAAGATCATTAGGTCTTACCCAAGCTTATCCCAAGCTTAGAACACATTTTAGCCCTAATTGGCTTTAAGGCACTTATTTGTGTTTTCTATGGTTTAAATTGTTTACTAATGTTTCTAAGACTCTTTTTAGTCTTAATATACCATATTTAAATGTTTAAACAACATACTAAGGTTTGGGGTATTTCAATCTACCCCCTTAAAAGAACTTTGTCCTCAAAGTTCACACTTCCACATATCCTAAATGTTAGAACACGGGAATACATATAAACCATATTTCCATAACAACATTAACAACACACTTACATAACATTGGACACAAGGTCCATACAACACAACATCAACATCATTCAGACACAACGGTCTGTACATAACAACATAACATAGACGATGTATTTAAATACACGTCGTACACACATAACCGAAACGGCTCTACCCCCCTTAAAAGGGGTACGCCCCGTACCCTATTCACATAAACACTAAGAAGTAAACAATGACGGGTACTTCGCCTTCATCTTATCTTCCAGCTCCCAAGTGGCCTCCTCAACGTCCTGGTTAGACCAGAGAACCTTCACCAGTCTCACAGACTTATGGCGAGTGTCTCGAATCTTAGTATCCATAATCCGTACCGGAGTCTCCACTGATCGTATGGTCGGCTCTAAGGTTAGCCTTTCAGGCTGAAGCACATGAGACGGATGAGACATATATTTCTTCAACTGGGACACATGAAATACATCATGTACCTTGCCCATCTCGGCGGGTAGATCAAGTTTGTAAGCTACCGGGCCGATCCGCTCTGTCACAACATAAGGCCCCACATATTTTGGGCTCAACTTGCCTTTCTGGCCAAAACGAAATACTCCCTTCATGGGGGATACCCTAAGAAATACGTGATCGCCCACGGCGAACTCCAGGTCACGTCTGCGCACATCTGCGTACGACTTTTGTCTATCCTGAGCTGCCTTCATGTTAGCCCGGATCTGGTCCTATAATGACCGTCTCACTCGACTCATCCCAGCATAATGGCGTGCGGCATGGTCTACCGTACAAAGCGTGGAAGGGAGACATCTTGATCGAAGCATGATAACTGTTGTTGTAACTAAACTCGATCAGATGTAACTTATCAATCCAGCTGGTCTGAAAATCAAGTGCACATGCACGTAACATATCCTCAAGTGTCTGGATGGTACGCTCACTCTGACCATCTGTCTATGGGTGGAACGCTGTACTTAGCTTCAGCTCGGTACCAAGCGCTTCCCGTGTGGATTTCCAGTACCTGGAGAGGAATCTGGTATCTCTGTCAGACACAGTTGTTTTCGGTACCCCATGATGTCTTACAATCTCTCTGTCGAAGAGTTCTGCTAGTTTTGCCACTTTCCAGGTGTCTTTCATCGGTATGAATCGAGCCACCTTGGTCAGTCGGTCAACAACAACCCAAATCATATTCAGACCTCCCCTTGTAGGCGGAAGCCCTACTACGAAGTCCATAGAAATGTCATGGAACTTCCACTCAGGCACTGGCATTGGCTGTACCATACCACCAGGCCGTCGGTGCTCAAACTTGACCTTATGACAAGTGAGACACCTCAATACATAATCATTTACATCCTTTTTCATGCCAGTCCACCAAAAATAACGTTTCATACCCTTATACATTTTTTAAGCTCCGGGGTGAATCGAAGTCGTAGAACAATGGGATTCAATTAATATGCACTCCTTCAGCTCAGCACTACTCCTCGGAATACATAGTTGGCCATTCAGCCTAATCAGGTCATCATCGTGGAGTCGGAAGTCGTACTTCTGACCCTCGAATGTGCCATCAATAAGCTTCTGCCTGATCTCCAACATATACTGATCCGTCATCTGAGCACTCCGCACCTCTTCAACCAAGCCAGTATGAGAGACTAGCGAATGGAGAGAGTGTGCTCGGCGACTCAATGCGTCAGCTACCACATTTGCCTTACCCTCTTTGTACTGTAGATTAATGTCGTAGTCGTTTAGAAATTCAACCCACCTTCTTTGTCTCATGTTCAACTCCTTCTGAGTGAACAAGTACTTCAAACTTTTGTGGTCAGAATAAATTGTCACACTTACCCCATACAAATAATGTCGCCATATCTTCAATGCGAAGACAATGGCACCCAGTTCTAAATCGTGGGTACGGTAGTTCTCTTCATGCTTCTTCAACTGTCGGGAGGCGTAAGCTACGACCTTCCCGTGTTGCATCAACACACAACCCATACCTCTGTCTGATGCGTCGCAATAGACCTCAAAACCATCTGGACCGTCTGGTATAGTCAGGACTGGTGCAGATGTCAGAGCATCCTTGAGACTCTGGAAAGAACTCTCACAGTCGACTGTCCACTCGAATGGTGCATCCTTCTTCATCAAGGAAGTCATCGGCTTCGAGACACTGGAGAAGTCCTTTACAAACCTCCTATAATAACCTGCCAGACCAAGGAAGCTCCTGATATCGGTAACTGTCTTCGGCCTAGGCCAGGTGCGCACTGCATCAATCTTTGCCGGATCAACAGCGATCCCGGCCTCAGAAATCACATGACCAAGAAAGGATACTTGGTTCAACCAAAATTCACACTTTGAAAACTTAGCATATAACTGATTCTTTCTCAATGTTTGTAACATATTCCTCAGGTGGCTTTCATGCTCACCTCTCGATTTCGAGTACACAAGAATATCGTCGATGAAGACTACCACTGACTTGTCCAACTGATCTTGGAACAAGCGGTACATTAAGTCCATGAACTTTGCTGGTGCATTGGATAAACCAAACGGCATAACCGTAAACTCATAATGTCCATACCTCATTCTGAATGCTGTCTTCTCAATGTCACTGTCACGAATAGCAATCTGATGGTATCCGGATCGTAGATCTATCTTGGAGAATATTGATGCTCCTCTCAACTGGTCGAATAAATCGTCGATGCGTGGTAAAGGGTTACGGTTCTTCACCGTAACTGCATTCAGTTCTCGATAGTCAATACACAGGCGGAGACTACCGTCCTTCTTCTTCACGAAGAGTACCGGCACTCCCCATGGTGAAACGCTAGGGCGGATAAACCCCTTGTCGAGTAGGTCTCTCAGCTGCTCCTTGAGCTCTGTCATCTCTGCTGGAGCCATACGATAGGGCACCTTCGCAATTGGTCCGGTGCCCGGAACCAAATCAATTTCAAACTCAACTTCCCGTGCTGGCGGCATGCCCGGCAGTTCCTTAGGAAATACATCAGGAAACTCCGACACTACCGGCACATCTGGGCTAAACTCTGGATCTCTCTCTATGTCCTGGACATAGCAGAGGTACACATCATTCCCTCGTCGTAGTTCATGATACATAGCCATGGCGGTGATGATCTGAGTCGAAGGCTCCCTGGGCCTCTGGCGGTAAGATATTGTAACCCCAGATGGACTCCGAAGAAGCAGACGATGCTCGGCACACAGGATTCTGCCCTTGTACCGCTCCAACCAGTTCATCCCGACAATCACATCAAAACCAAGTCCGTCGAACTCTATCAAGTCGATCGGAAACTCTTCACCTCTAATTCGCACAACAACATCTCGGTGGTAGCGGGTACACCTGATCCGCTCTTTCGACGGGAGAGTGACAAGGAAGTCTGGCATCTCATCACCGTCTAACCCCAGCCTCTTCGCAAAGGATAGCGAAATAAATGTATGTGAGGCTCCGGAGTCGAACAAGATCGAAGCGTCCACGCCATTGACTAGAAAGGTACCGGTGAGGATTGTGCCGCTCTTGCCAGCTTCTGCCTCATTGCAGACACTCAGTATACCTCCCGTTCCGAGAGCACAGCCTAATTCATTGGCAAACTAATAAGTATTAGGTAACAACACGGTCGATATACTTCAACAACTCCACTTTATTCATTAACACATTCTTCTTACATCATACGTTGGTTTACACTGTTGACATAACTTAACACATATATAACATCCTTAACATACACTGGCTTAACACATTACATAATTATACAAGGCTTTAAAACTGTATGAAGGTCAAATTCAAACGTCCGGGTTTCATGTGTGTGGCATTGATCACTGCCGACGGTGCGGTATTCAGTTTGTTCTTCCTGATGCCATGATATAGCATCCTCGACTGCCCTCCCATGATTAGCACATCTCCTGATTTCAACACTAACTTCTTTGCGAGATCAGCACGCTTCTGCTCGCCATATATAAATACTGCGGTATCACCAATGGACCAAGACACCACGGGTACTGCCTTACTTAGAGACTCGGGTGACTCATCCTTATCTTGGTGTAAACCTAATCGTCCACCTTTCTGGTAGAAGTTCACAACACACAAATCTGCCTTAACACTTGGAATTGAATCCGTTTCAACTTGCTGAGCAATTCCCACGGCGTGGTCAACGACCGCAAGGAACTCCTCAGGTATCTTCGGTACAATTGCTCCGTCTTCAGCTCGCACTTCTTGATATGTCTTGGTGTAAGGATTCCAGTCCTTACCCATGCACATCATCTTCAATTTCATTCTTGATCCGCTCGGGTATTCGGGTGTGTAGAAACCTCCAGGTTTTGCTCCAAGTTCATTGCATCGTCTAATGATATGGATTTGTGCTTCCGGTGTCAGGTATCCATTTAAGAGTATCATACCTGGTTGGATGACCTGACATTGCTCCATTGGGAAGTCGGTGATGTTGATGGTGGTTTCTTCAGGGTTTGGTGTGGGTGGGATTGGATTACATATATTGAAGGCTCCTTTAAGTTTAGAATTATCTAATTAGGTGACTTTCACATTATACTTTACTTCTTTACTCACATGATAATACACTTGGACTCACTAACACACACATGCATGAAATACGGTATGCAATCACTTATTCCACTCAACAGTTTAGGCGGTACCTGGTCTAGTAGAGGGCCCTGGCGCCTCAGACCGGTCCACCACATGCAGGGTGGCCTTGCTAGGTCCCGACCCCTTCCCCTTCTGGGAATCAGTGCTCCTCTGATCTGTGGGTGGCTGGTTAGCCGTCTTCGGGCCATCAATAGTCGTTGTGGCCTTACCCTTCCACTGCCCCTTGGGCTTGTTGACTCTGCTGTTGGGGTTCCGGTAACACTCATAGTCACGGTGACCCCACTTCTCGCAGTAAAGACACTGCACGTCGTTTCCTTTGCAGTCCTTCCCGGGGTGGTCTCCGTTACACCACTTACAGTAGTAGTGGCGCTCCGGTCCAGAACCCGTGCTAGCTGCTATCACAGTACACAATCAATACTTACTTCACAACTTAACAACATACACTTCAACTTAACACACATGATTAAACAATTACCCTTAGGCGGGTAAGAGCGTAGGGGTTTCGCCGCGTATGCATATGTGAGCTTCAATGGCTCCTCAGCTGTGGTGGTCTGGGCTTGGCCCTTGTCACCCTGGTGCTACTCTTCTGGGGCTGGGGATAAGGCTTCTTCTTCTTCTTTCCTCCCCCGTACCCCTGCGGACTCTGGCCCTCGCTCGTGGCCTTGCGCTTGTGCGCATTCTCCTCGTCCCTCAAACGGACGGTGATCTCTACCTTAGCAACAGCATGATAGCACTCCTGAATTTAGGATGTCAGTCATGCCCCGCAAAACATACTCACAACTCACATTAATATTCACTTATGGATTACACTTATTCACATCACACTGTATTCTAGTTACCTGCAAGGTAGTATACTCAGCTGGCCCCATCCCATAGCGAAGACGGTGGCTGAGACCGTTGTAGAAACGGTTTACCAGCACCCGGTTCGAGTATCCCAGGTCCGGTAACAGGTGGATAAGACCGGTGAATGCAGTATAGTACTCGTCGACCGACATCTTATCCTCCTGCCTCAGACTATCCAGCTCTAGGCGCTTAGCCTCTTGAACATGCACAGGGTAATACTTGGCTCGCAGCAGAGCCGTGTACTCCCTCCAACCAAACTGAGGATCCGCCATCCGGTCCTCTCTCACAAGCTTCCACCAGCTTTGTGCCGATCCCTTCAGGTAGTAAGCGGCAAGACGGACCTTGGCCCCAGCAGGCACATCCAAGGTCTTGTAGGCGGTCTCCAACTCGGAGATGTACGCCTCCAGCTTACGTGGCTCGGTCTCCCCATGAAACGACGGGGGTCTCAAGTCTGCCAATGCCTTGACCCAGTTGGTCTCTCGTGGCGGTGGCGGTGGTGGTTGAACTTCGGGCTGTTGCCCCTGTTGAATTGCAGCTACAAGTTGTGGGACCATTTGGGCTACGGCGGCCGCTACAGCTTCGGCCATGGCTTGTGCCGTAGGGTTCTCTCCCTGGTTCCCAATATCACCAATGCCGCTTCCGCGGCCTCGACCTCGCGGTCTACCTGACATCTGAATTCACACGAACACTTATTAGCATTATGCTTACACACTTACCGGTTCCAACGGTTGTAACGTTTCCCGACAATAAGGTATCTCCACACTTAGTTAGTGGTTAACCTTTACATATCTGCTCACTTAGGTAACTGTGATTAGGTTTCCTAACTCGGTATTTTCCTAAGCTCGGTATTCTAGTCATCAGAGCGATACTTCGCTCTGATACCACTTTTTTGTAACACCCCTACATCGTACTTCACAACTAATTGAAAACGCAGCGGAAATAAACAACTAAACATTAACTAAACGCTTCGGTGCTACAACGCCGTCAACCACCCACGTGGTTAACAAGGCAGAATAAATACAAGTGTACCGGTTTGATGATCAGAATCCCGAGCATAGAACTAAAACCATAAATACATCATATACAATACCGAGTATTTAATTACATTCCTTCACTGTAAACTGCCAATATACCGCCACAGTAGTATCAACGGAATCAAAATATAATGCCACGGGAGCACAGGCGCATCCCGAGCTCAACATCCAAAATAACCCAAAAGTACATCTGCAGCCTAGAACCTACAGCCACTCTGCTTCCTCGATCCTTATCCTGCAGTAAAAATATGGAGCCCCCGAGGGGGTCAGCAACCCTTGGCTGGTATGGTTAACGCGCAGCCCATCGGCTACCGGGATACGCGCAACTAATTGTCATGATGACATGGCATTTATTTTAAACATAACATAACATAACATATGGCATAGCAACATTATTGCATAGCACAACATCACATACACAGTGGATACTCTTTCCACAATCACAAACCAAGAAGGTTAAACAACATAAGAAGCCTAGAGAATGGTTCACTCTAATGTTAAGCTCGTTACACACACTCATTACCGTTTTGTTATTCGAACGAGTAACTTAAGTCACAGATGGTTCGGATATAGTGACCCGAACACACCACACAAACACATGTTCCCACTAAACCGATCATAAGTCAAATAGGTAAGCTTTGGAGGAAGCTAGCGGGAGATCGAACGCCAAATTAAGGAGAACAATCTTAACAACATAAGAGTTGAATCTGATTCAGATATCTACTCTTAAACTTACATGCATGACCGGACAACCGGATTCCTCACTTCCCAGTTAGCACTTGTTAGAAGTTCAACAGTGGAAATTAACAACAATTCACAACAAGTGGTAAGTCATGTTAGACACACACAGGGGAAATGAGTCCCATCATAACAACACAATAATATGAACAACTGTAAACTCATTACATGATTAAGTCTTATAACGTCATAAACACACAGAAAAACAAACAACACACAAGCCGGTGTAAACCGGTAGGCAACAGACTGCAAGAAAACCATACCTTGGTCCTTGCTTCGATTGATTCCCACCGTAGGTCACTCCTATACATGTTTAAGAATGTCGGTTAATTACTTACTTAACTTCAAATTTACTACATGTTTAACCATGATTATATGACATGTTTAAATGCCCAACTTTACCTTGGTTACCTCCATTATACCCCCTAGGGTTAACTACAATTGCCACATTCTTTACTGTTTTTTTTTTAAGTTTTTGGTCTGTCCGACCCACCGTCCGACCCACCAACTGGGTCGGACCCTTCCAGTGACTCCCGGGTTTGAAAAACTCTACTTGTCCGACCCATGTCCGACTCAACCAACTGGGTCGGACCATTCCAGAACATTTACCGCCTTAAACACACACACGTCTGACCCATATCCGACCCAAGCCCACTGGGTCGGACCGTTCCAGAACCCTTACTGACGTCTAACAGAGGTTGTCCGACCCAAACTTGGGTCGGACCCCTGGGTCGGACGCCACCAGAACTTGCCCAAACATTGTCAAATCTTCACCAAACTTCTCCTAAAGCCTCATAATGTTTTCTAACACCATTTGGTACACTTACGCCCTCATACAACATCCACGAAACTCATTTTCTATCTCCTTAAACACTTACTCATTTCATACCAAAATTCCTAACACTTATGATATTTTCTCCTTGGTTTTCTAAGTGGTGTTTCATACCTATGATAACCACTATGCCAATAATGTTTCCTCACCACTACAACATCATCTCCCAAGCATCTTTTCTTCCTAAACAACTCCTTGAACATCTTTACAAGTTTATAGCTTCCCATGCAACAAATCACTTCATCCCTTTTTCACCAACAATACACAAGTCCTAAATACAATCTCACCATGATCTTGAAATGTCCCAAAACATTCTTTTGCATTCAAAATCCTCTAGAACATTGCCTAAGCCCTTTTTACATCTCTAAACACCTTAATGCATGTTTCTTCCACTAGTTGAACACTTAACCATTCTAAACATTTCCTAGCTTACCAAACTCATTTTAAACCCTTAGAACTTCTTGTTTATTACCTAAATTTTGACATGAACTCTCCTAGAACATTACTAAACCAAAACACAATGTTTTCACCATTAAACAACCAAGAATACTAAAATCCATTAAGCACATTCGTATACACAAAACTTCACACATTTAGCACTACATCACAATATAGTGCACAATTTAAATTGCTTGGCACTTAGGCCCTTAAATAACATGGCTCTTAGGCCCTTAAGAAGCATAAATCATAAACACTGAATTTCCCACATTATATTTGCCTTTGACCTGCAAATACACTCAACAACACATATGCCTTTTACTAAGCCTTTGAGAACATTTTACTAAGTCATTCACCATTGGCTCCTTAGATCATTTTAACAAGCAATATAAGCTCATTTCTCCTAAGACTTTAAACCACATTAGGTTAGCACATTTACCTCTTTTCCTCACAACTTCTTTCTTGTTTCCTTATAAAACCGGTAAGGATGTTTGGTTGTTTGTCAACTTCTAAACAATGTACAAGTAATGAAATGAGTATACAAGCTTTGTGCTTCATCTCATTGTAAACCCTAAATACACATATTGTCTTAAAACATTTAGATGATTGTTTTACCTTGGAATGGAAAGAGAGTTTGGATATGTAGCAAGAGAGGACTCCACCAAGCCCTTGGAAGATTCAAATGAAGCTAAAACAAGCAAGGTAAGGACACCATCAATGGTGATTTTCGGACAACACACAAACATGAAGGAAATGTTATTTTTCTTTGAGTTTCCTTTCCTAGAAGCAAAGGAGAACAACAATATGTGAAAAGATGAGCTCAAGCTCCTTCCATGGAGATTCTTCTTGGCACCAAAATGGAGCTCTTGAGATTTTGAAAGGATAGAATTGAAGAGCTTGATGAGAGGAAGAGAATGGTGGTCTTAGAATTTGATTTGGCAAAATGAGCTAGGAGATACAAGTGGTCAAAGATGGAAAATGATGGTGGTGTTGGTGTTGCTGTAGCAAACCGTGAAAGAGAGCAAGAAGGGAGAAGGTGAAGTGTTGGAGACGGTGGGAGCATTAGGAAATGAAGAGAATGAAGATAAGTTCTACTTTTTGGAAGATATTTATATGTAAAGTAAATAGTAACCTAAAAGTCATCTTTTAATTACTTAGCAAACTAACAAGAGTGGTGACTCACCACTAAGAAAACCGGCCCCCTTAATATTCTTAGAGGTATTTTATTCTTTGTTGACTAATTAAATTACTTACATTGACATATGTTACAAACTAGCTTATTTTAGTTACTATTCACTAAAACAAGGCACATAGATGTGAAATTTTTTATTTCCCATTGATATAGACTTCCAAATGTGATACTATATAGTACACATGTTAATTAAAGAGTAATGATGGACATTTAGCCATTCAAAACTCATTTACAAGACAATTTTTCAAAAATGTGCTTTAAGACTCCTTAAAGCACATTTTGTGTTTTAACTTGTTTTCGAGCTTGGTTTTCTTTGGTAATTGGTTTAATATGTTCAGTAGTATATAAATAAGGTCTTGGTAAGCTCATTAGGTCTTACCCAAGCTTATCCCAAGCTTAGAACACATTTTAGCCCTAATTGGCTTTAAGGCACTTATTTGTGTTTTCTATGGTTTAAATTGTTTACTAATGTTTCTAAGACTCTTTTTAGTCTTAATATACCATATTTAAATGTTTAAACAACATACTAAGGTTTGGGGTATTTCATGTATGTGATTGTTTTGATCTCCCAAAGGAACGGGGACCAGAAGGTGTCCATCGCGATCGGGTTCTGCGGGATCACAGTGTATATGTACTCGACATGGGACTCGAGGACTGTAACGTCCTGTAGTCTTAAGACCGGGCCCATGAAGAGATGGAAAAGGTATTTCTGATTGTAATGCATGCTAAGACATGTTGTGTGATATGTGTAATAAATATTATCCCGGCCTATGAGTCTGAATGTTGTTATATGACCCAGACCTAAGAGTCTGAGGGTTGTTAATGTAAGTATAAATGTTGTTATGTTACCCGGACCGTTGAGTCCGAGGTTATTATGTAAGTATGTCATGTGTGGATGTGGATATGTTACCCGGACCGTTAAGTCCGAGGTTGTGATGTAAAGTATGTTGGGTTAAGGAAGTTTTATTTTGCAAGTAATCCCCGTGTTCTAATTCAAATGATACTTGGGGAAATTGTGAACTTCGAGGACGAAGTTCTTTTAAGGGGGTAGATTGAAATACCCCAAACCTTAATATGTTAATTAATTATTTAATTATGATTTTCTAAGGCTAATCAAGTCCTTAAGATTATTGGTGAAGAAATAAAAACCAAAAAGTAAAAGAAAATGCGTAAAAGTCACAAACCGTGAAAACGTGTATTTAATTATTTTAGGAGATATATAACCTTCACTGGGATTATAAATAAATTTTTATACCCTAGATACACACTAAGAACATGTGGGAAAAATTCCGGAAGAAAACGGATCCAAATAATGCGTTAAAACGCTAACGGAGTCTTAAAGCACGTTTTTTCGAGAAAACCCGAAAACGCGACTCTAAATAGTCAAACGACCCCGTAAAAATTATAGTTGATTATATAACTATAAATAAACATTAATGGGAGCTTAATAACCATTAAAATAAAAGAAACGAGAAAATTCCGGAAAACAGGCCCGGTTAGTGAATAGTGCTAAACCGGGTAAATTAACGAGCGTTTTCTGTAAAAGACGAAAAACACTCCAGTGTGTGTATGTTAGTGGGCCGGTTTTATTAACATAGACATCCCCCTCATACATGACTAGTTAGCTAATTAATTAACTCAAAGAGCAAAAGCAAAAAGGGTACAAGTACCCCTTTTCTCTCTCTCTTCCTTTATTTCCTTTTCCCTCTTCTCTTTCCTCTCTTTCCTCCTTCCTTGTGATTTCTCCCTCCTCCCTCTGGTGCAGCCGATTTTGAGCTTCCTCCTCTTCCTTCCATGGCTTCTCTTTATTCTCCTCCTTGCCCAAGCTTCCTCCAAGCTCCAAATGCAAAATAAATTACATATTTGAACTCCCCTCATCCTCCTCTACATTTCCCTCTTTTCAAAATTCGAAAATGATGAACTTCATCTCCATGGGTTTTCCCCATTTGAAGAGGAAATAGCACCAATGTGTAGCTTGGAGCCTCCTCTTTCAAACAAGGTAAAAATTTCATTGTAAAACTCGTTTTTGTTCTTCCTCCTTTGGTAGCCGATTTCTCTCTCTCTCTCTTACCTTGTTTTCTCTTGTTGTGGAGCCTTGTTTCAACCCTCCAATGGTGGAGTAAATGCCTTCTTGATTCAAGGGTGAAAATCCCTCTTAAAAGGCTCAAAAGGTAAATCCTAACCTTATGATTTAAGCCCTTTGATTGAATTAAAATTTCCTAAGGGTTTAGGTAATTAATTGAATACGTTTTTGTGTTCCTTGGATGTTGGGATGGAGTTGGGCAACCCCATTCCCACTTGACCGAAATTGGGAGAGAGGAGGAGCAAGAGGATCATTAAGGAGAAACTTGTGAATTAAGGTAAGAAATCTACCTTAATGCCTATACTAATTGTTTTAGAAATGGGTTTAGGAAAAATAAAAGATGAAATAAAATCTGGAACAATAATGTGCTTGAGTTAGGTTAGTTGGATAGTGTGAAATGTTGGTTTGAATTGAGGGTCTTAGAGCCAAATGATTTGAGTTGTGGTTATATTGTGGTTCATTAAGTTTTGGAGCTATATTGTGATATTGTTGAATTTTGGATTGATATGGTGTGCTGGTAGGACCCTTGTAAGGGTGTGGCTAGATTAGGAATGAAAATGATGAAAATTGATGGAAATGGATGTGTTATTTTATGGGGAGGTCATGGCGAAATTTTGGTAGAAAATGAGTGTTTTGATGATGGCTTGGTGAATGGGAGAACCTTGGTGTCTATAGTGTTGAGTAGAGTGGTTTAATGGCCTTATAATGATAGATGGAGAATAGGGATAATAGAGTACAAAATCTGTAGCATAATGATGCTTGGTGACTTGGAATTTCAAGGAAAAAGAGTTGGTGTTTGTAATTTGTGAAACAAGGAGTGAATGTGGGTTTTAGAAGTGAATTTATATAGGAATGGTTTATAATGGTCATTAATGGTTTTGGAGAGATTGGTAAGAGGCAGAAACTAGCAAGAAGAAGTTAGAAATGCACTAGTGGGCAAAGTGCAAAATGTTGGAATTGATTTTTGTGAATTTGAACAAGAAATTGGGTAATGATTAAGGAGGTTCTTGGTGAGTGATTTAAGGGGGTTTAGTGGATGTCCTAAGGTGTGGTTGAAGTGCCCAAATGAGGTTAGAACATACTAGGATATGTAGGGTGAAGTTTGGAGTCAAATGTGCATTTTTAAATAAATGTCTAGAGTAGACCGACCTTGGGGACCGGACCTGCAAGGTCGGTCGAGCCCAGTTTACCCCGCCAGAAAACATTCTGGAATGGACCGACCTTGTGGACCGGACTTGCAAGGTCAGTCGGGGTAGGATTTTCAGACGGGAATGTGTTCTGGAATGGACCGACCTTGGGACCGGACTTAGCAAGGTCGGTCGTAGTGTAAATTTCAAACCCGGATGTCACTGGAATGGACCGACCTTGGGTAAGGTCGGTCGGTAAGGTCGGTCGGCCACTTATATATATAAAAAAAATTAAGGCTTCTAATGATAGGGATTGGTATGTAATGATGTTATAAGTTTGTTTAAGACATGTTAGGTGAGTTATAATAACAATTAAGTGGGTGAAAAGTTGTAATAAAATGTGAAAGTAAAACAAGTTAAAAAATGTGAAGTTATTAAACTAGTTAACGGGGTTAACTATGGGCATTAGATGTTAAACAATCATATTACCCCAATGTTAATGAAAGCAATTGTAATGTTACCAGTTGTTCGAGTATTATTCGAGGGACATAAGAGGACACATTAGAGGGGACCTTGGTGAAAGGTATGGTTTTCTTGCAACCTGTGTCCTACCGGGTTACACCGGCTTGTATGCCAACTTGTTTTTCTGTGTGTTTGCCACCTTCCAAGATAAAGCCTGAAAGGAGTTTATAGTAATTCATTAATGTGGCATAGATAATTCCGATACCGTTTAACCTTAATTATGTGTTAAACCGTAGCTAACCGACTTTAGGATCACATAAGAGTTCGGTATCCGGATTAAACGTCCCAACCCACGGGAACGTTCTAACTACGGCTATCCGTGCTTTAGTTGTATATTGTGGTTATGTGTGTTGTGTGTTGCCTTGTTAATGTATCGTTGTTTAATGAATGTTGTTGTCCATGTTTGTCGAATGGGAGGTTACCTCCCTTGTGTGTGACTAACCAAGTCTGTAACACCATATGGCGTCATGTTGTGATAAATTCCATAAAGGAACTACTAACTAATATGTATATATTATGGAGGTGAGGAATCCGGTCGTTCCGATCGCGCGTGTTGTTTGGGATGTTGACGTCTATAATTGAATTAACTCTCACTCTGTTATGTTATGGTTGTTTTTCCTTCTTGGATTACAACCACCCACAAGCTTAACCAAGGCTTACCTACCTCATTATTATTCGGGGCTAGGGGGACTACTGTTATGTTAAGGTTGTTTTCCTTCCTTGGATTGCAACCACCCACAAGCTTAACCAAGGCTTACCTATCTCATCACTATTGGAGCTAGGGGGAAATCGTGTATGGTGTGATCGGGTCTATATTAATACCGACACACCTATGTAATGTTATGTGTATTGGTGTGCTCGGGTCTATATTAATACCGACACACCTATGTAATGTTATGTGTATTGGTGTGCTCGGGTCTATATTAATACTGACACACCTATGTAATGTTATGTGTATTGGTGTGCTCGGGTCTATATTAATACCGACGCATCTATGTAATATTATGTGTGTTGGTGTGCGGACCCATGTTTAATCCGACACACCTTAAGTAAAGTGTACATAATCTAACAAGTGATGATTTGTTGACTTTGCTAGTTGTAACCCATGGGTTGGTTGTGTATGCTTATAAGCATGTTATGTGTTCATTGTTTTCTTGCATGCTTTAATTAAATAATGAAATACCCCGTAATTAAAAACAGTGATTAATTAGGCTAATTATAATTTTAAAGGCTTAATTACATTTAAATAAATATAAGGGAACAAATCCTGAAGAAAACGGACCTTTAAAATGGGTTAAAAGCGTAAACGAACCTTAAAGCGCGTTTTTCGAGGAAACCGGGAAAATGTGACTTTAAACGAGTCAAATAGACTCGTAATGATTTTGGTCAACTAAATAATCATTAATAGATATTAGTGAAGCTTTAGAACCAATGAAATCAATTAAACGAGAAAATAGTGAAAACTGTCAAAAACAGGAAGTTGTGGAGTGAGAGTGCAAATAAACAAACTTAGTGTGTCCACTTTGAGAATAAAAATCAAAAGCTGGTAGTGTGTGTGAGTACTGGCCGGCTCACTCACTCCCTCCTCTCTTAATTTCCCCTCTTTATTTGTCTTTAGTAACAAAAGGACAAGAGAATAAGTAAAAAGCAAAATAACACCCTCTCTCCTCTACCCACTCCTCTATCTCACGTTTCCCCCCCCCCCCCCAGCCTGCACTCTCTCTTCCTCCTTGAGCTGCTAATGGCAATTTGGAACTCCTCACATGGCAGCCAGCTTCTCCCCCATTTTTGAAGGCTTAAACCTTGTCCAAAAATCATAAAAACCATACCATTGGAATCCCCTTGTAAAGGAGAACACTTCCATCTTTCCAAAAATCGAAAACGACCACTTTCATTTCGATGGGTATTCTCCATTTGAAGATTTGAGTCCATCATTAGAAGCACCTTCACCTCCTTATCATCTTGAGGTAAAAAGAAGTTCGAAAATCCTTCATTTCTAGCCCTCATTAGCATTATAAGAAATTTCAGTTTTTGAACTCTTGGTTCTTCTTGCTCTAGCCGATTTTGGCTCCATTTTGGGTGTTGGAATCTTGCCTTGGTTGCTGTCCACCACTCCATCCATCCATTGGAAGGTAATGCTTTATTCTAAACCTAAAACAAACATAAACCCTAGGTTGATAAAGATAGTTCTCTAAGTACTTGTGTATGTGATATGGGCTGTAGCACTTGGTGTGTGTGAACCTCATTGGGACCGAAAACAAAGGAGAAGAAAGGAAGAGAAGGAAAGAGGGAAGAAAGAAAACTAGAAAGAACAAGGTAAAGGCTCTTACCTTGAACTAGTTTTGTATTGTGTAATGTAACAGTTTTGAGTAGTAAAGATGAGTAATGGATTGAGTAATGAGTAGTAAGTATGTTGTAGTATAATGAGGAATGATATTGTAACAGTTTTGAAGTTTTTAAATGATGTTTCAAAACTTGGGAAAACCATGGGTAGTATATGTATATGTGCAGGAATTTTTATTGTTGTAGTGGAGTTGAAATGTGAGTATAATGTGTTGTATAAACAGGTGGTGAAAATGAGCCATTGTGAGATGAAATAGTGTGTGAGCAAAGTAAGAATTATAGGGGAGACTATGTCCAATTTTACTTAGGAATGAGAGGACTTAAGTGGTTTAAGAAGAGGAAGTAACCTATGTGATAACTAGGTGTATTTGGGGAGTGTAATGGGAGTGTTTTGTAGTTTGAAACAGATTTTGAAATGAGTGTGTTAATGGGATGAAGCTAGATGTAAAGTAATGTATTTAGAATGCTAGGAATGACATCAGTTGAGGAAGTAATGAGAGGTAGAAGAGAACTTAAAAATCTGTAGCATTAGAAGAGTAAAAACTGTTGCAAGTGCTGAAATGAAATGAGGAAAAATTTTATAAGTTGGGTAGAAATTGAGTAATAAGTTTGGAGGATGAACTAAGGTGAATTAGAGCATTTAAATGAGTGTTAAACATGTAGGGAAGTATTGGTAAAGATTGGGGAAGCAATGGGTAAAGAAATCAACTGAAAACAGATTTTAAAACCGAAGTACTGGGCCGGACCGGACTTGCGACCGGACTTGCAAGTTCGGTCGAGCCCAGAATCACAAAGACGGGAACCTTCTGGAATGGACCGGACTTGCGACCGGACTTGCAAGTTCGGTCGAACCAGAAAAATTCTCTCGTCTGAAACCTTCTGGAATGGACCGGACTTGCGACCGGACTTGCAAGTTCGGTCGGACCAGAAAATTTTCCCGTCTGAAACCTTTTGGAATAGACCGGACTTGCGACCGGACATGCAAGTTCAGTCGGACCAGGAAATCTTCCCGTAATGAGAGCTACTGGAATGGACCGGACTTGCGACCGGACTTGCAAGTTCGGTCGAGTCAAAAAAAAATATTTTTATTATATGATTATACTAATCATATGTATGTATATATATATGCCTATACACATGTATGTATATATATATGCCTATACACATGTATGCATATGTAAGTAGTAATACACCATTAATGAAGTGGTAAAGGTAAGAAAATAAGTAAATGAGTAAGGAAGCAAGAATAAGAAGTAATGAGGAAAAGAATGGTTTTATAATCAAGTATGAATGTAAAGGAGTAGCAAGTGTACATTAGGAGTATCAATGGAAGAGTAAGTTGGATCATTGATCATACAACTTCATGTATGTATAGGAATCAAATAGTTGATCATCAAAGGACCCGGTAGTACGAATACGACGGTGAACGGTATGATTTCTTCATGCCCTGTATCCTAACTTGGTTACCCGATTTGTGTGCTTATGTGATCACCAATAAGATAAATGCACGAATCGGACTTATATTGCACTTAACTGTGTTTGAACTATTTTGTTCTTGTGTATCTTCTTGAACATTTAGTTTGTATAATTCATGAAATTAATGAATGAGGATGAAGTGTATGTGTACATGATGAGTACTTGTGTATTGTATGGATGTATGGAAATGAAGTACTGACTTCTACTAGTTCCTAACAATCTAACTCCTAACATGAGTAATGAGTAAATGGAATGAGTAGAAGTCCGATATAGTTTCGGCCACGAGTGAGGATAAGGAAACACAAGAGGTTGGATCCGAATCCTGGCTGTAATCTTTTCCATGGACCAAATCCCTTGAATGGGTAGCATCCTGGATTAGTGGGCCACCCTAAAGCCCGGTGGTGGGATGTAGTAATCCCTGCCCGGAGGTCATACTGACTTGACTTGAGTAAAGTATGTAAGAAGTAGGTATTGTATGTGTATCGGTCTTGACTATTGTAAGTCGTCGACCTTGAGTAAAAGAGTATTGAACACCCGATTAACTCGGGTGTGTAATGAAGCTAACATGACTTCTGTGTGAAATGGAGAATTGTATCTCCGTAATGCGGTGAGTACTCGGTAAGTAAGAACGGTTGACTTGTAATGTCTTCCATGCATGTATTGAATGTATGTATGTATGCCTTGTGGATTGAATGTGTTGAATTCGTATTGTATGAAGCATGTATGTATGTATGAATGAAACGAGCCGCATGTACTCGACCAAATAGTTGGCGTACCCTCGCTAGTACGCGGGGTATGCGGTTATCATATTCAGCGTAAGCTGACCCCCTAGGGGGAATGTTTTTATTCTACAGGTACCCGCGAGGCGTGATGTTAGAGTAAGGACAAGGTTGAATTCTTTTGGTATAGATAGTAGATTTGGCTGGTGTACCGAGTTGTACACGACTAAGGCCTTTTTTAGTAGCCGGTGTACCATGTGGTACACCTTTTTGGATAATGAATTCATGATTGGATAGAAAGGAGTAGGTGTACAAACTCTTGATTTTTGGGAAGTAGTGTTGGAATGTAATTCGTATAATTGGATACTCGGTAATCAATTGTAAGTAAGTATTTGGTATTGTAAGTAAGTAGTATGTATTCGGTTATTCTAATCGTCAGACCGTTACTGTAAGTAGTAGTAGCCTTATTAGTCTCGGATGGCTAACGGCATTGTATCACCCGCCGGGAGTAAGTAAGTATTCCGCTGCGAGTAAGGTAATTATGGGAATGATTAGAGGATAATGGAAGGATTAGCGGTTGGGGTGTTACAAATAAACTGCATGCTCACTCGACAATTAGTTGTGCGTGGCCCAGTAGCATGCGGGCTGCTCGATTACCATACCAGCAAAGGTGCTGACCCCCTTTGGGGGGCCCCCATACTTTTCAGGTACAATGGAGCTGGCAGCCGTTCGAGAGTAAGACGGGGTAGCTGTATATACATGGATAGTTAATAATTGATCGTGTAGTTGTAAGAGATGTAAGACCGAAGTATGATATCGGTAATGGAACGTATTAGACTCGGTACAGTTTGGAATGTAGATGTACTTGTATTCAGTTTGTAATGGATTTGTAAATGTAAAGTTTAGTACTCGGTAATCTAGTTCATCAGACCGGTACACTATGTATGTAGTAGCCTTGTTAGCCACGTGGGTGGCTAACGGCGTGTAACACCCATTGAAATAGTCAGTGTTTATGATGTGATTCCCGCTGCGATTAATTGGCTTACATAAAATGATAAGATGTATCCTATAATAAATGGGTTTTATAATTCTTATGTATATATAAGAATATATGAAGTGGATTTATTATATGATACGGTTCGGAACCATATGATATTTAGTAAGAGGTGTTACAAGATGGGAAGATAAATTATAACACGTTAAATATAAAAAGTTCTTATGTTAGAGTATAACATATTAAATTGTGAGTGAATTATATAGTACAAGGGTTATAATATGAACTATATAAACATATGTACTTGGATAACTAACCAAGTCAACATAATTAGCCAAGTCAACTTAATTGACCAAAGAGGTAAAGTTGACCAACTCATAACTTGAGAGGAGAAATAAAAGTTTATAAGTCATGTAGATAATTAACATATAGTAATAGACTATATGGATGTGTGTATTATATATAAATAACGAACCTATGAATAAATAAGATAGGTTACTGGGAGTGAATCCTAAGTAGTAAGTAAATATTACATGTTAATTACAATATAGTTAGAGGATGATTTAACTAATCCCAAACTGTAAAACCTGAATGATAAACGTTGAATAATCACGGGGTAATTACTAAGGGGATTAGTGACTAGTCAGGAGATTGGATTAGTCCGTACTACAGAGAGCTAATATGTAGTTTGTATTCCAGAGTTGAGTACATTAGAGGACATGCGCTAGAGGACGAGCTACAAGGAGTACCGAGCGAGCGTGAATCTTCACGCTAGAGATTATTACGGTGTACAGTATGTGGATGGTATGGTCTGAATTATCATGAGGGCTTCCTCGGGTTTAGACATTATTGTGTGTTTAAGAATGTTATATGTGTGCTGTAACACCCCATCCAAAGCCAATCATGGTTATCGCTAAACTTAACGCTTAATCGAATTCGTCGCAACGGAAATAACAAACACCTGGACCTTGCCACGGTCTGATCATTAGAACATACCGGCCTTATAATATTACAACACTTATCCAAATTGAACAACCGACCAATCACCACTAACCAAAATACCACCAACCAACCGAGTTTAAGTATCTAAGTCATATTTACAAACTTACATCAGTTTCAATATAAACAGACGGGAGCACAAGCGCAACCCATACTCAAAATAAACAACCCATCCTAAGTCTAACCGCTCCTACTCTCGTGGTGCGACTTCATGGGCCTCTTACCTGCAAGTGTAAAAACAGCCCCCAAAGGGGGTCAGCACGAATGCTGGTACTCCCTCTCATGGCCCCCAAGCTAACGGGGCTACGACGACTAATTGTCGATAGCATGGAAATTGATTAAGTACACAAGCATGATATGAAGTGCAATAAACAACAATCCACAAATGAACATACATAGTTCACAAACAATGAACGACACAAGCGTTCCCTTATCAAGTGGGTTAGTAACCCCCTCCTTAGTCCTGAATTCCTTAACCTCAATTCCTTAACTTACCTTAATCTTAACCTTAACTTATTCTCAGTATACAAACAGTTCCTGGAAGGGATTGGTTGTAGCTTAATTTCAAACCTGGGATTTAGGTGATCCCACCGCACCATCTTAATGCCACCTACCTTGGACGGGAGTCCAGCGTAGCTGAGCCGGCAACCGGCCCTAGGCAACAAGTCCGAAGACAAGTCCTTAAGCGGAGGGCAGATCTGATTCAGATACCGTCCCACTTTCCTTAGCATGCATGACCGGAGTCAGTCCCGGGTTTCCTCACTCAAGTTCCAGTTAGTAGAGATCTTAAACACCATGGGTTAGTTAAACCTTAACGGGTATTAACCAACAATCACCAATACTTAATTCTTATCCTCAACTTAGTAAGTACTAAACTCGGTTAGTAACAATCTCAAATCTCGTGGGTTAGTGCAAAGAAAACACATACACAACGAGAACAAATATAACCGGTTGCATGCTTTATCTTGTCTTAGTCATAGCAAGTAAACAGATAGCACACAAGCCGAGGGACACCTCGTTAGCAAGCAGGTCACAAGAAAGATTGTACCGTTCACCGTCGTCTGTCGTTTGTTTAACCTTCTTTGGGGTCCCAATTCACAAACCTAAAACATTGATTCATTTTTAGGCCATTAGTTATTTGCACCTTACTTAACTCACTTAGTCCCTAAAGATTCCCATTCGATATTCTCTTAAATCCTTGCCACTTAACCTTATAAACTTAACTTTAAACATTAAGGTTTTTACTTAACTTAACTTAATCCCCTTAGGTTCTTAGGGTCCTAACCATTACTACCCTACCAATGGCATCCCTTATTACCAATTATCATCCTTAGAATTCAAAATTTCTTTTTTTTTAAGTGTTAAGGGTCGTCCGACCCACCAACTGGGTCGGACCCTTCCAGTAACTTTCGGGTTTGAAAACTCCACTTGTCCGACCCACGTCCGACCCAACCAACTGGGTCGGACCATTCTAGAAATTTTCTCATCCTTTAAAACACTCCCGTCCGACCCATGTCCGACCCAAATCCTCTGGGTCGGACCATTCCAGAACATTCACTGGCGTCTAACAGAGGCCGTCCGACCCAAACTTGGGTCGGACCCCTGGGTCGGACGCCACCAGAACATGCCTAAACATTGTCAAATCTTCACTAAACTTTCCCTCATGCCTTCCAATGTGTTCTAACATCATTTAGACCCTTAAACTCATCTTAGACCATCCTCCAAACTCATTAAAACAACCTCCAAAGATCATTCCAATCCTTTACACAATTCTTACAACAACTACCAACACTTAACACTTATTTCTTTCCCACATTTCAACATCCCTTTCACCTAGAACTTCTACTAGCCAAAAGTTCCCTCCTTAAGAACTTGACCACATCATATACTCCACTTCCACCCCTATTACATTATCCAAGCCTTCCTTAAATTCTAAACTCTAGTTTCTACCTAAACCATCTACAAGTTTTATGCTCTTTTACATCAAACTTACTAAAGTTTCCTAGCTTCTTTTATCAACATTTACCTAAGTCCTAGATACCCAAGTACATTCTTTTGATTCCTAAATCCTTCATAGTGATGCCTAGGTCATTATAAGTCATTAAAACACCTTGATCTCACCCTTTTTCATCAAGACAACCTCTAGAACTTCCTAGTATTTCTTTAGTCATGAATTCTCCTTAGAACATCTTAAACACTTAAGTTCTTCACTAAATTTTGCCATGGGTTCTCTAGTATATTGTTGCACCCAAACACTTGGCTTTTCACCATCAAACAACCAATATCACTCAAATTCTCATCACAACACCTTAACACACAATCTACACTAAAACTACACCACATCATCATATAGTGTATAAACTTAAATGCTTGGCACTTAGGCCCTTAAATGACAATAATCTTAACCACTGAATTTCCACATATATTTGCCTTTAACCTGCGAATACACACAACAAGGCTCCCATTGAAATAAAATGCTTCTTGTAATTTACCTTGATATTGTTTGACTATCTCTTTTCTCATTTGCTCCTTAGTCACAAGTTCACAAGTATAGTCATTGTTTCTCCTAGGTTGTATATAGCCATTTTCTAATGTAAACCTTACACTAAACTCATCACATATCTAAATCCCATTCCCTTAAACAATAAACACCTTAAGGTAAGTAATTTACCTTGTTCTTTTACAAGCTTTACAAACTTTATTCCTTAGGTTTTTCCTTGCTCAATCTCGGTCACCAATATATATCTCCTTGCCAATGTTCTAACCAATATCCAATGACTCCAATAAGTACTAGATAATACATTAACCCTAAGGAACAAACCCTAGGTCAAAATGTGCTTTAAGGTATTAAGGTGATTGTTTTACCTTGGTTTCTCAAGACAAGCTTGGATATGAAGCAAGAAGGACCTCCTCTATCCTTTGGAGAGTAGAAAAAAAGCTAGAACAAGGCATTAAAATGAAGCCTCATGAGCATGTATTTTCGGTTATGAAGAAAAAATGATGGAAACCTAGATTTTCTTGCACTTTCTTTACCTTAAGAGAATGGAGAAGCCAATGGAGTCTCCAAGCTTGAGTTTCCTCCTCTAATGGTGGTTTGTCTTGGCACCAAAATGGAGCTCTTGAAGTTTTGAAAAGATAGAAAGAAAGAGCTTGAGCTAACTAAGAAGAATATGTAATTTGTATTGGTTTTAGAGCTAAAATGAGCAAGATGTGTGCAAAGGAAGTTGAAGCTAGCATGGGGCTGCTCTTCACGTCAATGTAGAAGGGAGAGAGCAACTCAAAACCGGTGGGAACAAGAGAGAATGAAGAGGTGAGGAGAGAGGTAAGTAAAGTGAGATATTTATGTATAAAGTAAATAGTAGTTTTTACTTTATCATGTAATTTCCTTTCTTATTTGCTCATGTGGTGAATCATCACCTTAAAAACCGGCCACCCCCTTTTAATTAAGCTAGTCATGGTCTTGTTTGACCAACTAAATAAACTAAATTAACTTACTTTGACTAATGTCGTAAACTAGCACTATTTAGTTACTATTCACTAACCAAGTGCACATAATTGTGAAATTTTTGATTTCCCATTGATTTAGACTTCTTAATGTGATACTAATTAGTACACATGCTAATTAAAGAGTAATGATGGACATTTAGCCACTCAAAACCCATTTACAAGACAATTTTTCAAAAATGTGCTTTAAGAGTCCTTAAAGCACATTTTGTGTTTTAACTTGTTTTCAAGCTTGGTTTTCTTTGTTAATAGATTTAAAATGACCATTAGGATATTAATAAGGTCTTAGAACAATATTTGGGTACTCACCCAAGTCTCTCCAAGCTTAGAGCACTTTTTTGCTTAAACTGCTCTTTTAGTGTTTCCTTATATTTTCTTTGATTAAAAATGTTTCTTAATGTTTCTAAGACATTATTTAGCCTCCTTATAACTTAGTTTATCATTTAAACACCTTATATAAGTTTGGGGTATTTCATGTGCTGATGTGCATGTTGTGTGAATTAAAAATGTATGCATGATTGTTTATCTCGCACCGTTATTATTATGCGCGAACGTCCTTTCGGACTAATACTACGTTGACTATAGATCGACTTCTATAAACATACATATGCGAGTAAGGATTGAAGTTGTTGTTACCCAAATTAATGCATTTAGTATTATAATTATACATATTAACCTAAGTAAAATAATTAGGTACGAGGCACGACTAGGTCGGTCTCTAGAGCTTGGATCTCGAACATGAATATGACCTAGACTACTTCTAGGTAAGTGCGTAAGACCCCGAGGGCTGCCGTATTAAATATGAACTCTCCATAACCTAAGAATACACTATAGGTAATTGATTAACTAATCAATCAAATATTGGAGATTGGTGTATGAGGGAAATCCAGTGTAGTCAGGGGCTAACTGGTTACGCATAGTGATCACAATATAGTGGATGACTGGTACAAGTCTACTTATAAGGTATTCCATATGATCACACTGATCGTTGGATAGAGTTCCCACGTAAAGGGAATGGATATGGCCGTTGGTGTTCCGCCATATAATAGGTGACATAAGGAGGATTCAGAGTCCCACGTTACGAGAATGGTCACTACCTTTAGTGTCCCGCCATATAATAGGTGACAACAGGAGAATGTGTGGAGGACAAGTCGTCTATTCACAAGACGTCTGTCAATGGATAAGGATAATCAAGTGTGCTAATTACTAAATGTAACCTAATCAATATTACGAGTTCTAATACATCCTCGTACTTGTGAATGACTTAAAGCGAGCCTTAAAGGCCAGGTGACAAGTGCCGTTCACTATTAGTGATTATCGCATTGTTTTTGTGGTTGCTTAATTACTGTATGTATTTGTGTGCATGTTTCCTTACAGTCCTTTATTATATCAGTAAACCGGTACAACATGTAATGAATCTAATGCTAAGACGGTTAAAACGACTAAAAGTGACTGATAGGGTCCAATAGCATACCTAGCATACTCAGCGTTTTTCGTTTATCCTTAATAGCGTTTGTCAGGTTAATAATCGAGCTATGAAGCCGGAGTACGGGACTTCTGGGTAGTCGACAACGTCTTTTATTTATCGCACTTTTAGAAATTAATTCATATCCAGTACGATGTAAACAATGGGAATACTTTAGATGCTCACTTGAGATATGTATCAGTGAAATACCCCAACATTAATTACCTTAATTAATAAGGAGTTAAATTAAATAAAAGGAAATAATCACTAATTAGTCATCTAATGATCAATATTCACCATGGAATATTACTATAAAATGTATAGTCCAAGATAGACACTAAACTATATATAAAATCTCTAAATAAGGAGAGAAGATTACTAAAGAGAAACCAAATCCTAAGATCAACTAAACATGTAATACATCAATACATGTAACTGTAACACCCCTACTACGCACTTAACAACTAGCCAAAATCGCAGCGGAATTAAACAACTAAAACAATAACTAAACGGGTTGGTGTTACACGCCGTTAGCCACCCACGTGGCTAACTAGGCAGAATACATACAAATGTACCGGTCTGATGAACAGACTCCCGAGCATAGAACTAAAACCATAAATACATAATCAATAATACCGAGTATTTAATTACAACCCATCACTGTAAACTGTCACTGCCAATATACCGCCACTGTAATAACAACGAAACCAAAATATAACGCCACGGGAGCACAGGCGCATCCCGGGCCAACATCCAAAAATATACCAAAAGTATTCCCTAGCCTAAGGTCTAAAGCCAATCCGCTTCTTCAATCCTCATCCTGCAAATAAATATGGAACCCCCAAAGGGGGTCAGCAACCCTTGGCTGGTATGGTTAACGCGCAGCCCATCGGCTACCCGGATACGCGCAACTATTTGTCATGATAACATGGCATTGATTTCTAACATACAACATATATGTGGCATAGAAGGAAATATTGCATAGCACAACAACACATACATAGTGAAAACATTTCACTTAGAAAACAAACCAAGATGGTTAGTCAACAGTATAAGCCTAGAGAATGGTTGCATCCTCATGTTAAGCTTGTTACATCACTCGTTACTGTCCTGTTAGTCGGACGAGTAACTTAACTCAAAGATGGATCGGATATTGTGATCCAAACACACCACAACCACACATATTTCCCCCTAGACCGATCATCAGTCAGAATAGGTAAGCTTTGGATGAAGCTAGCGGGAGATCGAACACCAAGAAGGAGAACAACCATAACATTAGGAGAGTCGAATCTGATACAGATATCTACTCTTGTACATACACGCGTGACCGGACAACCGGATTCCTCACCCCCAAGTACACTTGTTAGAAGTCCCATTGTCGGGACTTGACACAACAATTCACAATAGGAATATAGGTCTAGTTAGACACATAAGGGGAATGAGATATAAGTCGTTAATGCAAACCACATCCAGTTCATTCATAGCCGTGGTTAGAACGCTCCTTAGGTTGGAAACGTTACAACCGTATACCGTTCTCGTGTGTTACCCTAACACTGGATAGCTAGCAATTAGTACGCATTTTGAGGTTACCGGTATCGGTACGCACACGCCACAAAAACACAACGACTATAAACACATTTCATGGTTTAATCTTATAAAGTCGTAAACACACAGAAAAGCAAACAACACACAAGCCGCTGTAAACCGGTAGGCAACAGACTGCAAGAAAACCGTACCTTGGTCCTTGCTGCCTACGAGTCCCGCCAAACGTAGTTCCTAAACATGATTAATAATGTCGGTTAATTAACTTATTTAACTTCCGGTTCACTAAGCATTTTTACATGATTATGTGACATGTTTTAATGCTTAAACTTACCCTTGATTACTCTCATTATACCCCCTAGGGTTAACTACTTAAGCCACACTTTGTTTGTTTTTTTTAGGTTTTGGGCCGACCGACCCACCGACCAACCCAACCAACTGGGTCGGTCCATTCCAGTAACTCTCGGGTTTTGAAAATTCCACTTTGACCGACCCATGTCTGACCCAAGTCCCCTGGGTCGGTCCATTCCAGAAACTTTTCCGTCTTTTAAAATTTACCCGACCGACCCAACACTATTCCGACCGACACATAGCCCTCTAGGTCGGTCCATTCCAGAACCTTATTTGTCCTTCGTTTTTAGCCCAACCGACCCACCGACCGACCCAACCCCCTTGGGTCGGTCGATTCCAGAAACTCATCCGGCTGGTTTAACAGAGACCGACCGACCGAGCCAGGGTCGGTCCCCTGGGTCGGCCAACCACGGAGCTTGTCTAAAACTTGTCAAATCTTCTCCAAACTTTTCCTCATCCCACCTAACATGTTTCAACACCATTTGGCACACTTAAACCTTCATACAACAACCACCAACTCATTTTCTAACTCCTTAAACACTTACTCTTTTTCTTACAAAGTTCTTTACACTTATAATGTTTTTCACTAGGTTTCTAAGTGGTGTTTTATACCTATAACAACCACTATGCCAAAATGTTTTCTTACCACTATAACATCATCTCCCAAGCATCTTTTCTCACTAACCAAAACTCCTTGAATCTCTCCACATGTTAATACCTTCTCCTTAAAGACATTATTCCCTCACGGTTTAACAAAACTTGTATAAATCCTAAACACAATTTCTCCATGTCTTTGGTGCATCCCAAAACACTCATTTAATTCCTAAACCCTCCAAGATAATGCCTAAGTCATTTTTAACACTCAAGAACTCCTTAAATCATTTTCTTTCACTAATAGAACACTTAGTCATTCCTAGTTCATCAAACCTAGTCTAAACACCTTGAACTTCTTGAACATCAACCAAATTTTGACATGGGTTTCACTAGCACATTGTTACACCCAAACACATAGTTTTCACCTTTAAACATCCAAGAACATTTATTCACACAAGAATGTTCTCCACACAAAACTAAACCTTAAACTACACTACATTACAATATAGTGCATAATTTAAATTGCTTGGCACTTAGGCCCTTTAATTGCATAAACCATAAACACTGAATTTCCACATATATATTGCCTTTGACCTGCAAATACACCCAACATCACATATGTCCTTTAATAATCTCCTTCAGAATAGTTTTCTAGCTCATTTGTCATTGGCTCCTTAGGTAGTTTTAATAAGCAACATAAGATCATTTTTCCTAAGACATTAAACTACATTGAGATAGTTCATTTACCTCTTTTCCTTCACAACTTCCACACTTGTTTTTCCTTGCTCTTGCTTGATTAAAAATCGGCAAGGTTTTTGATTGCTTGTCAACCTTCTAATCAATATACAAGCAAGGCAATGAGCATTCAAGCTTCTTGGTTAAGCTCATTTATAAACCCTAATTTACATATTGTCTTAAATCACGTAAATGCTTGTTTTACCTTGGTAATGGAATAGATTTTGAATAAGTAGCAAGAGAGGACTCCACCAAGCCCTTTGAAGATTAGAATGAAGCTAAAACAAAGCAAAAGATAACACCATGAAGAGGTAGTTTTCGGTCAAGACAAAAATGAGAGGAAATGTTGTTTTTTCTTGGTTTTTCCTTACCTTGAAGCAAAGGTGATCAACAAGGCATAAAAATATAAGTTCAAGCTCCTTAAATGGTGGATCCCCATGGCACCGAAATGGTGGTCTTGAATATTTGAGAAGACAAGGTTGAAGAGCTTGTTGAGACTAGAAGAATGGTGGTCTTAGAATTTGATTTGGTATATGGAGCTAAGAGAAAATGGCAATGGAAGATGGAGTTGGTGTTGTTTCTGTAGCAAAACCGAGAATGGAGAAGAGAGGGAATGAAGAAGACGGTGGGAAATGAGAAGGAAAGAAGAGAATGAAAGAAAAAGCTAGCTAGTTAAGATATTTATGCAAGTGAATAGTGAACTTGCTTTATTACTTTTCCTTCCTTATTTAACTAATCAAGTGTGGTGAGTCACACTTAAAATCGGCCCCCTCTTATATTTAGGCTGATTTATAGCTTGGTTGACCATTAAATCACTTAGTTGACTTATGTTATAAACTAGCAATTTGGTTTACTATTCACTAAACAAGGCAAAAATTGTGAAATTTTTTGATTTCCCATGATTTAGACTTCCTAATGTGATACTAAGTGTACACATGTTAATTAAGAGTAATGATGGACATTTAACCATCAAAACCCATTTACAAGACAATTTTTAAAAATGTGCTTTAAGACTCCTTGAAGCACATTTTGTGTTTTAACTTGTTTTCAAGCTTGGTTTTCATTAGTAATTGGTTTAATATGTTCATTAACATGTAAATAAGGTCTTGGTAAGCTTATCAAGTCTTAACCAAGATCATCCCAAGCTTAGAGCACATTTTCGCCCATATTGACTTTAAGGTATTTAATTATGTTTACTATGGTTTAAATTGTTCACTAATGTTTCTAAGGCACTTTTTAGCCTTATTATACCATATTTTAGTATTTAAACAATATATAAAGGTTTGGGGTATTTCAATCTACCCCCCTTAAAAGAACTATGTCCCCAAAGTTCACACCTCCCTCGTATCTTTTGGTATTAGAACACGAGAATACTTATAAAACAACACTTTCATAACAAACATACTTTACATAACATCGGACTCAAGGTCCAAGCAACATAACATCATTCAGACACAACGGTCTGTAACATAACAACATAACATAGACAATGTATTACAATACATGTCGTACACACATAACTGAAACGGCTCTACCCCCCTTAAAATAGGGGTACGCCCCGTACCCTATATATACAAACACTAAGGAGTAAACAACGACTGGTACTTCGCCCTCATCTTATCTTCTAGCTCCCAGGTGGCCTCCTCGACGTCCTGGTTAGACCAGAGAACCTTCACCAGTCTTACAGACTTATGGCGAATGTCCCGAGTCTTTGTGTCCAGAAGCCGTACAGGAGTCTCCACTGATCGCATGGTCGGCTCTAAGGTTAGCCTTTCGGGCTGAAGTACATGAGACGGATGAGACATATATTTTTTTAACTGGGACACATGAAATACATCATGTACCTTGCCCAGCTCAGCAGGTAAATCTAGCCTATAAGCTACCGGGCCTATCCGCTCTGTCACAACATAAGGCCCCACATATTTCGGGCTCAACTTGCCTTTCTGGCCAAAACGAAACACTCCCTTCATGGGGCATACTCTAAGAAATACCTGGTCGCCCATGGCGAACTCCAGGTCACGTCTGCGCACATTGGCGTATAATTTCTGCCTATCCTGAGCTGCCTTCATGTTAGCCCGGATATGGCGTACTTATGCTTGTACTTGCTCTAAATACTCAGGTCCTATAATGACTGTCTCACTCGACTCATCCCAGCATAATGGCGTGCGGCATGGTCTACCGTACAAAGCCTGGAAGGGAGACATCTTGATCGAAGCATGGTAACTGTCGTTGTAGCTAAACTCAATCAGATGTAACTTATTAATGCAGATGGTCTGAAAGTCAAGTGCACATGCACGTAACATATCTTCTAGCGTCTGGATGGTGCGCTCACTCTGACCATCTGTCTGTGGGTGGAATGCCGTACTCAGCTTCAGCTCGGTACCCAGCGCTTCCCGTGTGGATTTCCAGTACCCGGAGAGGAATCTGGTATCCCTATCAGACACAATCGTTTTTGGTACCCCATGATGTCTTACAATCTCTCGGTCGAAGAGCTCTGCTAGCTTCGCCACTTTCCAAGTGTCCTTCATCGGAATGAATCGGGCCACCTTGGTCAGTCGGTCAACAACAACCCAAATCATATTCAGACCTCCCCTCGTAGGCGGAAGCCCAACTACGAAGTCCATGGAAATGTCATGGAACTTCCACTTAGGCACTGGCATTGGCTGCACCATACCACCAGGCCGTCGGTGCTTAAACTTGACCTTCTGGCAAGTGAGACACCTCAACACATAATCATTCACATCTTTCTTCATTCCAGCCCACCAAAAATATCTTTTCATACCTTTGTACATCTTTGAAGCTCCGGGGTGAATCGAAGTAGTAGAACAATGGGATTCACTCAGTATGCGCTCTTTCAGTTCAGCGCTACTCCTCAGAATAGTGCTGCTCCTAGTTTATTGCATCGCCTGATGATGTGGATTTGTGTTTCCGGTGTCAGGTATCCGCTTAAGAGTATCATACCTGGCTGGATGACCTGACATTGCTCCATTGGGTATTCGGTGATGCTGATGGTTGTCTCGTCGGGGTTCGGTGTGGGTGGGATTGGATAACAAATATTGAAGGTTCCTAAGGTTTAGAATTACCTAATTTAGGTGACTTTCACATTATACTTTAACTCATTATTTATAGGGTTGTACATTTATACTCACTAACACACATGCATGAAATGCGGTATGCAATCACTTATTTCACTCAATGGTTTAAGCGGTACCTGGTCTAGAAGAGGATCCTGGTGCCTTAGACCGGTCTACCACATGCAAGGCGGCCTTGCCGGTTCCCGACCCTTTCCCCTTCTGGGAATCAGTGTTCCCCTGAACTGAGGATGGCTGGTGAGTCACCTTCGGGCCCTCAATGGTCACGGCAGCCTTACCCTTCCATTGCCCCTTAGGCCTGTAGTTTCTGCCGTTGGGGTTCTGGTAGCACTCGAAGTCACGGTGCCCCATCTTCTTGCAGTAGCGACACTACACATCTTCTCCCTTGCAGTCCTTGTCGGGGTGGTCTCCGTTACACCACTTACAGTAGTAGTGGCACTCCGGTCCAGAGCTCGTGTTGGCTGCTAACATATTACACATTCAGTACACTTCACAATATAACAATACACACTTGAATTCGACATTCGGAATTAATTAATTACCCTTGGGCGGGTGAAAGCGTAAGGGCTTAGCCGCATAGGCATAGGTGAGCTTCAGCGGCTCCTCAGCGGTGGTGGTCTGGGCTTGGCCTTTTCCACCCTGTTGCTGGCCTTTCTGGGCCTAGGGAAAAGGTTTCTTCTTCTTTCCTCCCCTGTACCCTTGCGTGCCTTGGCCCTCGCTCGAGACCTTGCACTTGTGCACATTCTCCTCGTCCCTCAGACGGACGGTGATCTCAACCTTAGCAGCGGCATGATAGCACTCCTGAATTTAGGATGTCAGTAACGCCCCGCAATCAAACTCACAAACTTACATTAACATTCACTTACGATATACACTTATTCACATCACAGTATTTAATTACCTGCAAGGTGGTATATTCAGCTGGCCCCATCCTATAGCGAAGACGGTGGCTGAGACCGTTGTAGAAACGGTTCACCAACACCCAGTTCGAGTACCCCAAGTCCGGTAACAGGTGGATAAGGCCAATGAAAGCGGTGTAGTAGTCGTCAACCGACATCTTATCCCCCTACCTCAGGCTATCCAGCTCTAGGCGCTTGGCCTCCTGCACAAGTACGGGGTAGTACTTGGCTCGCAGCAGAGCCGTATACTCCCTCCAACCAAACTGAGGATCAGCCATCCTGTCCTCTCTCACAAGCTTCCACCAACTCTGTGCCGAACCCTTCAGATAGTAAGCGGCAAGACAGACCTTGGCTCCAGCAGGCACATCCAAGGTCTCGTAGGCGGTCTCCAACTCAGAGATATACGCCTCCAACTTACTAGGGTCGGTCTCCCCATTACACGACGGGGGTCTCAAGTCAGCCAACGCCTTGACCCAGTTGGTCTCTCGTGGCGGTGGCGGTGGTGGCTGAACTTTGGGCTGTTGCCCTAGCTGCATCGCAGCTACTAACTGCGGGACCATCTGGGCTACGGCGGCCGCTACAGCGTCGGCCATGACTTGTGCCGCAGTATTCTCTCCCTGGTTATCACCAATGCCACGCCCGTGGCCTCTACCACGTGGTCTACCTGACATCTGAATTCACACGAACATTCATTAGCATTATGCTTACAAACTTATCGATCCAACGGTCGTAACGTGTTCCCGACATTGAGGTATTTCCACACTTAGTTAGTGGTTAACCCTTCCACATCTGCTCACTTAGGTAACTATGGTTAGGTTTCCTAACTCGGTATGTTCCTAAGCTCGGTATTCTAGTCATCAGAGCGATACTTCGCTCTGATACCACTTTTTTGTAACACCCCTACTACACACTTAACAACTAGCCAAAATTGCAGCGGAATTAAACAACTAAAACAATAACTAAACGGGTTGGTGTTACACGCCGTTAGCCACCCACGTGGCTAACTAGGCAGAATACATACAAATGTACCGGTCTGATGAACAGACTCCCGAGCATAGAACTAAAACCATAAATACATAATCAACAATACCAAGTATTTAATTACAACCCATCACTGTAAACTGTCACTGCCAATATACCGCCACTGTAATAACAACGGAACCAAAATATAACGCCACGGGAGCACAGGCGCATCCCGGGACAACATCCAAAAATATACCAAAAGTATTCCCTAGCCTAAGGTCTAAAGCCAATCCGCTTCTTCGATCTTTATCCTACAAATAAATATGGAGCCCCCAAAGGGGGTTAGCAACCCTTGGCTGGTATGGTTAACGCGCAGCGCATCGGCTACCGGGATACGCGCAACTATTTGTCATGATAACATGGCATTGATTTTTAACATACAACATATATGTGGCATAGCAGGAAATATTGCATAGCACAACAACACATACATAGTGAAAACATTTCACTTAGAAAACAAACCAAGATGGTTAGTGAAATACCCCAAACCTTAATATGTTAGTTAATTATATAATTATTATGTTTTAAGGCTTATTTTAGTCATTAAGAACATGTGGGAAAAATTCCCGAAGGAAACGGATCCAGATAGTGGATTAAAAATGCAAAACGGGCCTAAAAGCACGTTTTTCGAGAAACCCGGGAAATGTGATTTTAAACGGGTTTAAGGGACTAATAAAAATTTATGGTCAATCATATGACTATAATTAAATATTATTCAAGGTCTAGGACCATAAAAATAAATAAAACAAAAATCCGGAAACCGGACCCGGACTGTTAAAACTGACAGTTCAGGAAATCACGGGTGTTATCTGCTAAATGACCAAGTGCCACTCTCTCACATTATAAAATAAAAATCAAATTTTTCTCCCTCTCTTGTGTCTCACGGTTTGCTCTCCCCCTCTCTATTCTATTAATTTCACTTTACTCACTAAAATACAAAACTACCTACTTTATTCTCTCTCTCACACTCTCTCTCTCTTCCTCATTCTCTTCACTCACGATCCCATACCTCTCTCTGCTCTTCTTCTCCATTTTGTTCCAGCAATGGCGATTTGCAAGGGCTCCAAATAGCTCACCTTGCTCCTCCTTGTTCTACCCTTAAATCAACTCCAAATCAAGAAATTTTTACACCAAAATACTCCTCTCATTGGAGATTATTTTCCACCTTTTAAAATCTCCAAACCCCACATTTGACCTCCATGGGTGTAGCTCATTTTGAAGAGGGAAAACACCCATTCTTGAAGTTAATCAACCCTTTGACGGTTTAAGGTAAGAAGCAACTCGAAAATCCATTTCTTCTCCATCTTCCTTGGCCGATTTTTGCTCTGTTTTGAGCTCCAGTTTTTGCTCCTTGTTTTAGCTTATTGAAGCTCATTAAGTGCTGGAGATTACCCATCTTTGTTTCCTAACAGCCCATTGTGAAGTAGAAGGTAAAAATCCCTACATTGCTATGCTTAAACACCCTCTTGTTTTAGGGATGTTGCAAGAGCTTCATTTAAATTCTTGGTGCTTATTACCATTCATGATATTTGGTCATTAGTGTAACAAACAAACCCATTGGAAATCGGTTGTGGAACAAGAAGTGAGGAGGAGAGGGATAGTTGAAAGAAATCCAAGGTAAACAACTTACCTAAGCTATGTGGTGTTTTAAGGATTTGTGCTTTATCTTGGTGCAAATATAAATGCTCAGTGAAATGCAGGTGTTGCTAATAATATGAGGAAATTCAGTGTTTAATTTAATGTTGTTTAAGGGCCTAAGAGCCAAGCCTTTAAGGTTTATGAATATTGAGGGCTATTGTGGTTTAAACGGTGAATTGTAAGTGTGTTTTGGTGCCTTGGATGAATTGATCGTTGGAGTGTTTTAGTGGGCTAAAAGATGAGTGGGAACATGTAAAATTATGGAGAGATCATGTCAAAATTTGTGTAGGAATATAATGGTTCAAATGCATTCTAGGTGGGAGCAAACTAGTGAACTACAAGTGTTTTGAGAGGGTATTTGAGGAGCTTAGAAATAAACTTGTAAATGAATTTGGAAGAGGATATATGAAGGTTTTAGTGTGTCTAATGATGTTAGAACACCTTAGGAGGCTTGTGAAGAAGTTTGGAGTTGAATGGACATTTAGAAAAAAAATCTGGAGCCGACCGACCTTGGGACCGGACTTACAAGGTCGGTCGAGCCCAGTTTAACCCGTCGGAAACCTTTCTGGAACCGACCGACCTTGGGACCGGACTTGCAAGGTCGGTCGGACTCAAAATTTTGTGCGCGGAAATCTTTCTGGAATGGACCGACCTTGGGACCGGACATGCAAGGTCGGTCGGGGTAAAATTTTCAAACGGGAAGTCTCCTGGAACGGACCGACCTTGGGACCGGACTTGGCAAGGTCGGTCGGAGTGAAAAATTTTGAACTGGGACGCTACTGGAATGGACCGAACTTGGGTAAGTTCGGTCGGCAAGTTCGGTCGGCCCAAAATCTATAAAAAAAAAAAACAAACAAGTGTGGCTTAGGTAGTAACCCTAGTGGGTATAATAAAGATAACCAAGTGTAAGTTCAAGCATAAAACATGCCATATAAACATGTAAAGTGTTTAGTAAATTCGGAAGTCAAATAAGTTAATTAACCGACATTATCAATCATGTTTAGGAACAACACGTACGGTGGAACACTAGAGCGGCAAGGACCAAGGTATGGTTTTCTTGCAGTCTGTTGCCTACCGGTTTACACCGGCTTGTGTGTTGTTTGTTTTTCTGTGTGTTTACAACCTTGTAAGATTAAATCATGAAATGAGTTTACAGTTCTTATTATATGTAACGTGTGCGTACCGATACCGGTAACCTCGAATGCGTGCTAACTGTTATTAACCAAAGCTAGGAACGTAAGAGAACGGTATCCGGTAATAACGTTCCACCAAGGAACGTTCTAACCCGGCTATGTGTGTTAGTTGTGTATGTGTGTTGTTGAATATGCCTTGCTTCCCTTGTATGTCTAACTGACTTAAACACTTACTTGTGTGAGATTGTTAAGCTCCCATTGTGGGACTTCTAACGAGTGCTAACCTGGGGAGTGAGGAATCCGGTCGTTCCGGTCACGCGTGTATGTATGGGAGTCGACATCTGAATCAGATTCGGCTCTCTCCTTATGTTAGGGTAGTTTTCCCTTCTTGGGAATTCGACCTCCCATTAGCTTAGCCAAAGCTTACCTACCTGACTTCCACTCGGGCTAGGGGGAAATTATGTGTTGATGTGTTCGGGTCAACACCCGTCTCATCTTTTAAGTTAAGGTTGTTTTGCTAACAAAACAGTAAGTGTGATGTGTTAAGCTTAACATGAGGATGAAGACATCCTCTAGGCTTACAATTGACTAACCATGTTGGTTGTTTCCTAAAGTGAATGTTCTATCTTATTGTGTTTATTGTCTGTAGTAACTCTTACTAAATATATGCATGTTGTATGTTAAAATCAACGCCATGTTATCATGACAAATAGTTGTTTGTATCCCGGTAGTCAGCGGGCTGCACATTAACCATGCAGCAAAGGTTGCTGACCCCCTTTGGGGGCTATGTTTATTGCAGGATGAGGATCGAGGAAGCAGAATGGCTTTAGGTCCTAGATTGATGATACTTTTGTACTTTTGGATATTGAACCCGAGTAGTGCCTGTACACTCGAGGTCTTATATTTTGGTGGATAAAGCTAGTTTGATTTTTGTACAGTTACACTCGGTATATTGTCATTCTTTTGGATAAGTGATTTTTGTAAGGTTGTAATTATGCTCGGCATTTCCGTAATCAGACCGATACATTGTAAGTAACAGCCTTGTTTGCCACGTGGGTGGCTAACGGCGTGTAACACCGCCCTTTTGGTATATGGTTAAGTTATGATTCCCGCTGCGATTATTGATTAAATGTGAAGGTTGTGGTTGGGGTGTTACAAAAAGTGGTATCAGAGTGAAGTGTCACTCTGATTACCGATTACCGAGCTTAGGAATATACCGAGTTAGGAAATTTAAACCTTGTTGTCCAAAGGACGTTATAAACATTGACCCGATAAGTTTGTATGCACAATACTAATGTTCTTCATGTAAAAAATTCAGATGGCAGGGCGACCACCAGGAAGAGGCCGCGGGCGTGGTTTGGGAGACCCAGGGGAGAACCCTACCACTCAGATGATGGCAGAGGCAATGGCGGCCGCCCTAGCTCAAGTGATACCTCAAATAGTAACCGCAGTGCAGCAAGGGCAACAACAGCCCGTTGGTCAGGATCAGCCTGAACCACCACCACCACCACAGCCACGCGAGACTAATTGGGTGAAAGCGTTGGCCGATTTGAGGCCCCCGTCTTTCAAAGGGGAGACCGACCCTTGCAAACTAGAGGCGGATATCTCGGAGCTCGAGACCGCCTATGAGACCTTGGTCGTTCCTGCTGATGCCAAGGTCCGTCTTGCTGCGTATTACCTGAAGGGTTCGGCTAGAAACTGGTGGAAACTTGTACGGGCCGAGAAAGTGGCCGACCCGGAGTTTGGATGGGAACAGTACACGGCATTGCTACGGGCCAAGTACTACCCAGTGCATGTGCAAGAAGCAAAGCGCCTGGAGCTCGACAGTTTAAAGCAAGGAGACAAAATGACGGTGGACGACTACTACACCGCCTTCACCGACCTAGTCCATCTCCTACCCGACCTAGGTTACTCGAACCGGGTCTTGCTGAATCGCTTCTACAGTGGGTTGAGCCACCGCCTACGCTATGGCATGGGGCCAGCCGAGTACAATACCTTGCAGGTATCCTCAAATAATGCCTAAGTGTGAATGAGTTATATTGTGTGTGAGTGTGTAAATGAATGCGGGGCATGACTAACACCTTGATACTTCAGGAGTGCTATCATGCCGCTGCTAAGGTGGAGATCACCGCCTGTTTAAGGGACGAGGAGAATGCGCATAAGCGCAAGGTCTCGAGCGAGGGCCAAAGCTCGCAAGGGTACCAAGGAGGGAAGAAGAGGAAACCTTACCCTCAGCCCCAGAAGGGCCAGCATCAGGATGGCAAGGGCCAAGCCCAGCCCACTACCACTGAGGAGCCGCTAAAGCTCACCTATGCCTATGCGGCTAAGCCCTTACGCTCTCACCCGCCCAAGGGTAACTAGTTAATTCCAAATACCGAATTCAAGTATGTATTGCTATATTGTAAAGTGTGTATTGATTGTGTGTTGTGATAGCAGCCAGTACGGGCTCGGGACCGGAGCGCCACTACTTCTGTAAGTGGTGCAAAGGTGACCATCCCGGCAAGGATTGCAAAGGGAATGATGTGCAGTGCCACTACTGCAAGAAGCTGGGGCACCGTGACTTCGAGTGCTACAGCAACCCCGATGGCAGAAACTATAGGCCTAGAGGGCAATGGAAGGGTAAGGCCACTGCGACCATTGAAGGCCCGAAAGCTACTTATCAGCCATCCCTGGGTCAAGGGAATACTGAGTCCTAGAAGGGGAAGGGGCCGGGAGCATGCAAGGCTGCCTTGAACGTGGTGGACCGGTCAGAGGCACCAGGATCGTCTTCTAGACCAGGTACCCCCTTAAACTGTTAAGTGAGATAAGTGATTGCATACCGCATTCCATGCATGTGTGTTAGTGAGTCTAAATGTATGACCACATAAGTAAATGAGTTAAAATGTAATGTGAAACCCACCTAAATTTGGAAATTATAAACCTTAGGAACCTTCAATATCTGCTATCCAATCCCACCCACACCGAACCCCGGAGATACCACCATCGGCATCCCCGACTATCCGACAGAACAGTGTCAGGTTATCCAACCAGGTATAATATTATTAAAAGGATACCTGACACCCGAAACACAAATCCATATCATTCGTCGATGCAACGAGCTTGGAGCAGCACCTGGAGGTTTCTACACACCCGAATACCCAAGTGGGGCGAAAATGAATTTAAAGATGATGTGCATGGGTAAGGATTGGAACCCTTACACCAAGTCATATCAGGACACGCGAGCTGAAGATGGAACTACTATACCGAGTATACCTGAGGAGTTCCTTACGGTTGTTAACCACACCGTGGGAATTGCTCAGCAAGTTGAACCGGAACAAATTCCAAGTATCAAGGCAGATTTGTGTATTGTCAATTTCTACCAAAAAGGTGGAAGGTTGGGTTTACACCAAGACAAGGACGAGACACCCGAGTCTCTTAGTAAGGGAGTGCCCGTGGTGTCTTGGTCCATTGGTGATACCGGTGTTTATGTATGGCGAGCAGAAGCGAGCGGACCTCGCGAGGAAGCTAGTGTTGGAGTCTGGAGATGTGTTAATCATGGGTGGGCAGTCAAGGATGCTGTATCATGGTATCAAGAAGATCAAATTGAATACGGCTCCTCCGACAATAATCAATGCCACACACATGAAGCCTGGACGTTTGAATTTAACCTTTAGACAGTTTTGAAGTTATGTGTAACTATGTAAAGTGTGGAGTCAGTTATATGTTAAGTATGTGACGCATTAAGTATGCTAAGTTATCAAGCGATGTAGCCAAATGTAATACCATCATGGTGTAAAGACGAGTTTCATGAATAAAGCAGTGTTAATTCCTTGAGTAAACCACCCGTGTTATTACCGTTATACTTATAAGTTTCTGAAATAAATTAGGCTGTGCACTCGGGACGGGAGGTATACTGAGTGTCTGCAATGAGGCAGAGGCCGGCAAGAGCGGCACCATCCGCACCGGTACCTTCCCAGTTAATGGCGTGGACGCCTCGATCTTGTTCGACTCCGGAGCCTCACACACTTTCATCTCGCTATCATTTGCGAAGAGGCTGGGGTTAGACGGTGAAGAGATGCAAGACTTCCTAGTCACTCTCCCGTCGAAAGAGCGGATCAGGTGTACCCGCTACCACCGAGACGTTGTTGTACGAATTAAGAATGAAGAGTTCCCGATCGACTTGATAGAGTTCGAGGGGCTCGGTTTTGATGTAATTGTCGGGATGAACTGGTTGGAGCGGTACAAGGGCAGAATCCTATGTGCCGAGCACCGTCTGCTTCTTCGGAGTCCGTCTGGGGTTACCATTTCCTACCGCTAGAGGCCCAGGGAGCCTTCAACACAGATCATTTCCGCCATGGCCATGTATCATGAAATCAGAAGAAAGAATGATGTATACCTCTGCTATGTCCAGGACATAGAGAGAGACCCTGAATTTAGCCCAGATGTGCCGGTTGTGTCGGAGTTTCCTGATGTCTTCCCTAAGGAACTCCCAGGCATGCCGCCTACACGGGCAGTTGAGTTTGAGGTTGATTTGGTGCCGGGCACCGGACCGATAGCGAAGGCGCCCTACCGAATGGCTCCAGCTGAAATGACAGAGCTCAAAGAGCAGCTAAGAGACCTACTTGACAAGGGATTTATCCGCCCTAGCGTTTCCCCATGGGGAGCACCAGTCCTTTTTGTGAAGAAAAAGGATGGTAGTCTCCGCCTCTGCATCGATTACAGAGAGCTGAATGCTGTGACGGTGAAGAGCTGTTACCCATTGCCACGTATCGATGATTTGTTTGATCAGCTAAGAGGTGCATCTGGGTTCTCTAAGATCGATCTGCGATCGGGTTACCATCAGATTGCTATCAGGGACAGTGATATCGAGAAGACCGCATTCCGAACCAGATATGGACACTATGAATTCACGGTCATGCCGTTTGGTTTATCTAATGCACCGGCAAGGTTTATGGACTTGATGAATCGTTTGTTTCGAGATCAGTTGGATAAGTCAGTAGTTGTCTTCATCGATGATATTCTTATTTACTCTAAGTCCAAGGTTGAGCATGAAACTCACCTGAGGAGTGTACTGCAAACATTGAGAGAGAACCAGCTTTATGCAAATTTCTCGAAGTGTGAATTTTGGTTGGACCAAGTCTCTTTTCTTGGTCATGTTATTTCAAAGGCCGGGATCGCTGTGGATCCGGCCAAGATTGATGTTGTGCGCACCTGGCCTAGACCGAAGACGGTTACCGACATCCAGAGCTTCCTCGGTCTGGCAGGTTATTATCGGAGATTTGTGAGGAATTTTTCTAGTGTTTCGAAACCGTTGACATCCTTAATGAAGAAGGATGCACCATTTGATTGGACAGTTGACTGTGAGAGCTCATTCCAGAAGCTCAAGGATGCTTTGACTACTGCACCAATTCTTACTATACCAGAGGGTACTGATGGTTTTGAGGTGTACTGTGACGCGTCAGGCAAAGGAATGGGTTGTGTTTTGATGCAACACGGGAAGGTCGTAGCCTACGCCTCCCGACAGTTGAAGCGACATGAAGAAAATTATCCTACACATGATTTAGAATTGGGTGCCATTGTCTTCGCCTTGAAGATATGGCGACACCATTTGTATGGAGTGAATGTGACGATCTATTCAGATCACAAGAGTTTGAAATACCTGTTCACTCAGAAGGAGCTGACATGAGGCAAAGAAGATGGGTCGAATTCCTTACTGATTACGATATTAACCTTCAGTACAAGGAAGGTAAAGCAAACATTGTAGCTGATGCATTGAGTCGCCGAGCACACTCTCTCCATTCGCTAATCTCTCACTCTAGCTTGGTTGAAGAGGTGCGGAGTGCTCAGATGTCAGATCAGTACATGCAAGAGATCAAACAGAAACTTATGGACGGCACATTCGAGAGCCAAAAGTATGATTTCCGGCTACATGATGATGATTTGATCAGGCTGAATGGCCGACTTTGTATTCCACGAAGTAGCGCTGAGCTGAAGGAGCGCATACTGAGTGAATCACACTGTTCTTCTACTTCTATTCACCCCGGAGCTTCAAAGATGTACAAGAGTATGAAGAGATATTTCTGGTGGACCGGTATGAAGAAAGATGTGACAGATTATGTTGTTAGGTGTCTCACTTGCCAGAAGGTCAAGTTTGAGCACCGTCGTCCTGGTGGCATGGTACAGCCAATGCCCGTTCCTGAATGGAAGTTCCATGACATTTCCATGGACTTTGTTTTTGGGCTTCCGCCTACTCAGGGAGGCTTGATACCACTTTTTTGTAACACCCCTACTACACACTTAACAACTAGCCAAAATCGCAGCGGAATTAAACAACTAAAACAATAACTAAACGGGTTGGTGTTACACGCCGTTAGCCACCCACGTGGCTAACTAGGAAGAATACATACAAATGTACCGGTCTGATGAACAGACTCCCGAGCATAGAACTAAAACCATAAATACATAATCAACAATACTGAGTATTTAATTACAACCCATCACTGTAAACTGTCACTGCCAATATACCGCCACTGTAATAACAACGGAACAAAAATATAACGCCACGGGAGCACAGGCGCATCCCGGGACAACATCCAAAAATATACCAAAAGTATTCCCTAGCCTAAGGTCTAAAGCCAATCCGCTTCTTCGATCCTTATCCTACAAATAAATATGGAGCCCCCAAAGGGGGTCAGCAACCCTTGGCTGGTATGGTTAACGCGCAGCGCATCGGCTACCGGGATACGCGCAACTATTTGTCATGATAACATGGCATTGATTTTTAACATACAACATATATGTGGCATAGCAGGAAATATTGCATAGCACAACAACACGTACATAGTGAAAACATTTCACTTAGAAAACAAACCAAGATGGTTAGTGAAATACCCCAAACCTTAATATGTTAGTTAATTATATAATTATTATGTTTTAAGGCTTATTTTAGTCATTAAGAACATGTGGGAAAAATTCCCGAAGGAAACGGATCCAGATAGTGGATTAAAAATGCAAAACGGGCCTAAAAGCACGTTTTTCGAGAAACCCGGGAAATGTGATTTTAAACGGGTTTAAGGGAATTAAATATTAGTCAAGGTCTAGGACCATAAAAATAAATAAAACAAAAATCCGGAAACCGGACCCGGACTGTTAAAACTGATAGTTCAGGAAATCACGGGTGTTATCTGCTAAATGACCAAGTGCCACTCTCTCACATTATAAAATAAAAATCAAATTTTTCTCCCTCTCTCTTGTGTCTCACGGTTTGCTCTCCCCCTCTCTATTCTATTAATTTCACTTTACTCACTAAAATACAAAACTACCTACTTTATTCTCTCTCACACACTCTCTCTCTTCCTCATTCTCTTCACTCACGATCCCATCCCTCTCTCTGCACTTCTTCTCCATTTTTTTCCAGCAATGGCGATTTTCAAGGGCTCCAAATAGCTCACCTTGCTCCTCCTTGTTCTACCCTTAAATCAACTCCAAATCAAGAAATTTTTACACCAAAATACTCCTCTCATCTTGGAGATTATTTTCCACCTTTTAAAATCTCCAAACTCCACATTTGACCTCCATGGGTGTAGCTCATTTTGAAGAGGGAAACACCCATTCTTGAAGTTAATCAACCCTTTGACGGTTTAAGGTAAGAAGCAACTCGAAAATCCATTCTCTCTCCATCTTCCTTGGCCGATTTTTGCTCTGTTTTGAGCTCCAGTTTTTGCTCCTTGTTTTAGCTTATTGAAGCCTCATTAAGTGCTGGAGATTACCCATCTTTGTTTCCTAACAGCCCATTGTGGAGTAGAAGGTAAGAATCTCTACATTTCTATGCTTAAACACCCTCTTGTTTTAGGGTTGTTGCAAGAGCTTCATTTAAATTCTTGGTGCTTATTACCATTCATGGTATTTGGTCATTAGTGTAACAAACAAACCCATTGGAAATCGGTTGTGCAACAAGAAGTGAGGAGGAGGGATAGTTGAAAGAAATCCAAGGTAAACAACTTACCTCAAGCTATGTGGTGTTTTAAGGATTTTGTGTTTTATCTTGGTGCAAATATAAATGCTCAGTGAAATGCAGGTGTTGCTAATAATATGAGGAAATTCAGTGTTTAATCTAATGTTGTTTAAGGGCCTAAGAGCCAAGCTTTTAAGGTTTATGAATATTGAGGGCTATTGTGGTTTAAACGGGGAATTGTAAGTGTGTTTTGGTGCCTTGGATGAAATGATCGTTGGAGTGTTTTAGTGGGCTAAAAGATGAGTGGGAACATGTAAAATTATGGAGAGATCATGTCAAAATTTGGGTAGGAATATAATGGTTCAAATGCATTCTAGGTGGGAGCAAACTAGTGAACTACAAGTGTTTTGAGAGGGTATTTGAGGAGCTTAGAAATAAACTTGTAAATGAATTTAGAAGAGGATATATGAAGGTTTTAGTGTGTCTAATGATGTTAGAACACCTTAGGAGGCTTGTGAAGAAGTTTGGAGTTGAATGGACATTTAGAAACAAAAATCTGGAGCCGACCGACCTTGGGACCGGACTTACAAGGTCGGTCGAGCCCAGTTTAACCCGTCGGAAACCTTTCTGGAACCGACCGACCTTGGGACCGAACTTGCAAGGTCGGTCGGACTCAAAATTTTGTGCGCGGAAATCTTTCTGGAATGGACCGACCTTGGGACCGGACATGCAAGGTCAGTCGGGGTAAAATTTTCAAACGGGAAGTCTTCTGGAACGGACCGACCTTGGGACCGGACTTGGCAAGGTCGGTCGGAGTGAAAAATTTTGAACTAGGACGCTACTGGAATGGACCGAACTTGGGTAAGTTCGGTCGGCAAGTTCGGTCGGCCCAAAATCTATAAAAAAAAAGACAAACAAACAAAGTGTGGCTTAGGTAGTAAACCCTAATGGGTATAATAAAGATAACCAAGTGTAAGTTCAAGCATAAAACATGCCATATAAACATGTAAAGTGTTTAGTAAATTCGGAAGTCAAATAAGTTAATTAACCGACATTATCAATCATGTTTAGGAACAACGTACGGTGGAACACTAGAGCGGCAAGGACCAAGGTATGGTTTTCTTGCAGTCTGTTGCCTACCGGTTTACACCGGCTTGTGTGTTGTTTGTTTTTCTGTGTGTTTACAACCTTGTAAGATTAAATCATGAAATGAGTTTACAGTTCTTATTATTAATGTAACGTGTGCGTACCGATACCGGTAACCTCGAATGCGTGCTAACTGTTAAATTAACCAAGCTAGGGACGTAAGAGAACGGTATCCGGTAACAACGTTTCCATCCGAAGGAACGTTCTAACCCGGCTATGTGTGTCTAGTTGTGATGTGTGTTGTTGAATTATGCCTTGCTTCCCTTGGATGTCTAACTGACTTAAACACTTACTTGTGTGAGATATTGTTAAGCTCCCATTGTGGGACTTCTAACGAGTGCTAACCTGGGGAGTGAGGAATCCAGTCGTTCCGGTCACGCGTGTATGTATGGGAGTCGACATCTGCATCAGATTCGGCTCTTGAAATACCCCAAATCTTGGTATGTTGTTTAAATGTTAAAATAAGGTATCTAAAGGCTAAAAAGTGCCTTAGGAACATCAGTGCATAGTTTAAACCATAGTTAAAACGCAATAAAACACTGAGACACGGTTCGAGCAAAAACATGCTTTAAGCTTGGAGTAAACTTGGTTAGGACCCAAAGAGCCTACCAAGATTTGATAATATTTAATTATGATTTTATAAGGCTAATTAAGTCCTTAGAAAACCTTGGTGGACAATGAAACCAAACAAAACACAAATAAATACCTTAAGGTCAATATGGGCTAAAATGTGCTCTAAGCTTGGGATAAATTTGTATAAGACCTAATGGTCATACCTATACCTTATAAATATGTTAATGAACATATTAAATCATTTACCAAGGAAAACCAAGCTTGAAAACAAGTTAAAACACAAAATGTGCTTTAAGGAGTCTTAAAGCATGTTTTGTGTTTTAACTTGTTTTCAAGCTTGGTTTTCCTTGGTAAATGATTTAATATGTTCATTAACATATTTATAAGGTATAGGTATGACCATTAGGTCTTATGTTCAAATGGTGTGTTGTATTTTGATAAAATATATATGTATATATATACTATATAGTGATTCATGAAAGGGTATGATACCGACATAGAACCTAGTGAGAATAAGATTCCCTAGGCAACAGGATTAAAGTGAGTGGAGGTAACTGATAGACGGAGTTCTATCCTTTGGAGATGTTATGATCATGATTAGAATGATTTAAAAGATAGAAAATTGGAAATGAGTGATTACATGATGCTTGAAAATGAAGTGGGAGGTGGAACTTGATTTGCATGTGATCAAGGGAAGCCGAACACAAATTGGAGTGGAAGGATAGTTCTACACTGATGCTGATCACATCAGGGTTGGATGATTCTTGAAGCTCCCTATAAGTGGTCACAAACAACCATGTTAAGAAAAATATAAGAGCATAAATTGGACTTGGAGTTGTGTTGTGTTTTTCAAAAGGATTTTTAATTGGTGTTTTCAAACAATCGATTAATATTTTGAATAAAAGATCTTCTTATACTTAACCTAGTAAAGAATATTTTTGTAGTACTTGCTCACGAGCTGAGGATGTATGAGCCTTTGTCTTCGGACCGGTGACATGAGAAGTATATATGTTAAAAATTAAGTGAATGTCTTGATCTCCCAAAGGAACGGGGACCAGAAGGTGTCCATCGCGACCGGGTTCTGCGGGATCACTGTGTATATGTACTCAACGTGGGATTCGAACCCATGGAGAGATGGAAAAGGTATTTCTGTTTGATATACATGCTAAGACATGTTGTGTGGTATAAGTAATAAATTTTTTAGACCTTGAGTTCTAATGTGGATGGGTTCTGAATTGATTGTGTTACCCGGGCCTACGAGTCCAAATGTGGTTATGTCACCCCAGACCTAAGAGTCTGAGGATATTATGTAGTGCAAGTGTGGTGAAGGTACCCGACCAGTAAGTCCGAGGTTACCATGAGTATGATATTTTATGTATAATGTGGATATGTTGCCCGGACCATAAGTCCGAGGTTGATGTAAAGAGTGTTTGGTAATGGAAGTTAATTTTGAAGGTAATTCCCGTATTCTAATCCCTGATGCGAGGAAGTGTGAACTTCGAGGACGAAGTTCTTTTAAGGGGGGTAGATTGAAATACCCCAAATCTTGGTATGTTGTTTAAATGTTAAAATAAGGTATCTAAGGCTAAAAAGTGCCTTAGGAACATCAGTGCATAGTTTAAACCATAGTTAAAACGCAATAAAACACTGAGACACGGTTCGAGCAAAAACATGCTTTAAGCTTGGAGTAAACTTGGTTAGGACCCAAAGCCTACCAAGATTTGATAATATTTAATTATGATTTTATAAGGCTAATTAAGTCCTTAGAAAACCTTGGTGGACAATGAAACCAAACAAAACACAAATAAATACCTTAAGGTCAATATGGGCTAAAATGTGCTCTAAGCTTGGGATAAATTTGTATAAGACCTAATGGTCATACCTATACCTTATAAATATGTTAATGAACATATTAAATCATTTACCAAGGAAAACCAAGCTTGAAAACAAGTTAAAACACAAAATGTGCTTTAAGGAGTCTTAAAGCATGTTTTTGAAAAATTGTCTTGTAAATGAGTTTTGAATGGCTAAATGTCCATCATTACTCTTTAATTAACATGTGTACTACTTAGTATCACATTAGGATCTAAATCAATGAGAAATCAAAAATTTCACAAATATGTGCCTTAGTTAGTGAATAGTGCTCAAATAGTGCTAGTTTTGACTTAAGTCAACTCTAATTAGTTAAATGGTCAACAAAGACCATAAATATCCTTATGATGGCAGGGGGCACGGTTTTTGGAGTGTGAGTCATCACACTTGGCTAGCAACTAAAGAAAAGAAAAAGAAAAGTAAGCAAAAGTTACTATTTACCTTTTACACATAAATATCTTAACTAAAGGCTAACATCTCACCTCTTCTCTTTATTTCCTTCACTCACCAACGTATTCATCTTCATCCTCCCTTCTCAATCTCGTTTTTGCTACAGCAAGTAGACTTCTCCATCTTCAAATCCTTGTAACTCCTAGTTCCATGATCCAAATTCAATTTCAAGACCATATTTGTGCTAGTTGGAGCAAGCTCTTCATTTCCCTCTTTTCAAATCTTCAAGAACTCAATTTCGGTGCCATGGAGATTCACCATTGATGGAGCTTGAGCTTATGTTTCTACATATTATTGATCTCCTTTGCTTCTAGGTAAGGAATCTCAAAGAAAAATCATGTTTCCTCCATGTTTTTACCTGGACCGAAAATCACCATTAATGGTGCTCATTGTGTTGCTTTGTTCTAGCTCCATTTGAATCTTTCAAGGACTTGGTGGAGTCCTCTCTTGATAGATATTCCAATTCCCTTCAAAGACCAAGGTAAAACAACTATCTTAATGCTCTTTGAAACAATGTAACCTAGGGTTTACAATGATGAAGCATAAAGCTTATATACTCATTTCAATGTTGGTATATTGTTTAGTAGTGACAAGGAATCAAATACCTTACCGGTTTTATAAGGAAACAAGAAAGAAGTTTGGGTGGAAAAGAGGTAAATATACTAACCTAATGTGGTTTAATGCCTTAGGAGAAATGAGCTTATAATACTGGTTAAACTACCTAAAGAGCAAATGGTGAATGACTTAGTAAAGTGTTCTCAGGAGACTAGTAAAAGAACATATGTCTTGGTGTATTTATTGCAGGTCAAAGGCATATATATTGTGGAAATTCAGTGTTTTTAATTTATGCAATTTAAGGGCCTAAGAGCCATGCTATTTAAGGGCCTAAGTGCCAAGCAATTTAAATTGTGCACTATATTGTGATGTAGTGTAATTTGGTAAATGTTTGTGTGAGAATACTCTTGGTGGTTTTAGGTGTTCTTGAATGGAATAAGGAAAAAAAAACCTAAGTGTTTGGATGTTAGAATATACAAGAGAAGCTATGGCAAAATTTAGTTGATGAACAAAGGAGTTCATGTGTTGTAATGAGATTTTATGACCTAGAGGATGCTAGGAATGGTTAAGTGTGAAAATGGTGAATTAAGGTGTTCTTAAGTGTTAGAGGCCTTGGGCATAATCTTGGAGGATTTAGAAATCAAATGAGTGTTTTATACACACCAAAGTTATGATATGTGAAGTATTAAGTCTTGTTAAAGTTTAGGTAAACAAAGGAAAAGTAATGCCTTGTGATGGTCTAAGTGTAAACTTGTGGATATCGAAGGAGTTGTGTAATGGAGGTGTTTGTTAGGAATGATGCTTGGAGTAGATGTGATGGTGGTGAGAAAACATTTTAGTTAGTTGTTATCATAAGTATAAACCACCACTTAGGAACTTAGGGAAAAACATTACAAGTGTTAGGAATTTTGCAAGAATTTGAGTGAATGATCAAGGAGCTTGATGGTGGGTCAACTAATGAGTTTAATGGATGATTTAAGAGGGTGTTTAAGTGCCCAAATGGTGTTAGAACATATAAGGGAACTTGTGGAGGAGTTTGGAATAAGATAAGCATTTTTAGGAGAGTTTCTGCAGCCGACCTACCCAGGGGCCGACCCCAGTCTGGGTCGGTCGGGCTGAAACTGTGAAGTTGGATGTTCTCTGCAGCCGACCTACCCAGGGGGTGGGTCGGTCGGGACCTTAAAAAAAAAAAATTTAAGAATGTTAAGTGGTATTAGTGGTATGCCATTAAGAGAGTATTGATGATTAGAAAAATAATTATAAAAGGACTTAAGAGATTAAGTTAAGTAAGATGATTTAAATGTTTAAGGTATGAAAATGATGTGTAATGTTGGGGATTGATGGTTAATGGTGTTCTAAGGTTGTTTAGGACATGTTAGGTGAGTTTTAATGAAAATTAAGTAGGTGAAAAGTTGTAATAAAATGTGAAAGTAAATCAAGTTAAAAATGCAAAGTTATGTAACTAAACTAACGGGGAAAAATTATAAGCATTAGACATTAAATAATCATGCAACCCCGATTTTAATAAACGTATATGTAATGTTATCAGTTGTTCGAGAATTGCTCGAGGAACATAAGTGGACGTGCTAAAGTGGACTCCGGTGACAGGTATGGTTTTCTTGCAACCTGTGTCCTACCGGATTACACCGGCTTGTATGCCAATGTGTTTTTCTGTATGTTTGCCACGTTATGAGATAAATCATGAAACGAGTTTACAGTCGTTATTGTTATTGTATGTTTACGTGCCGATACCGGTAACCTCGAATGCGCTTGAAGGGCTAGTTAACCACTATTAGGTAAACGTAGGAGAACGGTATCCGGTAACAACGTTTCCGACTTAAGGAACGTTCTAACCACGGCTATGCGTGAGTTGGTTATGTGATGTTTGTGTGTGATGTTTGTATGTGAATGTATGACTCTCTCTTCCCTTGTGTATGTCTAACAAGACTTAACCCAATGTTTGTGAATGTTTAATAAAGTTCAAAGTTGAACTTCTAACAAGTGCTAACGGGGGAGTGAGGAGTCCGGTCTGTTCCGGCCACGCGTGTGAGTATGGGGGTCGTTGTCATAGCAGGTTCGATCCTCTCTGTATGTTATGGTTGTTTTCCAATTTGGTTCCCAACCTTCCCTTTAGCTTAACCAAGGCTATTACTGACTCACGTCGGGCCACAGGGGCATACTATTGTTATGTTTGTTTCGGTTGCTTGGATCACTATATCCGAGACACCTTGTGTTAAGTTAACCGTTCATTTAACGAGACGGTAACGAGTTATGTAACGAGCTTATCATGAGACTGGCAACATTCTCTAGGCTCACCAGTGTGTAAACAATGTTTGGGTGGGTTCCTAAGAGAACCATTCCCGTTATGTTATGTGTTTTGTTGTGAGGCAATATCTATTGCGGTGTTATGTGGTGCACGTGGAAACGTGCAAAGTGCTGTTAAGTGTTGTTGTGTAGTGTATGTTATGTGCTGTATAATATGGAGTGTGTGGATCATGGATATGATTCCCAGTTTGTGATAAGAGGCGTTTAAGGATAACCCGATTTAAGGGTATGTGTCGTCTATTAAGGAAGTAGCTCCATTAAAGGAGGAACACTCTAGGGATGATGAATACCATGAGTGACTTATTAAGTAGGATGTATTATCCGATTGTTGAGCCCATTGAGGCGAAATGTTAAGTGTTGTGTGTTTACTGTTACATGCATGAATTAAATATAATCAACCGCATGCTAAGACGAAAATTAGTTGTGCGTGGCCCGGTAGCATGTGGGCTGCGGGATTACCATACCAGCAAAGGTGCTGAGCCCCTTGGGGGCCACCCTTTCTCTTCTTTTCCTATTTCAGGTACAGAGAGCTGGAAGCCGTCCGAGAGTAAGACGGGGTAGACATTGTACATGGGTATTCATTTAAGTATATATATACAGTAGGTGTAGTAAGACCGATATTGTTGTCGGCACCAGTTATAAATACTCGGTATAGTTGATAAGGTGTATGTTGTTGTTGTCGTTAATGGAAAGGGATAATAATGTATAGTTGCTCGGGAATTTAGCCCATCAGACCGGTACAATGTATGTGGATTAGCCTTGTTAGCCACGTGGGTGGCTAACGGCGTGTAACACCAACGAGTTAAGTAATGTGAAGAGGTTTGTATTTCCGCTGCAGTTATTGTAAGTATGTAAATGTTGGATGGGGTGTTACAGCTCTCTCCTTATGTTAGGGTAGTTTTCCCTTCTTGGGAATTCGACCTCCCATTAGCTTAGCCAAAGCTTACCTACCTGACTTCCATTCGGGCTAGGGGGAAATTATGTGTTGATGTGTTCGGGTCACTACACCTGTCTCATCTTTTAAGTTAAAGTTGTTCATTCGACTAACAAAACAGTAATGTGATATGTGTTAAGCTTAACATGAGGATGAAGACATCCTCTAGGCTTACAAGTTGACTAACCATGTTGGTTGTTTCCTAAAGTGAAATGTTCTTATCTTATATGTGTTGTTATTGTTCTGCAGTAACTCTTACTAAATATATGCATGTTGTATGTTAAAATCAACGGCATGTTATCATGACAAATAGTTGCGTGTATCCCGGTAGTCAGCGGGCTGCACATTAACCATGCCAGCAAAAGGTTGCTGACCCCCTTTGGGGGCTATGTTTATTGCAGGATGAGGATCGAGGAAGCAGAATGGCATTAGGTCCTAGATTGATGATACTTTTGTTACTTTTGGATATTGAACCCGAGTAGTGCCTGTACACTCGAGGTCTTATATTTTGGTGGATGTAAAGCTAGTTGGTGATTTTTGTACAGTTACACTCGGTATATTGTCATTCTTTTGGATAAGTGATTTTGTAAGGTTGTAATTATGCTCGGCATTTCCGTAATCAGACCGATACATTGTAAGTAACAGCCTTGTTAGCCACATGGGTGGCCAACGGCATGTAACACCGCCCTTTTGGTATATGGTTAAGTTATGATTCCCGCTGCGATTATTGATTAAATGTGAAGGTTATGGTTGGGGTGTTACAGTTAGTCAACAGTATAAGCCTAGAGAATGGTTGCATCCTCATGTTAAGCTTGTTACATCACTCGTTACCGTCCTGTTAGTCGGACGAGTAACTTAACTCAAAGATGGATCGGATATTGTGATCCGAACACACCACAACCACACATATTTCCCCCTAGACCGATCATCAGTCAGAATAGGTAAGCTTTGGATGAAGCTAGCGGGAGATCGAACACCAAGAAGGAGAACAACCATAACATTAGGAGAGTCGAATCTGATACAGATATCTACTCTTGTACATACACGCGCGACCGGACAACCAGATTCCTTACCCCCCAGTACACTTGTTAGAAGTCCCATTGTCGGGACTTGACACAACAATTCACAATAGGAATATAGGTCTAGTTAGACACATAAGGGGAATGAGATATAAGTCGTTAATGCAAACCACATCCAGTTCATTCATAGCCGTGGTTAGAACGCTCCTTAGGTTGGAAACGTTACAACTGTATACAGTTCTCGTGTGTTACCCTAACACTGGATAGCTAGCAATTAGTACGCATTTCGAGGTTACCGGTATCGGTACGCACACGCCACAAAAACACAACGACTGTAAATTCATTTCATGGTTTAATCTTATAAAGTCGTAAACACACAGAAAAGCAAACAACACACAATCCGGTGTAAACCAGTAGGCAACAGACTACAAGAAAACCATACCTTGGTCGTTGCTGCGTACGAGTCCCGTCAAACGTAGTTCCTAAACATGATTAATAATGTTGGTTAATTAACTTATTTAACTTCCGGTACACTAAGCATTTTTACATGATTATATGACATGTTTTAATGCTTGAAATTACCCTTGATTACTCTCATTATACCCCCTTGGGTTAACTACTTAAGCCACACTTTGTTTTTTTTTTAGGTTTTGGGCCGACCGACCCACCGACCGACCCAACCAACTGGGTCGGTCCATTCTAGTAACTCTCGGGTTTTGAAAATTCCACTTTGACCGACCCATGTCCGACCCAAGTCCCCTGAGTCGGTCCATTCCAGAAACTTTTCCGTCTTTTAAAACTTACCCGACCGACCCAACACTATTCCGACCGACCCATAGCCCTCTGGGTCGGTCCATTCCAGAACCTTATTTGTCCTTCGTTTTTAGCCCGACCGACCCAACCCCCTTGGGTCGGTCGATTCCAGAAACTCATCCTGCTGGTTTAACAGAGACCGACCGACCCATCCAGGGTCGGTCCCCTGGGTCGGCCAACCACGGAGCTTGTCTAAAACTTGTCAAATCTTCTCCAAACTTTTCCTCATCCCACCTAACATGTTTCAACACCATTTGGCACACTTAAACCTTCATACAACAACCACCAACTCATTTTCTAACTCCTTAAACACTTACTCTTTTTCTTACAAAGTTCTTTACACTTATAATGTTTTTCACTAGGTTTCTAAGTGGTGTTTTATACCTATGACAACCACTATGCCAAAATGTTTTCTTACCACTATAACATCATCTCCCAAGCATCTTTTCTCACTAACCAAAACTCCTTTAATCTCTCCACATGTTAATACCTTCTCCTTAAAGACATTATTCCCTCACGGTTTAACAAAACTTGTATAAATCCTAAACACAATTTCTCCATGTCTTTGGTGCATCCCAAAACACTCATTTAATTCCTAAACCCTCCAAGATAATGCCTAAGTCATTTTTAACACTCAAGAACTCCTTAAATCATTTTCTTTCACTAATAGAATAGTCATTCTAGTTCATCAAAACTAGTCTAAACACCTTGAACTTCTTGAACATCAAAAATTTTGACATGGGTTCACTAGCACATTGTTACACCCAAACAATAGTTTTCACCTTTAAACATCCAAGAACATTTATTCACACAAGAATGTTCTCCACACAAAACTAAACCTTAAACTACACTACATTACAATATAGTGCATAATTTAAATTGCTTGGCACTTAGGCCCTTAAATAACATGGCTCTTAGGCCCTTTAATTGCATAAACCATAAACACTGAATTTCCACATATATATTGCCTTTGACCTGCAAATACACCCAACATCACATATGTCCTTTAATAATCTCCTTCAGAATAGTTTTCTAGCTCATTTGTCATTGGCTCCTTAGGTAGTTTTAATAAGCAACATAAGATCATTTTTCCTAAGACATTAAACTACATTGAGATAGTTCATTTACCTCTTTTCCTTCACAACTTCCACACTTGTTTTTCCTTGCTCTTGCTTGATTAAAAATCGGCAAGGTTTTTGATTGCTTGTCAACCTTCTAATCAATATACAAGCAAGGCAATGAGCATTCAAGCTTCTTGGTTAAGCTCATTTATAAACCCTAATTTACATATTGTCTTAAATCACGTAAATGCTTGTTTTACCTTGGTAATGGAATAGATTTTGAATAAGTAGCAAGAGAGGACTCCACCAAGCCCTTTGAAGATTAGAATGAAGCTAAAACAAAGAAAAAGAAAACACCATGAAGAGGTAGTTTTCGGTCAAGACAAAAATGAGAGGAAATATTGTTTTTTCTTGGTTTTTCCTTACCTTGAAGCAAAGGTGATCAACAAGGCATAAAAATATAAGCTCAAGCTCCTTCAATGGTGGATCCCCATGGCACCGAAATGGTGGTCTTGAAGATTTGAGAAGACAAGGTTGAAGAGCTTGATGAGACTAGAAGAATGGTGGTCTTAGAATTTGATTTGGTATATGGAGCTAAGAGAAAATGGCAATGGAAGATGGAGTTGGTGTTGTTGCTGTAGCAAAACCGAGAATGGAGAAGAGAGGGAATGAAGAAGACGGTGGGAAATGAGCAGGAAAGAAGAGAATGAAAGAAAAAGCTAGCTAGTTAAGATATTTATGCAAAAGTGAATAGTGAACTTGCTTTATTACTTTTCCTTCCTTATTTAACTAATCAAGTGTGGTGAGTCACACTTAAAATCGTCCCCCCTCTTATATTTAGGCTGATTTATAGCTTGGTTGACCAATAAATCACTTATGTTGACTTATGTTATAAACTAGCACAATTTGGTTACTATTCACTAAACAAGGCACATAATTGTGAAATTTTTGATTTCCCATTGATTTAGACTTCCTAATGTGATACTAAGTAGTACACATATTAATTAAAGAGTAATGATGGACATTTAGCCATCCAAAACCCATTTACAAGACAATTTTTCAAAAATGTGCTTTAAGACTCCTTAAAGCACATTTTGTGTTTTAACTTGTTTTCAAGCTTGGTTTTCATTAGTAATTGGTTTAATATGTTCATTAACATGTAAATAAGGTCTTGGTGAGCTTATCAAGTCTTAACGAAGATCATCCCAAGCTTAGAGCACATTTTCGCCCATATTGGCTTTAAGGTATTTAATTATGTTTACTATGGTTTAAATTGTTCACTAATGTTTCTAAGGCACTTTTTAGCCTTATTATACCATATTTTAGTATTTAAACAACATATAAAGGTTTGGGGTATTTCAGTAACAATACCACAAACAATGTGGAAAGAGTATATACATTATTTTATATAACCAAAACTAAATTCCTAGTGTGTTATTCACTTTAATACACTCACTTAGCAAAGAAATAATATATGTCATACTATAACACATGACCTAGTCTTATGTACAACAATTAAGTGTAACATTTTAATGTTACGAAAAAATTCAATCTCCCTTCAAGAGCCATTGTGGCCGGCTGCATACATCCAAAAATGGGAAGAAAAGTCAAATGTGAATGAATAAAAATAAGGAGAACAAAGACATGTAACTATCACCTTCATCTCACATATATCTTCATCTCCTCTCACAATCCCTAAAAAAATCATAAGCCAGCTCCTCTCATGTCTTAGTTATCCATATAAGACAAAGAAGAAAGGGAAAAAGAAGAAGAAAGAAAGAAGGAAAAGAAGAGAGTTGAACTTACCTAGAATAGCCATAAGATAATTCTACCCTACGTAACTCTCTCTCCTTCCTTTAACTTTGGCTGATCTCAACTAAGTCTAGCCCCCTTCTCCTGTTGTTCCAGCCGTGGGTAAGACATTCTACTCCCCCCTTCTTCTACTTTTGAAGTTCATAGAGCATTTAAGTGTTTTTAGCTTATTTTGACTCCAAATCTCTCCATTTTTCTTCAATGATCAAGCTCCATCCATTCCTACGTGTGGAGGCCGAAATCAAGCTCCAAAAAGGGCCTTAGGAAACTTGAAAAACAAGCTGGAAGGAAGGGAAACAAGTTGAACACAAATCAAAGGTAAAATGTGTTCAAAGACTTAATCCTTTCACAAATCTTGTTTTGGCTGAAAATACCACCTTCTATTGACTTCACTTCATCCATTATACTCATGGAACATCCCTTGACAACAAAAAACTCCATATAGGCCGAAATTTCTACTAGATCTACCTAAGGTAATGTTTTTGTGCTTTAAGCTTTCTACCTTTGTTTAAGGGTCTTAAAAGAGGTTTTAATCCTTGAAAATTTTTACCTAGTGTCATGGAAAAAATATTAAGCCATTGATCCTTCCAAAACCGAGCTCAACCAAGGAGGAAACATGTGGAAAAATCCATCTTAGAGAAGGTAAACTTTTAAGCTAGTTTTGTGATTTAAGCTCCATTAAGCCTTAGATCTGTACAAATAAATTAAGTGAACCCCTTTTGGTTATTTAGATCGGTAAATACAAGTGATTTCAAGCTTAATGCTCCTTGGAAAAATATTAAGAGGTAAATCTCCTTAAACTAAGATTTAATGTTATTTTGGTAACTTTTGGGGTTGTAATAATTAAGGCCGAGATCCTACTGTATATTATGCTTTATTTTGAGTATATATTGTGTTTAGGATCAGGTTATAACATTAAGATGAGTTAGGAGATTTATATGTACAAAGGAATATGTAAAAAGGGGTTAAATGTAACTTTTTGTGAACTTTGGGTTAGTATTGCTTAGGATCGAATAAATTCTGTATAAAATAGTTTATAATGACCTAAATATGTTTATGAAGTTATATTATAAGTTTTGTATAGTTTGGAATAAGGTTTAAATCTTTAAATAGCAAGTTTATTAAGTTATGTGGCTAAAATGCAATTTTTATAAAATATGGGGCATAAACTATGTAAGACCGGGAATATTCTGTAAATAGGGGTCCTTAATGACCTAAATATTTATATGAACTTATGTTTAAAGTTTTTGAATGATTGGTTAAGTTTTAAGACATTTAAGTGACAAAATATAAAGTTTTGAAGTGTTAAAATAAATTATGTAAAAATCTGGGTATAAACCATACTTTTGGTAAAAATAAGTACCTAGGAACATAAATATAAATATAGGTGCTAAACAATATTTTATAAAATTAAGGATGTGATTTTTAAGGAATTGTAAACCTTATAAGTATTTAAAATGAATAAAAGATTCATTAATGGGGTCAAACTGTAATTAAGTGAAATATGAGGTGTTAAAACTGTATAAAAGCCGAATTAGGTGTTGTTTGATGGATTAGAATATTAAAAATGAATTTTATAAATTATAGGACCTAAATGTAAATTAATAATGTAAGGTGGGGTAAATTCGTAATTTATGGAAATTATGGTCAAGGGAGTAATCTAGTGGTCAACCTTGACCAATATTGAGGTTTTACCAAAATAAAATGAAGATAGGAATTAGTTTCGTGATTTAACAAAGTATTAGGTTAAAAATTGGAATTATAAAAATAGTTGGGGTTTTGGTGTAATTTCCAAAAATATAGTGCGGGAATGTACTATAAATGACCAGTAGGGGTCTGTATGAAATTTGTATAAATTTTGGGATGATTTTGGTGAACTAATAAAGTAAAGGATATAGTATATAGTCTTAAGGTTAAATTGTAACAATTATGAAGCTTATGGGGTTAATTAACCAAACTAGGGGGTTAAAACCGAGATTAAAAGGACCTTATGGGTCTGCTATGAATTAGAATAATTGTTGGGTTGATTTTAGGAATTAATAAAGTAATATGTATAATATAAAGTTCTAGGTATTAAATTATAAGTTATAAAATAAAAGTAGGCTATAATGTAACTAATAAAAGTTATGAATTAAGAAGGGAAAACCAAACAATAGGGGGGTATGTTTGGAATTGAAAAAAATTGGGTGAAACTTTGGGTTACAAATGTGACAAGTATAACATTTAAGGCTGATTTTGTAATTAATGAAAAATTAATGGGTGAGAAATATGATTACCGGAAGTAAGAGTGTGCTGGTGCAATTTAGAATCGTACATTATAGATTTATAATATAAGGTTGGACATGAAATAGGGTGACATTGTATTAAGGTATGAAAAAGTATGTTGTAAAAGGGTTAAATAATATTAATTATACCTTGTAAACAATCATATAAAATGATGAGATTAAATTAAAGATTTGGGAAGTATAATATGTGGTTAGAAATCTTATTATGTAAGGAACATTATAATGTATAAAATAATAGTATTAAGATAGATCCTTAATAAAATATTTGTGAATAAATAATAAACACAAATAGAATTATAAACTCCTACACATGAAATAACAAAAGGAGTTATTATATAAATGAGTTTCATAATCCATGTAGAAAAATATGGGAACAAGGATTATAATATAAGGTTGGGAACCTTATAAAGTTAAAAGAAATAACATAATGTGTTCATGACATTACATGTAACAGTATACATACAACTAAGACTATAATTGTAGTAAGTAATACGTAAATGCTAAAATGTTGAAAATTAATATATCTCACATACAATGATATAGTATCATTATTATAAGTTGGAATTATAGTTTGCTTCGAATTATATAGATATATGGAATAAGTAGAAACGATTATTAAATCATAATCAATGAGTTAGAGATATATTATAAAGTGGAGATTCATTATCACATGTAACCACTGTTTAAAACAACAAACTGTTTAAATTACCTCGAATCACCATTTAGTAACCAGAAAAACAATTTAATGAACATATGGGGTTAGGATACCGGTATTAGCTCTGTATTAATATACCATATTAGTTAGTGCTAGTTGTATTAACGCTACCTGGTATATGCATGTAAGTATAATAGTACTTCGAGGATTAGCTAGAGAGTGTGAGACTTCACGCTAGCGATTATTTCGGTGAACGGTATGTTAATTGTGTGGTCTGAATGTCCTGAGGTTTTCCTTGGGTCCAGACATTGTGTGTTTAACTGTTTAAGAGTGATATCTATGATTTATGCATGTGAATTATATTACTCAACACCATTGTGTTTTATTTTACGTGAACGTCTTTTAGATTGGATGTTTACACATTTAGACTCGAACATGACTTAGATGACCGTTAGGTATCACGTGACCCTAATTGACAGTCAAGTATCGTAGTCTTAACCCTAAAGATTCAACCTTAGATTAATGGTCAAGAGAACTTAGTTACATGGTGGTACTGGAGGAGGAAACCCAGTTAGTCTCGACTAACTAGTTGCGCAGCGTGATCATGACGAGGGACTACTATTAAGAGTCACTCAAGGAAATCCATACATCCACACTCGATGATGGTAGAGGGCATTACTTGAAATACCCCAAACCTTAATATATTAATGAACTATCTAATTAGGATATACTAAGGCTAGAACGTGCCTTAGAAACATTAGAAGAAGTGTTAAACAACAATTTACACCAAAACATGCTTTAGGAACAAATAGAGCAAAAGGTGTTTTAAAGAGCACAAATAAATTAGGGAACTACCAATAAGTTCCCAAGAGATTTCAAATGTGAAATACCTCTAAGATTAGTAATACGCATTAAGCGAAATTAGCGTTTAAACCGAAAACACACCTTAGAGCACAAAAGTGTGCTTTAAGCATGTATACATAGAACGAAAAGGCTAATGAGCCTAAATACCATAAATAAATAAGGGAACAACAATTAAATGGTCATAGGAGCCATTACGTATACACACAAATTAAGTATACCAAGTCCACAGTAAACAGGTACTAAACTGACGAAAGTCAAGGAGAAACCACTAGACGACTTGGTTTAAATTGGAATGACCAACATGATATTTCATGAACAAAGTTTCTAAAGGTTGTAAATATATTAAGGACACATTTAAACTAGCCAAAACAAATTGCAGAATCAATGTGAACCCGGAAGCACATAAAATGGTGTTTTAAGGCATTTTTGGTTATGTAACATACCTAACACATGGTATAAGTCCTTATGAACGAGTTTAATGCATCAAATATTACATAAATATAAGGGAGAAACAAAAAAACAGGTCAAAAGAGACCTAAGGCTGCCGACATGAAGAGGTGAGTCATTAAGGACACAAATGCTTTAATTTTTACTATTACAACAACCAAGACTTTCATTAAGTGCCATATCATCCTTGTCCCCTGAGTAAATCATTAATCAGACACTTACCTATCATTATGAGAGCTCCCAAATTCGTAGCTCCTCCTCTCTTTGAAGAAACATCACAAAAACATCAATGTTCTTGGATTAGAACCTTAAAGAACACCTTGTCTTGCACAGATCATAAATTTCTCATCTTAAATCCAAATAACAAGCTTGATAGCTCGTTGGAATCCTCTTTCAAAGAGATTTACAACCATAGCTCATGAGCCCCCAGATTCTCCAGAAAAACCATGAAGAAGTGCCTTTGATTCTCGAGGTAAAACATTGCCTTCTTGGAAACTCTTCCTTCTTTGATTTTCATCAAGGCCAAGTGCCTAGGGTTACTAACCCTCCTTATTCTTAATCTTATTCTATGATTTTGGAGCCAATTTCTCTAGCAAATTGCTGTCAAAATTTCTAAGGAAATCAAGCTTAAATACTAAGCTAATGGTTAATATACAAGGTAAATCCTACAACTACCTATTTCAAGGTTCTAATTGTTGATCTATATATGATCTAACATATTGTTCATCTTGTTTATTATTGCCGAAATTATAAGTGTGTTAGATTTAATTTTTGACACATGAAATGTTAATATTTTGTAAATCTTAAATTAGATTTATACTCCTTATGATGTAAGCTACAATATAAGCTATCATAATACACAAGAAATATTCATATACTATGATTTTGATTATGGCCAAAAATTAAGGGGTTGTAATTAAGTTAGGAAAATTATCTAACTTAGTTAAATTAAAGGAATTAGAGTAATTAAGAGTAAAATGTAAAATTTAAGAAGTTTTGGTATCATATTGTGATTGCCGAAAATAAATGAGGTTAGTATAGAATTTTTGAGAGTTTAGATGATGAAAAAATAATTGTAGAATTAAGTTTACAATTTATAAAGAGTTTATAAGTGTTATAAGGAATTTATAAGGTTTTTGGTATATTTAAAAGTTAATAAAGGATGGTATATATATATATATATATATATATATATATATATATATATATATATATATATATATATATATAATAATTATATATTATCTGGTGATTTAGAGATGTTTTAAATGATTTTTGATGTTAAAAAATCTGTAGGTAAATTAGTTACGAAAATTAGAAATTAATTGGAGTTAAATTGGTTAATAAATGAAAGAATAGACCACAAGGGTAAAATGGTAATTTTACTGATCAAACATGGTCAAACATGGTCAATTCCAGTTTATAAAATATTTAGATGAGTTAGAATAAAAATTATAGCAAAAGATTAGGTAATAAAATGTTTAAGGAATAAAAAGTTAAGATAAATTAACTTTAGGGGTAATATTGTAAATTTTGGAAGTTAGGGGGTTTGACCATAAAAGGCTGGTCAAACATGGGTATGTTTTGGTAATTGACCAAAAGTATAGAAGAAATTAATTAAGAAAGACTTTGGAGGAAATTAGAAATAAAAATAACAAGTTTAGGACTTATTATGGGTAAAATAGAAATTAAAAGAAAACTAAGGGTAAGTAATGTAAACAACACATTTTTATGTGTTTAGAAGGTTAAGGAAATTAAATAAAGAATTTAGAAACAAGTTGTAAAAGAAACAGAGTTAAGACGGGATTAAACGAGGCCCGTATATAACTTAAGGTATACGAAGGGTATACCCGTAATTTAATAAGTACAGGAGAAATCAATACTTAAAGTATTTTAAAGAAAATACAAGTTATATTGGGAAAAAGAAATAAATACATATGATACGGAGTATCATACGGACGTATACGAAAAATGTTGGTATACATGAATAGTACACGTATACGTGAATAGTATCCGTAAACATGAATAGGAAATACGTATATGTGAACAGTAAAATACGAGGCGTATACGTGAACAGTAAAATACGAGGCGTATACGTGAACAGTAAAATACGAGACGTATATGTGAATAGTAGAATACGAGACCGTATAAATGAATAGTAGAATACGAGACCGTATAAATGAATAGTGAAATGCGGATGAATAGTGAAAAATACAAAAACCTAGTACAAGGTCCGTATAAGTCTAAAGTTGCTAACTGTGCAATTAAATAACTACTAACGACGTTAGTACGTTAATGAATTAGAATTGAGCTTGAAAACGCTCCTAAGTGAACGAACCCGTTTAACGGTAAACTATTATACCCGGGTTAACCTAGAAAGAGGTTTAAGTTGAAAAGAGAACCAAATTAGTTCTAAGATACAAGATACTAATACTAGTTCTGGTTACAGATCTAGATAGTCGGAGGCGTTCGGCGGATTAGGCGAATGTGGTGTTAAGAGCTAGCCAATCTCCGGTGTACGGTATGGGATTCTTGTAGCTTGCTTGCTAACGAGGTCTACCTCAGTTTGTGTGCTATGTGTTATTGTGATACGACCAAACAAGATTAAGCATGAAACCGATTTACAGTTGTAACACCCCAACCGTTAAGCTCGTCATTACCTCTTAAATTGTCACCAATTACTCTTACTCACGCAGCGGAAATCTTATTACAACGAGGGGTGAAACAACGCCGATAGCCACCCCTATGGCTAACCAGACCTCCCTTACATACCGTAACGGTCTGATGAACTGGAACAACCGAGTACACATTTCAAATACAATACTCAAATCTTTTCTTTACTATACCGAGTCTATAATGAATGGATGCCGACAACATATTCGGTCTTACACTTCCTTCAATACATAAGTAATTAAAACTAACTACCCATGCAACCCACCGACCCCGTCCTACTCTCGAACGGTAACATCTTCGGTGTACCTGTAAAATAAAAACATCGCCCCTAGGGGCTCAGCTTAACGCTGCATATGAAATTCGCATACCCCGAGCGCTAACCGGGGTACGCCGACTACTTTTGTCGGATATACATGGAGTTCTTTTAGTCAAACAACATGCATCATAAGCAAACATTAAGTACGTGTAATACTCAAGGAATCTACATCCAATCACGGAACACAATTCCTAACTAACATAACAAGGTTGTTGTTGTATGTTACTCTCGGGCTTGAGGGTTATACCTCACTATGCCTCGTTTACTTGTTCAATACCTCACGCTCTCTCGGGTTACTTATTTCATTATCTCACCCATACTCTTGGTTATTTATACACAAGCTCATGTAGATTCTCAGACGCACAGATCTCCTACGTACGCTTGTACTCTTATACATACTTAGGCCAAAAACTCATGGCTCTCTAGAATAGTCGTACTTCCCCAGTTTCGACCCTACTCCGGGTCTAGCATGGTGGAAGGGTTCAACTAGCTCACGGAACTCTCTTAGTTCCTGTCTCTTTTACTTAGGTCCGACTACTCTCGGACTACTCTCATTCCCATACACTCCTCTCTCGGAGTTTTAATAATATTATGTATATAGTCTAGAAGCATCACTCTCGACGTTTCCAATGACCTTGGGAACACTACTTAAATTGGTTAATCTTAGGTTTTAAGAGTTACCATACATTTACCTTACTCATACTTTCGGTTATTTACATATATCAGGTAAAATCCTCATATAGAAGGTCGACCGTATCAAGGGAGTTACTAATCCCTCAGGTCTCTTTTACCCTTTCACTAGTTCACATCTTCGAACTATCTTAAATCCTCTTGAGGAGGTTCACTTATCTTTCCACTCTCATTTGTTTCATGGATTGTTTCAATGTGGTTTTCTAACCATTATCGGGTATTTACTCAACCGAACTTCTCCTACATTCTAGGGAGTTCATATGTTGCGTTATCGTTATACTTTAACGGATAGTTTGTGTGTTTGCACGTTTTCGTTATCATAAGCGGCGACCCGATATATGGGTCTCTAGCCAAACGTTACTCACTACGAGTCGGTCCATTCACTATGTTAGACACACCGGCATACAAGTATGTTAGCACATTCAACATACCTCAAGGCATACATAATCAAAAAGGGATTATTTCATGCTTTAATCTTGATTAAGCCGGCACACAAACACACAAATCAACGTAACTCGGTTAGCACGCGGAGTATGAGAAAATCATACCTTTCACCGGGGTTTTTACTTTACGTGTCATCTCACCATGCTCGGGTCACGCACGATCTCTGATAATGTTTCAAACATTACCGTTAATACTAAGATCATACGGTACATAATTAAATGCTATTCCCGTATTTTCCCGTTACCCCGTTAACTCGGTTTACTTTTGTTAATTGAGTTCTTACTTCTCAACCACTTCTAACACTTTCTTACACTTCTTAGGGCCTTTCCTTGTCACCAAACAAGGCCTTAACATCTTATAACATCATTAACATTCAAACCCCCATCATTTAAACCCTTTAAAACATTCTCTGTAGGTTTCTGGAGGTGGTCCGGGACTTGGTCCTTACCCTAAGTCCCGGACCAATGCAGTACCAAACTCTCGGGTTGTTTTTATACTATGGTCCGGGACCTTGTCCCTATCCCAAGTCCCGGACCAGCATGGATGTTTAGTCTCGGCGTATTTAAATGGGGTGGTCCGGGACCTTACCCATCTCTCAAGTCTCGGACCAAGTGCTGGGATGAATTCTCGATATAAAAACAGGGGGTGGTCCGGGACTTTGTCCATGGACTAGGTCCCGGACCCTGCTACAGATTTTACAAATTTGACAGTTTCTAAATCTGTTACAGCTCCATTCTTTCACCATTGATCTTCCAATCTTCACCAACTAAAATCCTCATGTTTTAGCACCTAATTACTCATATGAACCACCTTAAACTAGTCACCAAGTCCACTCACTAAGCCATGCTTAATTCACTCCAATTCACTTATATTTCATAACTGGTTTTCTTGTTTCTAATACTCTTGTAACAGATTTAGCTCCCTCTTTTACCATTCAAATAATGCCATTTCCAGCACTTCAATTGACATTATTTCTACTCCTCATACACACTTCTCCTTAGTTTGGTTTCCAAATCATTAACCAACCATTTAAAACTCTTAAACCTCCTAGTTTTCCTTATAATAAAACACCCATATCCATCCATTCCTAGGCAAATTTTGACAGCACTTGCCTAGTTCTTTAGCATATTCACCACACTTAAATCAACTCATTACACAATCTTCACTCCTGTTTCATCAAGCATCAACAACCACATTACACCAAATTCCCTCTTGTTCACACATATTCACTAGCTTAGCTTTTAGGTTTATTTACACACTTAAACCACATTAAAAACAATCTCATTCAACTAACACCATTGTAGTATCACAACTACACCATTCAAGAGCATTAATCCAACTCTAAAATCTGTTTCGCAAACAACAAAACTAACTCAAGGTGAGCTCATTACCTTGTTAGGTTTCGGTTTCCTTTCTCTTCCTCCTCTTTCTCTTGTTCCATCTTTCTCTTGTTGATTTCACAACACACAAGGGGGTCTAGATTGCCATCTACAACCATACCCCATACACACATTTCAAGCTTAATTAATTCAAATCCCCCACACAAAAACTAGTATTTCAAGAACTAGTTTTTAGGCTCTAGCTTAGATATTACCTTAGAGTATCCAAAAGGAGAGCTTGGCAATCAAAATGATGAAGTTCCACCACTCCACAAGGACATGAAGAAACCGACTGAAATGGAAGAAGATTTTCAATCGTGGGAAAATTTTCCAAATTGCAAGAACAAGCTAGGAATGATGAACTTTTGCTTATATTTTTACCTTAGAGCATTAAGGAGATGATGGAGAGTAAAAATCAGCTCTTCAAGCTTCAAAAGGCCCAACACCCATGGAAGTGAAGGTGGAGGAATCGAGACTTTGAGGGGTTGAAAACGTAGCCCTCGCCGATACGAATCTAACGGTACAATTTTTGTGCGATTCGGTGAAGAAATAAGCAAGTGAGGAAGATTGAAGATGGGGCTTGTGAGTCTCCCTCTCGAATCGGTAATACAGAGGAAGAAGAAGAATTTAACAGAGAGCTGGAAAAAAAAACGTGGAATGAAGAAAGAAGGGAGGTGAGAGGGTAAGTAATCTACTTTTTACTATTCCCCCCTTTTTTTTTACTTTACTTATTTCTTTGTCATTGTATTACCAAATAGCTAACAAGCTATTAATGAGTGTACACATATTAATTAAAACCGGCCCACATGAATTAATAGCCCGGGTCGTTTTTCGTCTTTTCGAATTAAACGCGTCTCGTCTCCCGGTTTCGTCACTATTCACTTACCGGGTCCGTTTTCCGGAATTTTCTCGTTTAATTAATTTTAATGGTTTTTAAGCTTCCATTAATACTTATTTATAGTTATTTAATCAACTATAATTTTTACGGGTCTGATTGACCACTTAAAGTCACGTTTTCGGGTTTCCTCGAAAAACGTGCTTTAAAACTCCGTTAGCGTTTTAATCCATTATTTGGATCCGTTTTCTTCGGGAATCATTCCCACATATTAATTAGGCATAATTAAGCCTTAGGAATCCCTCTTGGACCCTAACGAGATCAAATATCTCCTTTACTCATTTAAAGCGTGTTTTAGTGTTTTTTGCGTTTTACGCATTTTCTCTTTTCTTTTGGTTTTATTTTCTTTACCAATACTATTTAGGCACCATTAGGCCTTTAATAATCATATTAGAGTAATTTAATTGCCATTTTTAGATCCGGGGTATTAAAATCTACCCCCTTAGGAACTTTGTCCTCAAAGTTGGTGAATCTAGATGGTTACTCTCATGGGCACGCTAAGCCAAGGTTATAATACATGTATAACCTTACAGACTCCACAAGTCAGTCACATTACATACTACACATACCACACACAAATCACAGCATGTATAGCAATCAAAAATACTCTTTTACTCTCTCCATGGAATCGGTCCGAAGACAAGAAGGCACTACAGTCCTTGAATCCATATCGAGTAATACACTACTGATCCCTCAGGTACCGGTCACGTAGAACACTTACGCTTTCTGGTTCACGGCCGTTTCATGACAAATGGGCACTTACTCTCTCTGGCCCACGGTCCCTTCGGTTCTGATCAAAACATTACACATATACATATCCTCAGGCACTCTGGTTGACTCACTCAACACGGAATCGTCTCAGGGTACTCTCCCCGTCCCGCTGCCTTTGGAAAAATCACACACTATCACCGCCCCAACCGGTCACTTAGGACCGCCGCACGTACGGTGCAATGGTTTCAAAACTAATACACGCCCACCGTTCTACCGGTCATCAAGACTTAAGGCCGTAGCCATCGGCGGGTGATAGCGGTTTAAAAAAAACCAGTTTCCATTTCCATCTTCATACTTGAAGAAATTCCTTTTCAAATTCTGTTTGGAAATTGTTTTTAAAACATCACACAACTCCAAATCAAATTTATGGCAGCTGCATCTTTTCTTAGCGTGATTACTTGTGACCACTTATAGGGAGCTTCGAGAATCATCCAACCCTGATGTGATCAGCATCAGTGTTGAACTATCCTTCCACTCCAATTTGTGTTCGGTTTCCCTTGATCGCTAGCAGATCAAGTTCCACCTCCCACGCCAGTTTCAAACAAGCAGATAGTCAAACATTTTCGTTTTCTATCTTTTACTCTTTCTAGTCATACTCACGAAACAATTCGTTTCAATTAATCTCTAGTTCCTAGTACTTGGATCATCCGTCATTATCATTGCTTCACTTGTTTTACCTAGGCATTCCATACTTATGGCCTCATTAGTCAATTTGTTACTCAATTTAAACACACAACATACAACTCCAAAGGATGGAACTCACTCTATCAATCATTCTCAAATAAAATCACCTAGGGAACTCACTCCCTACAAGGTTACACATCGGTTTCATACCGATTCATACTCATCATAACTCATGTCTAATCTCACTAGACATATACTATTGGGATTCTCATTCCCCAGGAGTCTCTCTACTCCTCTTTTCATATTATTATATACTCGTTACTTGCATCCCTCATGCACAATAATGATCATAATTACACAATGAATGGGTACATATGTTTATGTAACATAAGTTCCAATCATCAAAACAATTTCTTTTGTGCTATGCACATAGTAGTTTACGCACCTATACGTAAAACATACTCTAAGCGGTTTCTCGCCCTACCCCCCTTAAAAGGGGTTACGCCCGCGTAACTAACCATATGTTATCACTGAACATTGGTTCACTAATTCGAGTATCATGAAGTGTTTTAACTTTAATGTGGTTAATTAACTCATAACCGGGCTCGGTTCTAGCCTCTAAGGCTTCAAGGCGTTTATGATGAGCCATCTACTCATGTTTGCCATGTATACTTAACTTTGAATTACGGTCCACAAGCTTCTGCTGCGTGACCTGATAACTAGAGCTTAATTCGCCCTTGGTGTTCTCAATGTGTTTAATTCATTCCTTTTTATCCGTTTGTGTCTTGGGAATAAAGGTTTTCAATCGTCGCTAGGTATCTCTTACCGTATGCGAATTCGATGAGTTATAGATTTTCTCTCCAATTCTCTGGAAATCTATTTCGTATAACACTGTATACCTTTGTGATTATTCACTTATTTTTCCCGACTTGTTGTCGGTTGAGGTCAAGCTACTACTTAATATGTAGTGCTTCCTCGATTAACAGTTGCTTCTGAATTACGTTTGTTTACTTGTTTCTGTACAAGAATTCCTCCTCATACTACTCTGCATTAACCATTCATCGGTCCTGGGACCTGTGGGTTACAGCCCACATTCTTCGTGCATCTTTGGCCAAAGGCCGCACGGTTTTTTCTTTAGATTCTCGCTCAACAGGATTCGTTGACATTTCTCAATTCCTGGCTCTCCCACTCGATCATTACCGCACAAGTGCAATACCAAAACACTCAGTCATACAGAGTGCAGAAGCGTAAACCCTTGACAGTAAATCTCTCATGAGATAGGAATGATTATGTCTCCTTTACCACATTTTCTCAACAGCTCCGTATCATTATCTGTTACTGTGTATCATGCTCTACTCATTACAACATTCGCTTATATGGCATCCGCTACTACTTTAGCTTCCGCTCATGTACTCCCGCCATTTATACTATGGCTTGCCATTCACTTGGCTCAATAAACTATACTTCTTTAACTCTCTACGTTTATGGCACATCGTTTATTCTGCAATTCATATTGCACACATACTGTGTTTACTACTCAACCGATTACTCTCTCGGTTTCTTTCCACTGCTATCAAAGCCTTTCTACATACTATCTCTGTTCAAATTACTCCTTGGCAATAATCGTCTGCTCAGGTTTCACTACACCGCTTTAGCGGTTTCACATTACATACATAGGTGGTAGCCTTTCTCTGGAAGATTCACGCAATTACCGCTCCATAGGCTCCACAATAACAAGTGGTGTCCCCACTCTAAGGTAGTGGTTCATGCTCCATAATAACCCTTATGCCTTTATGCATATGTTTTGCAACGTTTGAATCTACGAATTATAGTGGGTTCTATCGGCTTACAAGCCACCTTGCCTCGAGTCATGCTCCATGCGGGCTGTTTATATAGGTTTCTGCTTCTCCGTATGCCATTAAATGGTTTGGAGGTATTACTGGGTTTTTGATATGGTTGTCTCATCACGCTTCCGTACATGGAAGTCTCTCTAAGTTTCTTGATATTAATTCATGCCTTCTGGCAATCTAGGGTACCCCGTGTTACGTGGGATCCCTTCGGGTTCTACCCGAGTGTTCTCTTTAACACTTGTGTTCTCAACACGATGTTTTGTTCAACTACTGTTGACTCCGGCACCCTTCTCGGATTGCTCCTGGGTGTTACTGAGTTTTGTCATCTCATCTGGCCTGATTTCATGGGTATATTCAGTTCCTTACTCCGACTTACGGTTATATACTTGACTATCCCGTTTAGGGTTGTAATGTCTCCCGTTATTGGGTAGATCATTGGTACTTTTCCTTTATTTTCTTGGTCAGGTCGTTACTCTCTTCAGTGAGGGATACTGTGGGAATTCTATCCCGTTTATCAAACATTAATATGTTCTTTTTAGGCTTTCGCCATAATGCTTACACTGGTATTCATTCCAGTCATTATATATTTCCTAAGACATATCTAATGTCTATACCTAATACTCTGTGCTTTTCGCACTTCTCTATGCTATATTCTTAGATCCATCATCTTACTGGATTCTTGACTCCCTTATCTTGGTAAGCTTCCTTGTGTTCTTCGATCATTCGAGGTGTCCAACTGTCTTGGTTTGAATTGGCTCTTTTGTCCGTAGTATGGAGTGGGCTACTTCCCGTGTTCCGTACTCTACTTGTATACATACATGGAGTATCTTATTGATACGTTACCACTTACCCGACTAACTCATAATTGGTCTGTCAGGCCCGCAAGCTCCTTCGGAGTGCGGTCGTTCCATGTCTTGTTTAGTAGACCGTAGTGTCGGTCACACGCTTAAGTGAAGTATTCTGTTGCCAACTCCTCTTATATCGTCCTATGATAACTTACCGTGATTCTCTGGTTTGGCTTTTAAAAATTTGGGGGTTTTTGAAAAATTCCATGTTTGAAAGAAAAATTCGAGTTGAAAATAAATTCTTCATGGCATTTCAATGTCGGTTGCTTCTTACCAGGTCTAGCTACTCGCTGACTGGTATGTTCTTTATTCAGTGGTCAGGCCGTTAGGCCTTTCCAAGGTTTTATTTCACCATTCTTAAGGTTTGTCTTGCCATATTGGCTTCTCTCGCCATTTTGGTACTTGCTAAGTACTTCTTATTGCAAAGGTTCCTCTTAATAATCCCGCTGTTACTGCACTTGCCGTGGCAAGTGCGCGGTACAGGTGGTTTTTGGGTTAACTCATACCGGTCACGGTATTGTTTACATTGTATTTGGTAGCCTCGTTGGCTCTTCCTTGATCCCTTAGTTGGATAACTGCTCCTTAGAGCTGCTTCTCATTCCTCTTGACATGACTGTCATCCATTTAGGTGTTTCTCCATTCTCGGAGTTCCTTTATTACTTTAGTTTTGTGCTTTACCTCGTTGCTCGTTCCCACGTCTTTACTGTGGTTACCGAGGTTTAACTCATTTAGGTACTACTTCTGTAGTCCTATTCGGGTATGTCCGTAGTTATACTCGTAGCTGTCTAAGCTATATCAGTTAAGTATTTCAACTTCTTCGGGTGTGGCAGGGTGGGTGCATCTACCTTTGTCTAGATTCTTAGTAAATGGGTATACCGTTGGTGGTATTATTTAACTATGGCGGTCCGTAGATATGTGTCCCGGTTCTCGTTAGTTCTCATGAATCCGCCTTGTTGCACGGTTGGTGCATCCTTCTTGTTGCTGCTCGACCAGCTGGGTTCTCGCGACTGCTAAGCATGTCGCCCCAGGCTGTCGCAGATTTCGGTCTCCTTGGATTAGGATTTCTCGATCTCCCGCCATTGTGTGCGGTTATTGTCGTTCCAGCGGGATCCGTCTCCGGGGTTACCGGTTCTCGGGATCTACCGCATGCCAGGTTCTAGTTCATATTGAAATATTTTATAAGTGCCAGATCGGGTTTCCCGTCTTTTTGGCGTTCCTTCCCAAGCTTTTAATACGGGGATTGTGGAGGGCGGGTTTGGTATCGTAGGTATCCAGATCATACTGGAAGTTCCTAACTAGCGCATCTCTTACGCTACCACTCAACCCTTAGCCCTAAGTCTCTAATTCCTAACTCGGTATCTCCTAAGCTCGGTATTTCCAGTCATCAGAGCGATACTTCGCTCTGATACCATTTTTGTAACACCCCAACCGTTAAGCTCGTCATTACCTCTTAAATTGTCACCAATTACTCTTACTCACGCAGCGGAAATCTTATTACAACGAGGGGTGAAACAACGCCGATAGCCACCCCTATGGCTAACCAGGCCTCCCTTACATACCGTAACGGTCTGATGAACTGGAACAACCGAGTACACATTTCAAATACAATACTCAAATCTTTTCTTTACTATACCGAGTCTATAATGAATGGATGCCGACAACATATTCGGTCTTACACTTCCTTCAATACATAAGTAATTAAAACTAACTACCCATGCAACCCACCGACCCCGTCCTACTCTCGAACGGTAACATCTTCGGTGTACCTGTAAAATAAAAACATCGCCCCTAGGGGCTCAGCTTAACGCTGCATATGAAATTCGCATACCCCGAGCGCTAACCGGGGTACGCCGACTACTTTTGTCGGATATACATGGAGTTCTTTTTAGTCAAACAACATGCATCATAGCAACACATTAAGTACGTGTAATACTCAAGGAATCTACATCCAATCACGAAACACAATTCCTAACTAACATAACAAGGTTGTTAGTTGTATCTGTTACTCTCGGGCCTTGAGGGTTATACCTCACTATGCCTCGTTTACTTGTTCAATACCTCACCCGCTCTCTCGGGTTACTTATTTTCATTATCTCACCCATACTCTTGGGTTATTTATACACAAGCTCATGTAGATTCTCAAGACGCTACAGGTCTCCTACGTCACGCTTGTTACTCTCAATACATACTTAGGCCAAAACTCATGGCTCTCTAGCATAGTCTTACTTCCCCGGTCTCGACCCTACTCCGGGTCTAGCATGGTGGGAAGGTTCAACTAGCTCACGGAACTCTCTCTTAGTTCCTGTCTCTTTTTACTTAGGTCCGACTACTCTCGGACTACTCTCATTCCCATACACTCCTCTCTCGGAGTTTTAATAATATTATGTATATTAGTCTAGAAGCATCACTCTCGACGTTTCCAATGACCTTGGGAACACTACTTAAATTTGGTTAATCTTAGGTTTTAAGAGTTACCCATACATTTACCTTACTCATACTTTCGGTTATTTACATATATCAGGTAAAATCCTCATATAGGAGGTCGACCATGTCGCAAGGGAGTTACTAATCCCTCAGGTCTCTTTTACCTTCTTCACTAGTTCACATCTTCGAACTATCTTAAATCCTCTTGAAGGAGGTTCACTTATCTTTCCACTCTCATTTGTTTCATGGATTGTTTCAATGTGGTTTTCTAACCATTATCGGGTATTTACTCAACCCGAACTTCTCCTCACATTATAGGGAGTTCATATGTTTGCGTTATCGTTATACTTTAACGGATAGTTTGTGTGTTTGTACGTTTTCGTTATCATAAGCGGCGACCTGATATATGGGTCTCTAGCCAAACGTTACTCACTACGAGTCGGTCCATTCACTATGTTAGACCACACCGGCATACAAGTATGTTAGCACATTCAACATACCTCAAGGCATACATAATCAAACAAGGGATTATTTTCATGCTTTAATCTTGATTAAGCCGGCACACAAACACACAAATCAACGTAACTCGGTTAGCACGCGGAGTATGAGAAAATCATACCTTTCACCGGGGTTTTTACTTTACCGTGTCATCTCACCATGCTCGGGTCACGCACGACTCTCTGATAATGTTTCAAACATTACTGTTAATACTAAGATCATACGGTACATAATTAAATGCTATTCCCGTATTTTCCCCGTTACCCCGTTAACTCGGTTTACTTTTGTTAATTTGAGTTCTTACTTCTCAACCACTTCTAACACTTTCTTACACTTCTTAGGGCCTTTCCTTGTCACCAAACAAGGCCTTAACATCTTATAACATCATTAACATTCAAACCCCCATCATTTAAACCCTTTAAAACATTCTCTGTAGGTTTCTGGAGGTGGTCCGGGACTTGGTCCTTACCCTAAGTCCCGGACCAATGCAGTACCAAACTCTCGGGTTGTTTTTATACTATGGTCCGGGACCTTGTCCCTATCCCAAGTCCCGGACCAGCATGGATGTTCAGTCTCGGCGTATTTAAATGGGGTGGTCCGGGACCTTACCCATCTCTCAAGTCCCGGACCAAGTGCTGGGATGAATTCTCAGTATAAAAACAGGGGGTGGTCCGGGACTTTGTCCATGGACTAGGTCCCGGACCCTGCTACAGATTTTACAAATTTGACAGTTTCTAAATCTGTTACAGCTCCATTCTTTCACCATTGATCTTCCAATCTTCACCAACTAAAATCCTCATGTTTTAGCACCTAATTACTCATCTGAACCACCTTAAACTAGTCATCAAGTCCACTCACTAAGCCATGCTTAATTCACTCCAATTCACTTATATTTCATAACTTGGTTTTCTTGTTTTCTAATACTCTTGTAACAGATTTAGCTCCCTCTTTTACCATTCAAATAATGCCATTTCCAGCACTTCAATTGACATTATTTCTACTCCTCATACACACTTCTCCTTAGTTTGGTTTCCAAATCATTAACCAACCATTTAAAACTCTTAAACCTCCTAGTTTCTTCCTTATAATAAAACACCCATATCCATCCATTCCTAGGCAAATTTTGACAGCACTTGCCTAGTTCTTTAGCATATTCACCACACTTAAATCAACTCATATACACAATCTTCACTCCTGTTTCATCAAGCATCAACAACCACATTACACCAAATTCCCTCTTGTTCACACATATTCTCTAGCTTAGCTTTTAGGTTTATTTACACACTTAAACCACATTAAAAACAATCTCATTCAACTAACACCATTGTAGTATCACAACTACACCCATTCAAGAGCATTAATCCAACTCTAAAATCTGTTTCGCAAACAAACAAAACTAACTCAAGGTGAGCTCATTACCTTGTTAGGTTTCGGTTTCCTTTCTCTTCCTCCTCTTTCTCTTGTTCCATATTTCTCTTGTTGATTTCACAACACACAAGGGGGTCTAGATTGCCATCTACAACCATACCCCATACACACATTTCAAGCTTAATTAATTCAAATCCCCCACACAAAAACTAGTATTTCAAGAACTAGTTTTTAGGCTCTAGCTTAGATATTACCTTAGAGTATCCAAAAGGAGAGCTTGGAAATCAAAATGATGAAGTTCCACCACTCCACAAGGACATGAAGAAACCGACTGAAATGGAAGAAAATTTTCAATCGTGGGAAAATTTTCCAAATTGCAAGAACAAGCTAGGAATGATGAACTTTTGCTTATATTTTTACCTTAGAGCATTAAGGAGATGATGGAGAGTAAAAATCAGTTCTTCAAGCTTCAAAAGGCCCAACACCCATGGATGTGAAGGTGGAGGAATCGAGACTTTGAGGGGTGGAAAACGTAGCCCTCGCCGATACGAATCTAACGGTACAATTTTTGTGCGATTCGGTGAAGAAATAAGCAAGTGAGGAGAGATTGAAGATGGGGCTTGTGAGTCTCCCTCTCGAATCGGTAATACAGAGGAAGAAGAAGAAGAAGTTAACAGAGAGCTGGAAAAAAAAACTTGGAATGAAGAAAGAAGGGAGGTGAGAGGGTAAGTAATCTACTTTTTACTATTCCCCTTTTTTTTTTACTTTACTTATTTCTTTGTCATTGTATTACCAAATAGCTAACAAGCTATTAATGAGTGTACACATATTAATTAAAACCGGCCCACATGAATTAATAGCCCGGGTCATTTTTCGTCTTTTCGAATTAAACGCGTCTCGTCTCCCGGTTTCGTCACTATTCACTTACCGGGTCCGTTTTCCGGAATTTTCTCGTTTAATTAATTTAATGGTTTTTAAGCTTCCATTAATACTTATTTATAGTTATTTAATCAACTATAATTTTTACGGGTCTGATTGACCACTTAAAGTCACGTTTTCGGGTTTCCTCGAAAAACGTGCTTTAAAACTCCGTTAGCGTTTTAATCCATTATTTGGATCCGTTTTCTTCGGGAATCATTCCCACATATTAATTAGGCATAATTAAGCCTTAGGAATCCCTCTTGGACCCTAACGAGATCAAATATCTCCTTTACTCATTTAATGCGCGTTTTAGCGTTTTTCGCGTTTTACGCATTTTCTCTTTTCTTTTGGTTTTATTTTCTTTACCAATACTATTTAGGCACCATTAGGACTTTAATAATCATATTAGAGTAATTTAATCGCCATTTTTAGATCCGGGGTATTAAAACAGTATTGTTATTGTGTGTCCATTGCACACTAACACGACTTGATTCAGAGCTTGTTCATTAACTATATTTAGTAAACAATTGTATAAGGTTATAAATACTCCCCGTTGTTAGTTGGTTAATACCAAGAGAGGTTTAACTAATAAATTGTCATTGAGACTTCAACTAACTGGAACTTGGGGGGGAGGAATCTCAGACTGAGGGTCAGTTAGTAGGAAACAATTCAGACGCTGGAAGGCGTAATAAGAGCATGAACATCAGATCTCCAGAGAACTGGATAGTCAAGCTATAACTCATAGAGACCGTGTATAGATAAAGATACCACGTGTCCATTAAGAGACCTTTATTCCTAAGTTATAAGGATGCAAAGGAGCTGTAAAACATATTGAAGAGGATATGAAGGGCAAACTAAGCCCCAAGATTATCAGAGTCGCGCAGTAGAAGCTAGTGGACCGTATCTTAAAGGTTTGATATACCTAACAAAAGAGAAGAAGGAAGGATGTGTCTCACATCTTCCAGTCGAATAAAATATACGACGTATCTATCAAATACTTTGGAGCCTTAGAGGCTACACTGGAACACAGTTGTAAGATTGGTATAAACACCAATAAGAATCCTTGATACAGAGACTAATCCATTACCATGGTGAAAACCCTCTGACCCAATCATAATGTGAGATAGACTACGTGGAAGCTAGGATGCTCCATGTAACACCCCTTCCAACATTAACACGCTTAACAACAAACTGCAGCGGAAACAAACTTCATCACATTACTTAACTTCTTGGTGTTACTCGCCGTTAACCACCCACGTGGCTAACAAGGCTATTACATATACAATTGTACCGGTCTGACGGACTAGACTCCCGAGCGACTACACATTACTATCCCTTTCCATTAACACAACAACAACATACACCTTTCAACTGTACCGAGTATTCACAAACTGATGCCGATAACAATCTCGGTCTTACTACACCTACTGTACATATACAACTTAAATGATTACCCATGTACAACGACTACCCCGTCCTACTCTCGAACGGCTTCCTGCTCTTTGTACCTGCAATAGGAAAAGAAGAGAAAGGGTGGCCCCCAAGGGGCTCAGCACCTTTGCTGGTATGGTAATCCTGCAGCCCACATGCTACCGGGCCACGCACAACTAATTGTCGTCTTAGCATGCGGTTGATTATATTTAGATCATGCATGCAACTGTAAACACTCAACACATAACATTTCGCCTCGAGGGCTCAACAAACAGATAACACATCCTCATTTGATAAGTCACTCATGGTATTCATTACCCCTAGAGTGTTTCTCCTCTAATGGAGTTACTTCCTTAATAGACGACAACTACCCATTAATCGGGTTATCCTTAAACGCCTCTTATCACGAACTGGAATTCATATCCATGATTCACATACTCCACAATTTACAACGTATAACATACATCACATAACAACACATAACAGCACTTTTCACGTTTCAACATGCACATAATAACATCGCAATAGATATTGCATCATAACAACAATACATAACATAACGGGTACGGTTCCCTTTATGAACCGGCCCAAACATAGTCAGTTCACTTGTAGCCTAGAGAATGTTGCCAGTCTCATGATAAGCTCATGACATAACTCGTTACCGTCTTGTTAAATGAACGGATAACTTAACACAAGGTGTCTCGGATATAGTGATCCAAGCACACCGAACAAACATAACATAGTATGCCCCTGTGGCCCGACGTGAGTCAGTAAAATAGCCTTGGTTAAGCTAAAGGGAAGGTTGGAAACCAAATTGGAAAACAACCATAACATACAGAGAGGATCGAACCTGATATGACAACGACACCCATACTCACACGCGTGGCCGGAACAGACCGGACTCCTCACTTCCCCCGTTAGCACTTGTTAGAAGTTCATCATTGAACTTAATTAAACAATCACAACATTGGGTTAAGTCTTGTTAGACACACAAACAAGGGAAGGGAGAGTCATACATTCACACACAAACATCACATAACTAACTCACGCATAGCCGTGGTTAGAACGTTCCTTAGGTCGGAAACGTTATCACCGGATACCGTTCTCTTACGTTTACCCAATAGTGGTTAACTAGCCCTTCAAGCGCATTCGAGGTTACCGGTATCGGCACGTAAACATAAAACAACAGTAACGACTGTAAACTCGTTTCATGATTTATCTTATAACGTGGCAAACACACAGAAAAACACATTGGCATACAAGCCGGTGTAATCCGGTAGGACACAGGTTGCAAGAAAACCATACCTGTCACCGGAGTCCACTCTATCATGTCCACTTATGTTCCTCGAACAATTCACGAACAACTGGTAACATTAAAGTTGCCTTCATTAACATTGGGGGTAACATGTTTGTGTAACGTTGAACGACCATGGTTAACACCGTTAACTAGTTAAATAACTTCACATTTTTAACTTGTTTTACTCTCACATTTTACTACAACTTTTCACTCACTTAATTGTCATTATATCTCATCTAACATGTCCCTAACAACTTTATAACATCATTACTTATCAATCCCCATCATTACACATCATTTTCATACCTTAAACAACATTTTTAGAGTGGTCCAGGACTTGGTCCTTACCTTAAGTCCCGGACCAACACTTACAGAAACTCTCGGCTATTTTTAACAGGGTGGTCCGGGACCTTGTACTCACCCCAAGTCCCGGACCAAAGCTCTTGTGAACTCTCGGCCCTTTTTTGTGTATGGTCCGGGACATCATCCACTACCTAGGTCCCGGACCACTGTAACAGAATCCCAAATATGACATTTTCAAGTCTTGTTTCATCTATTCTCTTCATCCATTGATTACCCAAACTTCATACATGAACTTAGGCATATTCTAATACCAAAATATCACTTTGATTCACCTTACAACATTGTCCAACTTGTTACCCAATTTTTTTCTTACAAAATCTCTTAACACTTGTAACATTCTCCATTTGGTTTTCTAAGTGGTGTTTCACCTATAATGACTACTATACCAAGATGTCTCCCTCATCACAACATCATTTCCCAAGCATCTCTTCTTACTAACCCAAATCTTCTTTTCACAACTTCTTAAAATTCCTTACTCAAAATCCTTACCTAAACATCATTCCCTCCTTATTCATCAACATTACCTAAACCTTAAACAAACTTCTCCAAGACTTTATTACATCCCAAAAAACTCATTGAATTCCTAGAACTTCCAAGACAATACCAAAGTCCTTTTAGCACTTTAGAACACCTTAAAACATGTTTTCTTTCTTAGTAAAACATTTATCCTTTCCTAACATATCCTAGTTCACTAAAGTTCATTTAAGCACTTAAAACTCCTTATACATTATACAAATTTTGCCATGGGTTCTCTTAGCACATCATCATTCCAAAACTCATGGTTTTCACCATTAAACATTCAAGAACACCTATATCCATCAAGAGCCTTCTCACACACAAAACTTCACCAAATTTACACTACATCACAATATAGTGCACAAACTTAATTGCTTGGCACTTAGGCCCTTAAATAACATGGCTCTTAGGCCCTTAAATAACATAAACCTTAAACACTGAATTTCCACATGTATATATTGCCTTTGTCCTGTAAATACACCCAACAATACATATGCCCTTTAATAATCTCCTTAAGAACATTTTACTAGGTCATTCACCTTTGGCTCCTTAGGTATTTTATTAAGCAAATCAAGCTCATTTTCCTAAGGCATTTAAACTACATTGAGATAGTTTGTTTACCTCTTTTTCCTCACAAACATCTTTCTTGTTTCCTTGTAAAACCGGTAAGGATGTTTGGTTGTTTGTCAACTTCTAAACAATGTACAAATAATAGAATGAGTATTCAAGCATTATGCTTCATCTCATTGTAAACCCTAGGCACATATATTGTCTTAACACATTAAGGTAATTGTTTTACCTTGGAATTGGAAGAGAGCTTGAATAAGTATCAAGAGAGGACTCCTCCAAACCCTTTGAAGATTGAAATGAAGCTATGGAAGAACAAGAGAAGACACCATTAATGGTGAATTTTTGGACAACACAAAACATGGAGGAAACATGGATTTGCTTTGAGTTTCCTTACCTTGAAGCAAAGGAGAACAACAAGGTGTGAAAAGATGAAGTCAAGCTCCATCAATGGTGAATCTCCTTGGTACCGAAATGAGGCTTTTGAAGATTTGAAAAGATAGAAGTGTAGAGCTTGCTCCAACTAGAAGAATGGTGGTCTTGAAATTGAATTTGGACCATGGAGCTAAGAGTTACAAGAGATCAAAGATGGAGTTTAATGGTGGTGGTGTAGTATTACTGTGAAAGAAGGAGGAAGATGGAGTTGGAAACCGTGGGAATGCAGAAGGAAAGAGAGAATGAAGATAAGTTTGCCTTTTAAGAGATATTATGTAATAAAGTAAATATAACTTGCTTTATCATATTATTTTGTTTTGTTAACTTACAAGGTGATGACTCACCTCATAAAACTGGCCCCCATTAGTAGTCTAGGGGTGTTTTGGTCTTTGTTGACTAATTAAATTACTTACATTGACATATGTTATAAACTTGCTTATTAAAGTCACTATTCATAAAAACAAGGCACATAGAAGTGAAATTTTTGATTTCCCATTGATATAGACTTCCAAATGTGATACTATATAGTACACATGTTAATTAAAGAGTAATGATGGACATTTGGCCATTCAAAACTCATTTACAAGACAATTTTTCAAAAATGTGCTTTAAGACTCCTTAAAGCACATTTTGTGTTTTAACTTGTTTTCAAGCTTGGTTTTCTTTGCTAATTGGTTTAATATGTTCATTAACATATCTATAAGGTATAGGTATAACCTTTAGGTCTTATATAAATTTATCCCAAGTTTAGAGCACATTTTTGCTCTTATTGACTTTAAGGTATATTCTTGTGTTTTATTTGGTTTAACTGTCTACCAAAGTTTCCTAAGGACTTAATTAGCCTTATTAAATCATAATTGAATATTATTAAGTCTTGGTAGGCTCTTTGGGTCCTAACCAAGTTCACTCCAAGCTTAAAGCATGTTTTTGCTCAAACTGTATCTTAGTGCTTTATTGCATTTTACTATGGTTTAAATTGTTCACTGATGTTTCTAAGGCACTTTTTAGCCTTTACCTACCATAGTTTAATATTTAAACCACATATCAAGGTTTGGGGTATTTCACTCCATGACACCTAAACATCTTGAACCTATGTTCAAGGATGATATAATGTTGATTACGTGGGCGTAATCCATTTTAAGGGGGGAGGGGGGGTAGAGCGCCCAATCTCTTAGCGTATGTTTCACGTACTGAGTACGTAACCTACAGTGTGCATAGCACAATACAATTAGTTGTGATGTTTGATATGTATGTTATATAAACACATGTATTCATTCTTATGTGGTTGTGGTTATTACGCACAATTAGATGTGAATACCAGATGTATTAGAGGCTTACCTCGTTAACTTCGGTGCGAGAATTCAGGAAAAGAGGAGTAGAAACTCCAAGGGAATTATCTCCTACGATATGTATTTCATATGGGACCAATATGGTAATGTTATGAGGTAAGAATCGGTATGAGACCGATGTAGAACCTAGTAGGAATTAATTCTCTAAGTAATGTAGAGAGGTGTATTAAGAAGACTGATGGACTGAGTTCATAATTTGGAGATGTTGATATTTATGATTAACGACTAGAAGGACTAAAGATATAAAATGCTACATGAATAATTTTTTGTTGTTTGAAGTTGACGAGGGGGTAGAACTTGATCTTGTGGCCAGATCAGGAAACTGAACACAAATTGGGGTGAAGGATAGTTTAACGACTGATGCTGATCACATCAGGGTCAGATGATTCCTGAAACTCCTACAAGTGATCACAATTAACCACGTTAGAGTAGATGCAGTAGCATAAAGTGGAATTGGAGTTGACATGTATTTTAATTACTAAGTCTCACTTATGGAACCGAGGACGTATGTGCCCTTGTCTTCGAACCGGTTACATGAGGAGTATGCAGCAAAGAATATACAAAGAGTATTTCGATTACTAAAACATACAAAAGATATGTTGTGTGGTAAGTGTGGTAAATATATATATATGGCAGACCTAATGATTCAGAATGCCTATACAGATATTGAGTGATCTATATGACCTTTTAGTGTGAAGTTACCTGTGTATTCTAGGGAATGTAGATACATAGGAAATTTGGGGACAAAATTCTTTTAAGGGGGGTAGATTGAAATATCCCAAACCTTAATATATTAATGAACTATCTAATTAGGATATACTAAGGCTAGAACGTGCCTTAGAAACATTAGAAGAAGTGTTAACAACAATTTACACCAAAACATGCTTTAGGAACAATTAGAGCAAAAGGTGTTTTAAAGAGCACAAATAAATTAGGGAACTACCAATAAGTTCCCAAGATATTTCAAATGTGAAATACCTCTAAGATTAGTAATACGCATTAAGCGAAATTAGCGTTTAAACCGAAAACACACCTTAGAGCACAAAAATGTGCTTTAAAGAAAAATGTGCTTTAAGCATGTATACATGGAAAGAAAAGGATAATGAGCCTAAATACCATAAATAAATAAGGGAACAACAATTAAATGGTCATAGGAGCCATTACGTATACACACAAATTAAGTATACAAAGTCCACAGTAAATAGGTACTAAACTGGCGAAAGTCAAGGAGAAACCACTAAACGACTTGGTTTAAATTGGAATGAGCAACATGCTATTTCATGAACAAAGTTTCTAAAGGTTGTAAATATATTAAGGACACATTTAAACTAACCAAAACAAATTGCAGAATCAATGTGAACCCGGAAGCACATAAAATGGTGTTTTAAGGCATTTTTGGCCATGTAACATACCTAACACATGGTATAAGTCCTTATGAACGAGTTTATGCATCAAATATTACATAAATAAAAGAGAGAAACAAAAAAAGAGGTCAAAAGAGACCTAAGGCTGCCGACTGAAGAGGTGAGTCATTAAGGACAAAAATGCTTTAATTTTTACTATTACAACAACCAAGACTTTCATTAAGTGTCATATCATCCTTGTCCCCTGAGTAAATCATTAATCAGACACTTACCTGTCATTATGAGAGCTCCCAAATTCGTAGCTCCTCTTCTCTTTGAAGAAACATCACAAAAACATCAATGTTCTTGGATTAGTACCTTAAAGAACACCTTGTCTTGCACAGATCAGAACTTTCTCATCTTAAGTCCAAATAACAAGCTTGATAGCTCATTGGAATCCTTTTGAAGAGCTTTACAACCATAGCTCATGAGCCCCCAGATTCTCAGGAAAAACCATGAAGAAGTGCCTTTGATTCTCGAGGTAAAACATTGCCTTCTTGGAAACTCTTCCTTCTTTGACTTTCATCAAGGCCGAGTGCCTAGGGTTACTAACCCTCCTTATTATTAATCTTATTCTATGATTTTGGAGCCAATTTCTCTAGCAAATTGCTGTAAAAATTTCTAAGGAAATCAAGCTTAAATACTAAGCTAATGGTTAATGTACAAGGTAAATCCTACAACTACCTATTTCAAGGTTCTAATTTTTTATCTATATATGATCTAACATATTGTTCATCTTGTTTATTATTGCCGAAATTATAAGTGTGTTAGATTTAATTTTTGACACATGAAATGTTAATATTTTGTAAATCTTAAATTAGATTTATACTCCTTATGATGTAAGCTACAATATAAGCTATCAAAATACACAAGAAAAATTCATATACTATGATTTTGATTATGGCCGAAAATTAAGGGGTTGTAATTAAGTTAGGAAAATTATCTAACTTAGTTAAATTAAAGGAATTAGAGTAATTAAGAGTAAAATGTAAAATTTAAGAAGTTTTTGTATCATATTGTGATTGCCGAAAATAAATGAGGTTAGTATAGAATTTTTGAGAGTTTAGATGATGAGAAAATAATTGTAGAATTAAGTTTACAATTTATAAAGAGTTTATAAGTGTTATAAGGAATTTATAAGGTTTTTGGTATATTTAAAAGTTAATAAAGGATGGTATATATATATATATACTATAACATTAGATAATTAAATCTGGTGATTTAGAGATGTTTTAAATGATTTTTGATGTTAAAAAAATCTGTAGGTAAATTAGTTACGAAAATTAGAAATTAATTGGAGTTAAATTGGTTAATAAATGAAAGAATAGACCACAAGGGTAAAATGGTAATTTTACTGATTAAACATGGTCAAACGAGGTCAAACATGGTCAATTCAAGTTTATAAAATATTTAGATGAGTTTGAATAAAAATTATAGCAAAAGATTAGGTAATAAAATGTTTAAGGAATAAAAAGTTAAGATAAATTAACTTTAGGGGTAATATTGTAAATTTTGGAAGTTAGGGGGTTTGACCATAAAAGGCTGGTCAAACATGCGTATGTTTTGGTAATTGACCAAAAGTATAGAAGAAATTAATTAAGAAAGACTTTGGAGGAAATTAGAAATAAAAATAACAAGTTTAGGACTTATTATGGGTAAAATAGAAATTAAAAGAAAACTAAGGGTAAGTAATGTAAACAACACATTTTTATGTGTTTAGAAGGTTAAGGAAATTAAATAAAGAATTTAGAAACAAGTTGTAAAAGAAACAGAGTTAAGACGGGATTAAACGAGACCCGTATATAACATAAGGTATATGGGGGGTATACTCGTAATTTAATAAGTACAGGAGAAATCAATACTTAAAGTATTTTAAAGAAAATACAAGTTATATTGGGAAAAAGAAATAAATACGTATGATACGGAGTATCATACAGACGTATACGAAAAATATTGGTATACATGAATAGTACACGTATACGTGAATAGTATCCGTATACATGAATAGTACACGTATACGTGAATAGTATCCGTAAACATGAATAGGAAATACGTATACATGAACAGTAAAATACGAGGCGTATACTTGTACAGTAAAATACGAGGCGTATACGTGAACAGTAAAATATGAGGCGTATACGTGAATAGTGAAATACGGTGAATAGTAGAATACGAGACCGTATAAATGAATAGTAGAATACGAGACCGTATAAATGAATAGTGAAATGCAGATGAATAGTGAAAATACAAAAACCTAGTACAAGGTCCGTATAAATCTAAAGTTGCTAACTGTGCAATTAAATAACTGCTAACGACGTTAGTATGTTAATGAATTAGAATTGAGCTTGAAAACGCTCCTAAGTAAACGAACCCGTTTAACGGTAAACTATTATACCCAGGTTAACCTAGAAAGAGGTTTAAGTTGAAAAGAGAACCAAATTAGTTCTAAGATACAGGATACTAATACTAGTTCTGGTTACAGATCTAGATAGTCGGAGGCGTTCGGCGGATTAGGTGTGCGGATTAGGCGAATGTGGTGTTAAGAGCTAGCCAATCTCCGATGTACGGTATGGGATTCTTGTAGCTTGCTTGCTAACGAGGTCTACCTCGGTTTGTGTGCTATGTGTTATTGTGATACGACCAAACAAGATTAAGCATGAAACCGATTTACAGTATTGTTATTGTGTGTCCATTGCACACTAACACGACTTGATTCAGAGCTTGTTCATTAACTATGTTTAGTAAACAATTGTATAAGGTTATAAATACTCTCCGTTGTTAGTTGGTTAATACCGAGAGAGGTTTAACTAATAAATTGTCATTGAGAGTTCAACTAACTAGAACTTGGGGGGAGGGGGGGAGGAATCCGGGACTGACTCCGGTCATGCATGTTTAGGTTAGGAGGTCGGCATCTGTATCAGATCTGTCTTCCGCATATGGCTCGTCTACGACTTGTCGCCTAGGGTCGACAAACAGACCCAACCATCTCGAGTGAACAGTTCGAGGTGGGAGGCAAATTCAGGAGGCGCGGGAGGGTCAAGCCTACATCCCTCATAACTCAAGAATTAATGTTTATTAACCCAATGGAGCTAATAACTGATTGGCTAGGGTTACCTTGACCCGACAAAAATAAACAATTCAGTTAGAGAACAACCAGTTCTTTTAAGAGAACGGTTGACACTTATAAGGTATGGTCAAACACGAGAACTAAACAATTCTCAGGCCTCAGGAGTTAGGAATCTAACTTACTCATTAATAGGCGTCCATTATGACGTTCGATTTATTGAAGCTGTGAATGTTTCACATGGGTGTGTTGTTTGTTATCGTACTTCTTATTATTATTTGTATGAATAATCAATTGCATGTATATGACAAAGTAGTTGTGTGTAGCCCTGTTAGCTTGTGGGCTGCACGTTTTCTGTACCAGCAATGTGCTGAGCCCCTTGGGGCCTGTGATTTAAACTTTGTTGGTAGGTGCCAGACGAGGACTCAACCTGAGAGTAGGAGCGGGTAGAGTACTTCGGGTTGCTTTTACATTTGTTACACGAGTTATGCATGTACACTCGTTTAGTAAATTGATGAGATGTTAGTATGATGTATTAGGATATGAGATACTCGGTATAAGTTGTGGTTTATGATTTGTATTGTATAGATGCTCGAGTAATTATCCGGTTAATCAGACTGTGACTTGTAAGAGAATAGGCCTAGTTGGTCACGTGGGTGACTAACGGCGGTAACACCAATTTAGTAGAACTTTTCCGCTGCGTTGTTAATGAATGAGATGGACTTAGGGCGATGATCATTGTATTTGGAGTTGGGGTGTTACATTACTGTTGGTGCAGGCTTCGGCCGAATTGGACGCCTTCAAAGACAAATGAGAAGTCCAGGACCAAAGGGTCGGCTGACAAATGGTTTCATTATTTGAGACCCCGGGACTACTGTCCAGTGTTATCAAACATTATCAAGTTATTAAGGGTTGTCCTAACATGACACCCGAGGTGGAAATTAAGTAAGAGGATTAATGGTTGGTTAAAAGAATAACGGGCCCTTAAGATAGAGTAACGAGAACGGTTAGTTAAAGCGCGTATCTCGTTTGGTATTGTTTACTGATTATGTGGTGATATTGTTGGATGAACTTTTGTGTGTTTATTTAAGCATTTACAGTTGTTTACTATTATTGTAAATTGGAAAAGCATTAAACGAACCACATGTTAAGATGGCCAAATGACCTAAGAGATCCAATTGATTCTAAGATTACACTTTAGCATAACAACTTATAGTTTTGCTGAGCCCTTTTTGGGCCAATACATTACAGGTTGTTGATCGGGTCGAGAAGCCGAAGTGCGGGATGCTGGGTAGTTAGCATTGTTTTTGCGTATTGAACTTTTAGACTTATTATGTATTTAGTTATGGGGATTCGAATGTATTTGGAATTAGTTGCTCACTTGTTCGCTTTTGGATTTAGGTTGTATTTTGTGATTGATCGATATCTAGTCATCACAACGGCTATGTATGAAGTTTAGTTTGACAGTATAAGGTTGCCTAGTTACTCACAAGGGTGAGTGACGGCGTGTAACACCAATGCAAATAGTTAGTTTAATTTTCCGCTACAAATTACATCTTTAATTATGCTACGACTTGCGATAATACGAGATTAGGATTAGGGGTGTTACAATCAGTTTTAAACTTAGGATGATGTAGTAGATATCTCGTTCATCACTACGGTTAATTATTGTCGTTGTTTTATTATATATTTTTTTCTGCTTCTTTACTCGCATGGGCGAGTAATGACATGTGACACACGAGTGAGGATTATTAGTGTTTAACTTCCGCTGTAAGACGTCTTTAATTATGCTACGAAAGTGATTATTACGAGCTTAATGTGAGGGGTGCTACAATTGATGGCAAGTTTACCGTTCGATCGGCATATTACACAGGCCTATCTTTTCATTCTTCGCCACCAGGTACTTCATCAACACTTTCAACGATTGGTGTAGCTTTTAAACGCATTAAGAAAACAACTCTGCCACCGGGAATAAAGCTCTTTGCATGGAAGGTTTTACATGGCTTCATTTCCTGCAAAGCTCTGATGTGTTTGCGTATCAAAAATGTCGATGACCATTGCGTCATGTGTGGAGGAACAAAAACCATACGACATATTTTCTTTGATTGTCTAGCAGTTGCGAACTTGTGGCTCTACATTCCTAACCCCAAGCCTCCTGATATAGCCACAAATGGTGCTTTTCAGGATTGGTTTCTCAACCTCTGCCAAACGAAACAGTTGCCTCAACTGTGTTCTTACACGTCCTTTTTTTGGAAGCTATGGTACGCAAGATGCCAGCTGATGCACTCAGTAGCACCACCAACTTACAAATGGGCATGGTGTCAAGCCACAACTCTTTTTGATCATCTTTAAACTTCAGCACAAACGTAGTCACTGCTTTTACAGCAGCATAGGCAGCAGTACCCATCATGGGCGGAGGTTTTTTTGGATGGCAGTATGGACAAATACGGCTCTAATGAGATTATATATTTTTTTTGTACAATGCCACTCCCAAAACCCCTCGATGGTGGGCATTAAAGGTTGGCGGGGTAATCACATTCCATCTTAAGTTGAGGCTTTGGCGATTGAGTATGCAATTTCAGCTTTGGCACGAGCGCACCTCAGCAACGTATGGATCCCGACGGATTGCAAAGCTGCATATGAATATCTGGAGAGTGACTATCAGGCCATCACCGACTCTACCACTAGGAACATCATTGATAGGATTCAAACCAGGTTTAGCTCTTTTAATGAAGTACAAGTCTTTTATATCCCAAGAGAGTGGAATACTGCTGCTCACCTTCTAGCAAATATCGGACGACACAATTAATTGGATAGAATTTGGTCCTCCGATATTCCATGTTGTATCCAAACGTTATGTTATTAATGAAATAGTCCTCTTTCTTTTGAAGAAAACAGTTTATACAAAATAATTACTCTTACATCACAAGCATACGTAGCAACTTTAATTAAAGAATCCATGTGGATCCCTATCGTACTGCCCGTTCGATCTTATTTCAAAAAAAAAAAAAAAAACTCACCCAATTCTCTTTCAAAAAAAGAAAACAAACTCACCCATTCTGTTAAAGATATTTGTACATTTAATCGTTTCGAAAAAGAAAAGAAATTAGTACGTTTCTATCGACATGCATTAAAATTAGCATAAATGGAAACAAACAAACAAAAATTCTCTCGATTGGGCCTACATATTGTGGGGCCCAACAGAACAAGTTAGAACCGTCGTTAATAATTCAATGAAGTAGTTCCATCAAAACAACAAAATCGACTACAACTGTCGAACGTCAAGAGAAAGCATGAACAGAACAGGTATAAAAAAATAACTCGTGACTTTCAATCCGACGGTTGTTGAACCGCTTGCCTCGCAAGTCCACCATACTCGCTAGTATTCTACTCCACACCCAATTGAAATCTCATCACCAGTCTTATGCCCGGATCGACCGACCTTCTTACGTGACCCGCACCAATTCAGCCGGATCAGTCTTTCAACAACCCGCCCTGGTCCTCGGTATTTGCTCTTCCTCCACACTGACGAAAAGGAACACTGGGCTGATCACTCTCATTTGACGTTTCCCACTCCCCGTTGCTCAATCAATCTCAACAGAAAATGCAGTCTCTATGCTTCGCTTCAGCGCCGTTCAGCTCAAGGCCTCCTCTCTCCCCCCGTGTGACCTGCCGATCGATGTACGGGAAGAGGTACTTCTTCGATCGGACCGCTGGCCGTAGAGAGTTGATCACTGGCAATGATGTTTGCTCCTTCAATCCCCTCAGGTTAGGATTATATTGGTGATCTGGAATTCACAAATTTGAACTCGTGGTTTCCCTTTTGTTGTTTCTTACATCCGTTGCCTTTTGTGGCCGAAGATTCCCGGTTGGCCAATGCAAGGGACTCGGAATGGTAACACAGAAGAAGAAACAAAATCATCGTGAAGCTGGTCGTTACTATGCGATGATTACTTCCCCTTGCTCCCTTCAGTGGATATCTGCTATTGCCACCGCGTAATTTTTCCTCCTTCAAGTTACTCGTACCCATTCATTTAGGCTCCTTCCTTATATTCAGTTCGTGGCAAATCTTACCTCGATCAAGATACTTAAATCCTTAAACGCTTGATACTTTGTCTTCGCACCTTTAGTTATGCCTTTTTAATGTGAAGAAGTTCTATCCCGAAATACTATATTTTCTCCTCGGAGACCAAGGTTTCGTCTTTTGAACTGTGATAAATCACGTTGTTTAGCTTCAAATGGCCTTGCCTAGTGAACGGAGAACATTTGAGGTGCTCCATTGTCTCTCCGTTGCGAATATATGGCAGATTAATGTTTCTAGAGAAGTTATCCTTAGAAATATTACTGGCTCAAAATGATGTAAAATTATAGAATGATTATCATGCTGTTGGTAGGCTCTTCTATGTGGAAGTGGATAGGTTGCCACTGAAAAAAAACTACATTATGTTCTGCCAGGATACCTCAAACAGATAAATAAAGGTCACAAACCTCAATCATCAACTCTGGTCTATGAGTAATAGTGAGTCTCATGCAGAGATTTGGTGGAATGACCTAGATTCTACTTAATGCTGGCTGCTTCTCTTGCAATGTCTCTAGATATCTGTGATTGTATGTATCATTGCTTGACTGATGATCATTTGTGATCTGATGCCTTGATGTCCTTCATTTGTAGATGTGTGGTGTCTTACTTTCATATGTTTCATTTTTGTGTGATTGACATCTCTCATTGTATTGTATCATAAATCCTTCAACAAACTACGTCCTGATTGCTTTTCGTATAACTTTTGCAGGATTCTAATGCTTGTCAAAGGCACTGGTATCAATAAGTCCTATCTTGTTCCTTTGTTTGCTTTGCAAGCACCAGCAAGTGTTATCTCGTGGATCCAGTATGCTACCACTCTTTTTCTCTTATCACTGCAGATTTTTTCACCAATACTATTATCTTGTTAATTAAGTCATGATTTATGATACGAGATGAATGTACTGGTTGCTGGTTTTCACTTTTTATTTAGCTTACTTCATTTATTACAGGGGAGAATATGGTGCTTGGTCTGCTTTCCTGGCCCTTATTGTCCGTTTGTTCTTCTTTATACCCGGTAAGCACTTTTAAGTCTGAGTAAAACACAGCTATATTCTGAACACTATGTCTTACAGTTATTTATATCTTGCGCATCTTGTCCAATGTCTTGGATGGTACCATAACCTAAGGTCACTCGACTTTGCAGGTGAGTTAGAGCTGCCTTTTATGACACTACTCTTTGTCATCGTGGCTCCATATCAAGCAATGAAACTGAGGTAAAAAAAGTCTCTAATCATGGGGTGATTGTACTGCGTATTGTGGTTACAGACTCACTTTAACCGGTGCCCATTTCTCTTATGAGTTTTTGTTGCAGAGGGGTTCAGCCTGGTATTATCACATCCTTAGTGATTGCTGGTTATTTGGCATTTCAGCACTTTTCGCGGGCTGGGAGTTTAGAGAAGGCTTTCAATCAAGGCGCTATCATTGCAACTTTGGCTGTCATAGCTATTACCGCTGTCCCTTTATTGTTGTTGGTTTGATTTAGATTTTGACATTTGAAGTTCAGATTGTCACTGGGATATAAGGTGATGTTTATAATGGGGATGGAGGGGTTCCAGTGCCTTGTAATCTGAGGCAGGATTGTATTCAGTACATAAGGAACTACTGAGAACGCATTATGTGTAAGCCCATACCTGTTGAGTACATAAGGATGTCTGTATATATTATGCTTTCTCTTTTATGTTCAAGTTACATAAGCTATCGCCTGATAATTCATGACTGTTTTTGTTTGTGTATTTTGTTGGTGGTTCTTTCTTGAATCAGACACATTGGAGCATTGTTTGTTTGGTACGGAGAGAAGCAGTGTTCCTCTCGTGTACTTTGCTTCTTTGCATTCTCAGAGATGCTGTGATCTGAATCTATTTGCAAGTAAATTTAGGGAGGAGATGGGAGGAAACAGTTTGGAGAACAAGGTGGTGGGCCTGTCACATGTGCCAATTTTCTGTGTACAGCTCAAACTATCTTTTCTGCTATATCTAACGGATGTAGGATCATGGTGCTAATTCTCCCATTTTTGTGTGATTCGGTTACAGTTTTTTTTTTGTTGATTGTTTGGTAATGGAGAATGCTTTGGGTACTTTATCTGGCAGCTTCATATATTCTCACCTAGTCGTAGCCATTCTGTCCCCTCTTTCTTGAGTTACCTTTCAAATGTTAACTATGTATAGCAGAACCAAATATTATTAATAAATTATTAGTTCTAGAAAAAGCTTCCGACATCATAAATTTCCAAGCATGGATGTACCAAGTATCCTGCAAGGACTGTTTTATGGTGTCTGCTACATCAATTGGCCTAAATTGGTGGAAATCGTCTAACTCTTTGTTCCCTCAAATACTGAATGAATAAGCTATTTCTGTTTAAATCGGTCTTTCTGTGTACACTTCTCTCTGCTTAGTGAAGAATATTTCCCAGTGAACTGTGAATCGGTTTGCTGTCAAAAGATTTTCAACCCTTGCAGACTCAACAGTGCCTTCTCTTTCTGCATTGAGCATATATGAATGCCAGGTAATATAGTCTTGAACTCCTGTCTTAAATTTTTATGGATATGATGTCTGTAGCATATACGTCAATGTAACATAAATAGTTAGGATGAATATTGAGTTGTATTCCATGCGGTTTGCAATGTTTGGGCTCCCACTGGGCTCTTCTCCATAAGTTTCTCCATATGGAGTGGTTGATATCAGTGGGGTAGAGGGACTTGGTGGTGATTGGTCCATTGGAGTGTTTATGACTGGCGATGCAGGTTGACTTGGTGGTGACTGGTCTGTTGGAGTGTCTATGACTGGCGATATAGGTTGACTTGGTGGTGATTGAACCGTTGGGGCTTGCATTACTGGAGCTGTCGGTGTACTTGGTGGTGTGCTGCATATCAAGATGCTCTAAAGCCGTGAGTTTAAATTATTTTTGATTCAGAAGATTGGAATTTTTGAAGGTTTGAATTTTACCTTTGTGATGAGCCTCCTGATGCATAATGACAGCTTCCAGTACCTACAATTAATAGAGCAGGCATGTAAACCTGGGACAAGGATTGTTTCTAGAAGTGAATGAAGGGAAAACTTAGAGGAGACATTAGGAGATGATCCTTTTTGTTGTCTGTAGGTTTACGCTTATGATAGATCTGTCATATTTAACTTTTAAAGTAAGAAAAACATGCTTTGTGGATATTTGCGGCTATTTGTGGCTGGGAGTATAGTTTCTTTTACTAGGTGAGGGATTGTTGATCTATGAAAATCATTAAAGGAAAATTGGAAGCGTCACAATAGATTTCTATACTTTTGCTACTGGACAGGCTGGTTTCGTATCATTGCTAGAATAGTATCGAAGCAAGTCTTCTTGAAATTGCAACCTTTGCCGCTTACTTACCCAGACATGTACTAGATATTTGGTACAAACGTTTTTTAGCCTAAAATTTTAGGGTGTCATGTTATTGTAGTGCTAAGCATGATGTCCTGAAATTCCAGTAAGATGGTTCTCGTGATTGCTGTAGGTATCGTATGATCCAGACAAAAGCTTACTTACTTGGATCTGTATTTGTGATTTGAGCTGCGCCTCCAAAATCGCAGCTGGTTGGAGCTGGATTTTTCTGGTAGTAGTCATTGAAAGCATAAGAAGCATGGTCATGAACTGTATTCGGATCATAGCAACTACCCCCTTGTTGGATTGTTGAGCAGTCCGCCCCTCCATATCCACAAGCATAGTCCAAAGCTACTTGCAAGGCCGTCTCAGAAGCACTTTGGCTGGCAACACACCAAGATCCACCAGATGATGCTGTTGGTGTGGTTGTGGGTGTCAATGGTGCTGTGGGTGTTATGGGCATTGTGGGAGTGGTTGATGTTATTGGTACTGTAGGTGTTTGTGTATTTGGTTCTGTAGGTGTTGGTGTTAGGGGTATTGTAAATGCTGGAGGTGATGTGGAGTCTGTCGAGCTCGGAGGAGTAGGGTTAACTGTAGGAGTTTCTGTGGAAGGACTGTTTGGGAAAGGTGTCGGGTAAGTGTCCCTCCTTGTTGCAGTTTTGTGGAATGAGAATGGAAATAGAGGTTCCTGTTCACCAATTTTCCCAACTTGTTTGATAGAATCTGAAGGCAGTTTCATTCCCATCTTCTCTATCTTTGAGCCTGTAGAAGTATGTCAGAAATCGATATAATTGCCAAAACGAAAAGAAGAGAAGATAACGTCTGCTTATAGGTGGTGGTCTGGATCTAACTGAGTATTAAAAGAGATGCAATCCTGGTCCTGCATGATCGGCGCTATTTTAAACATGTTTGCAAGTCTAGAATTTTTTTATAGGGGTAGAAATTTGAATCAGGACCGCTCAGGTCAGTAGAATGGTGATATTATTCTCTTTCATCATTGAGGCTCGTGAGAGGTATGTCTTACACACCTATTCTTGGGAATATATCTATGATTGTCGTGTCTAACCTACGGATTAACATGTCAATTTTGGCTATTGTATTATACGTATAATCCAGTACATAGAGGAGTGAAGAACAACCTGCAATGACTCCGACAAGGAGGAGCAAGAAGGCAATCAAAGGAAGAGCTCCTGAAGCCATGTTCTGCAGTTTCTTCAGGTATCTGATGATCTTTTGAATAATAGTATGTCTTGTTGATATCCTGGGATAATGTTGTAGGGGTTTGAATACTTGTTTGATAAGAGAATGTTGAAATGGTTTAGAATACGTTGCCTTGCCATTCTCCCCCTTGGTATATTATACCCCCTCCCCCAATCCAGTTGCAGAGTTATAGAATATATGCTTTCCTAGCCCAATAACAGAGAGTGAGGTGAGGGAAGAGGAGAATGCGAGGAAACTTGAGCGAAGAGGAAACTGAGTAAGTCGAAAACAGCAAACAAGAGATGGTGTTATGGGTGGGTAAAAAGGGTGGAAACGGAGCAAACATAAGAGATGGATGGAATTTAGAGGAGTTCGTACATAGTTGCATTTTTATACCTATTTCCTCTGTACGAGAAGTGCTTCTGAATCCTGGTGGCGATTTTATGCCGTATCCTTCCTTTTTTTTTTTACTTTCCCTTTCCAGAATCGTGTTTCGTTACAGAATTGAAAACCCATGATCGTATCTCTAATAGTTTTATGGTTGGAGTACACTTTTATCCCCCATTATTTTGTTATTCTTGTTGGTTGGAAAAGAATTCAAATTTAAGATGTATCTTCTGAATTCCAGGTATAACTTGGTGGTGGTATCCATTTTTGTAAGAAAAAAATACTTTTCTTTATCTGACAAGTTTCTCATATTTTGTCTTGGGGAAGTCGCGGCCACGGACATGTTCATACTAAATAGCATCCAAAGGGATTCCCGACAAGGCTACAATATATATCTTTGATTTCTGAACTCAGACTTAGTTGGAATTTAATTTTATGTCCTTGTTTTTACTTATAGACAAGGCAAATTTCATGTAAAAGCGACTATATTTTTGTCTAATTCATAAAATACGATTAAAAAAGTCATAAAATGTCACTATATTTTTATAAAAGTTCATAAAATGGCATTACAGTCATTGATCAGATAGTAAAAAGATAAAAATACCCCTTCTAGTTAATAATGTACTTTTAAAGTTCACAAAATGTTCCTAAATGTTAAACAATTCACAAAAATTCAAAAAACAATAAAATATAAAAAATATAAAAATTTATATAAAAATATGAAAAGATCATAAAATATTGGGAAAATTTATAATATACCTCTATTTTCTTTCGTAATTCACAATATACCTATGATTTTTGTAATTCAACTTTAAACATGTTTAAATGTTATCCAAAATTGATAAAAATTTACATGGATGATACATATTAAACTGTTATATTTTGGTCCAATATCAAATATGAAGTTTTTTAAGCTCATATGTGACATGTGGGACCCACTGAACATTTCACAATTTTCAATGTGTCCCACAAGTCACATGTGAGATTAGATTAATTTCAAATTTGATATTGGACTAAAATATAACACTTTAGCATCGTCCATGTAAAGTTTTATTAATTTTGGACAACATTTAAGCATGTTTAAAATTGAATTACGAAAACCAACAGGTATATTGTGCATTACGAAAGAAAAAGTGGATATATTGTGAATTTTCCCTAAAATATTAAAACAAATAAATGTTCATTTTTTAAATTTATTCAGTACCATAAAAAATATTGTGTTCTAAAATAAATAAGTTATACAAATTTTTCTACCAATCAAGTATCATAAGTTATACCAAATAAGTATCATTACATTTTTTTAATTAGGGAAAATTACATGCCCCACCCATGACATTTGGCGTAATTACACACTCCACCGACGTGGTTTCACAAATTACTTTCCTCACCCATGTGGTTACCCTCTTTTTACATCCAGCAACTTTTCTAATTTTTGTTCAATTCAAAAGATGCTTAAACATTGTCCGAAAATGATGAAACTTTACATGGATGATGCTAAAGTGATATATTTTGATCTTATGTTAAATCCAAAGTTTTTTAAGCTTTAATGTGACTTGTGGGACCCAATGAAACATGTCACATTTAAGCTTAAAAAACTTTAGATTTCTCACTAAACCAAAATATAACACTTTAACATCGTCTATGTAAAGTTTCATCAATTTCGGACAACGTTTCAGCATCTTTTGAATTGAACAAAAATTAGAAAAGTTGCTGGATGTAAAAAGAGGGAAACCACATGGGTGGGGAAAGTAATTTGTGAAACCACGTGGGTGGAGTGTGTAATTGCGCCAAACGTCATGGGTGGGGCTTGTAATTTCCCCTTTCAATTATTATTTTATATGAATTTAAATTATTTCTCCAAAATATATTATTATATTTAGAATTTAAATTTTTTAAAATTTATCAAAAAAATAAAATTATTTACTTTGAAGACTGATAGAAAATAATAATTAAAAATGTATGGTACTCAATTGGTATAAATTGGTAGAAAAACTGGTATAAGTTATTTGTTTAGAACACAATATTCTTTTCATGGTACTGAAGAAATTTTTAAAAATGAAATATTTATTTGTTTTAATATTTTATGATATTTTCATTTTTTCAATTTTTTTAATTTTTCTAATTTTTTTTAATTTTTTAATTTTTATCTTTTTTAATCTTTTAAAATTTTATATATATTTTTAATTTTTATAAAGTTTTTTATATTTTTATTGTATTTTGATATTTTGTAAAATTTTTAACACTTAGGGGCATATTATGAATTTTAAAAGTATTTTGTTAACTTGTAGTAGTATTTTTGTCTTTTTTCCATCTAATCAATGAATATAATGGTATTTCATGGAGTTTTACGAAAATATAGTGATATTTTGTGACTTTCTTTTTTTAGTGGCATTTCATGAATTAGTCCAAAATATAGTGGCATTTCATGAAATTTCCCTATAAACAATTGAATGGAACCTTATTTCTTTGACATTTTTCCACAAGCGGTATCGAATGTTAAATTTGGATGAAAATTCAGATGAAAATATGAATGAAAATCTGGATGTAAATTATGTTGATGAGGATGTTGAAAAGGTGTTATCCTTTCCCTCATTATCTATATTGCCTAACTCCTTTCCTTAGTTATATACATTGTCTAACTCGTGCGATCCAAAGCTCTCACTAGTGTTTTTGTCGAATTACCTGGTTTGCCAGACGAAATCACACTTAGAGAGAGAATCTGTAGTAAGGCGAGAAAACAAGACAAGAAGATGCTCAAGTATTGATAGCATGTTTATTTCCATCGGGGGTGAACCTCTATTTATAGTTTTTTCCTTACAATTCCTATTGTTGCCAGCCTGTCATTCTGTTTGTTTTGCCAGACTGTCATTCTGTTACTAAAAAGCTATAAAATATCAAATCGCTATTTACATACCCTTATATTTGGGTGACCGCTTGTTAGCGACCCATCTCTATTTACATTTATTTCCTGCTGTTCGACCAGGCACATTCGTCTGGTCGCCATCTATGCCTATTTCTTGTTTTACAACCAGTCGTCGGCTCCTGGTCGCTACCTTCACTATTTTAAGTGACGATTCTCTGGCCTTTTCTTGGCTCTTTGGTTTATCTCGTTTTCCTCATCTTCGTCAGTTCTACAAGTTCTACTTTTTGAAGATCGAAGAAAAAAAGTAGAACTTCTCCTGAAATAGTCGTAGTTGATTTTTAGAAATTTTGTTGGTTTTTGAAGTCCCACAAGTTCGTCTTTCGCGTCTTTCCTCATCTCCTCTAGTCCCATAAGTTCTTTTGCCAGATCGTGAAAAAAGAACTTATTCCGCTCGTGCTTTGCTCATGTCCCACTGTACTTCGATGGCGTACGCGTGCTTATTTTTAATGAGAAATGTGCAGAGCCTCTATTTTTTCTGCAAAAATATGATTTTTGTACTATTTATTATATTCATTATAATTTTTAGAGAGGGAGTTTTACGCCTTTATATTTTAGAAGGCATGTTCTTTCTGCAACTGCTTCCTACTCTTTCAACTTCTAGTCTTTGTCGTAGTTGTTTTCCTCCATCCTACTGCCTTCATAGTACTTCGCAAGCTTCCACTTTTGACAGCCATGGCTTCTTCCAGCTCTGTGAAAGATAATACAAATAATCTCGTTTCTGCATGGGAGGCGGTTCAGGGCACCAAGTCTGGTAAGAGCTTTCGTCCCACTCTACTATCCCCTGATTGCCCTTTTGCTGAAGGTCGCTGGCCTTCCCCCTTTTCCCTTGACGTATCCTCCCTATATGCCATTTTAAAGGACGTTAAAGTCCCACATGGCACTCGCATCTACCTCCCCTCCGCCGATTCCCATCCCTATAACAATTTCAGTTTAGGGTACGTAGTGTATTCTGATTCGTGGCATGTCGATTCCGCCACACCCTTTCATTCTTGGCTTCCTTATTCGTCGATGTTGCACTCTTGCTCATCTTCATCCTAAAGCCATAGCCTATCTTCACGCATTCATCACTCTCTGTGCGGAGAACGTGATTCATGCCGAAGCGACCGATTTTGTTCAATTTTTCACCACCCATGTCGACTCTGACAATCTAACTATCTTTGCCAAGGCTGGCTTTTCTATTTTCGATTATAAAAAGGCGTCTCCAGGTTGGAACTGTAGATGGTTGGTCATCGTTCCTCCCCACGACCACTTTTTAGGAGTCCCGTACTGCCCCTCTTTCAATCTGAAAACGTGAAGTTGTCTGCTAAGGGTAAAAAGTTTTCTTTTCCCTGAACCCTCCTTTTTTTACTTTGATCATTTTCCTTTTTTTTCTTTTCTTCTCACTCCCCGGTGTCCCATTTGTTCTATAGGGCCAGGCTTCGAGGGCTTTTTGAAGCTAGTTGGGAATCTGAACGACCAGATTGGCAACTTGACTGACGAATTGGTTGTTGCAAATTCTAGCAGTGACCGATACCACGCCTTGGTACAGACTCTTGAAGGTCAAGTCGTCAGGTATATGGCTTTTACTTGTCAAAGCCAAGAGTAATCTCAAAGGCAAAGTACCGTCATCTCTTATCTAAAGGAGTTTGAAATACCCTGAACTTATTAATTAGGCTAATGAGATTTTTAGAAGCTTAATTATGCCTAAATAAACATGTGGGAACAATTCCCGAAGAAAACGGATCCATAAAATGGGTTAAAAACGCAAACAAACCGTAAAGCATGTTTTTCGAGGAAACCGGGAAAATATGACTTTAAGCGGGTTTAATAGACCCGTAAAAGTTATAGTCAATCAAATGTCTATAATTGAACATTAGTGAAGGTCTAGAGCCATTAAAATTAATTAACCGAGAAAATTCCAGAAAACGGGCTCCGGTTAGTGAATAGTGTAAAAATGGGAATTATTAGGGTGTTAATTGTAATAAGAGCAAAATAACCCTCTTCCCTTGTAAATAAAAAGCTGGCTCCTCCTTTTGTGTGTGTGTCACGTTTTTTTTTCTTCAACCCCTCTCTTAAGCTCTCTTACTCACTAAGAGACAAACTAATAAAGTAAATAGCTAGTAAAAGTACAAAAAGCAATTTTGGAGTCTCTCTCCTCCCATTCCCTCATTCTCACGATTTGCTCTCTCTCACCAGACCCTTCTTCCTCCTCCAAGCAAGTAATGGCGATTTCAACTCCCTCCACCCAGCTTTCTCTTCTTCCTCATTTTTGAAGGCTCAAACAAAATCAAAACAGTAAGAAAATTACACCACTAGATTCCTTTCATCTTGGAGAACATTTCCATCTTTTCAAAATATGAAAATCTTCACTTTCATCTCCATGGCTGAAGCTCATTTGAAGGTTTGAGAAGACCATGGTGATCCACACCATCTCCTTGTTGTTCTAAGGTAAAAAGGAGTCCGAAAAATCATTCTTTTCTAGCTTTCTCTTGCTACCGAAAATGTCTAGATTTTTATGCCCCTTGTTCTCTATGTTCCAGCCGATTTTTGGGTGCTGGATCTTGTTGTTTTACTGCTTAAAAACTTCATCTAGAAGTGTTAAGGTATACTCCTTTAGAGCTTTAAATCATCTCCTTGTATATTAGGGTTAATTCTAGACTTTAGGAGTTCTTGATGCTCATTGTTGTTTATTGGGCATGGCTGTAGAATTAGAGAAAACAAATACCCCTTGACCGATTTTGTAAGTCAAGAACAAGAAGAAAGGAAAGAAGAAGAAGAAAGGAGAAAGAAAGAAAAAGAAACTAGTATCACTAAGGTAATGAATTTATCTTTGTATAGATTTTCAATGTTCGTGTAAGAGTAATTACATTGTTAGTGTGGTTTAATGCTACTGCAATGGTATGAAAAGAAATGGAGTATTTAGTGTTGTTTATATTGATGAGTAAAGGCTTTGGAGCCAAGTGAACTAAGTGTTGTTGTGCTGGAAATTAAATGTGTTGATTAGTGCCTTGAATGGTATTGATAATGTATATAATGAATAGGGTTGTGAACTGATTTGAAATGAGCTAAATAATGCTTTATGAATGGTTAGAATTGTAGGGAACCTCGGTCAAAATTTCTGTTGGAAACTAGAATACTTAGGTGTTTTATGAGAAGAAAGAACCTAGGATAACTAGGTGTGTTTTAGAGTTTGATTGAGTAGTTAATTACCTTGGAAACTAGATTAGAGAGAATCGTGTAGTTGGGTGAAACTTGGAATGAAAATAATGCAACGAACACTAGCAATGCATTAGTTGAAGAACCATGAGTTAGAGGAAAGAAGTAGAGCAAAAATCTGTAGCAAGAACTTCAAGGAGAATTAAGAGTGGGAAAATTGTGTAATTAGCCAAGAATTGAGTAATGAGTTTAGTGTATGAATTAAGAAGGTTTAGAGTGTCTAATTGGTGTAAAAACATGCTAGATTACATGTGGAAAGATTAGGAAAGGATTAGGTATGAAATAGGGGTTGAAAGGAGGTTGAAAAACTACAAAACGAAGTGTTACAGGGCTGGCCCGGGTTTACAAACCGGTACACATACCCGAACCACCCCAAAAACATGCCAGAAACACAATTCAGGGATTGGTCCGGGTTTATATCCCCGGACACAAACCCGGACCATTGTAAAAATGCGACAGAAAGTTTATTCAAGGTTTGGTCCGGGTTTGTAACCCCGGACACAAACCCGAACCACCCCAAAATCTTCCCAGAAAGTGTTTTTAAGCAATTCTAAGGTGATGATTTGAATGGTAATGATATTATAAGGTTGTTAAGACTTGATTAATGACATATAAAGGTCATTAGTAGTGTAAACAAGCTTAAGAAGTCATTTTGAAATAAGTAACTTATGTAAATGAGTTTGAATTACGAGGAGTGAGTAATTGTAAATCGGGAAACCTTAAAGATAAGATGAGTTAGGTTAAGTATAGAGAATTAACCGCCCGATTCCATGTATGTTATAGGATCTGAATAGTTGGACTTTGAAGGAGAGTCGGCAACCCGAGAACTACGGTGAACGGTATGATTTTCTCATGCTCTTTATGCTACCGAGGTTACCTCGATTTGTGTGTTTGTGTGTTTCTATGCTATCACCTAATCAAGATAAGATGCACGAATCAGGTTTATTGCACTTCCTTATGCTTGTGATGTATTATCCCTTGTTGAGCTGTGACTATCTGATGAAGTTTGTGCGATTCTCAAAAGACATACTGTTGGGTGGAAGACTTGGTTGATTGAATGTGCAAGGGTTTTAACCTTGACTTGTTGAATATGGACTTCTCGCTAACTCCCTAACTTGATGACATTTCTAACTTTAAAAAATTGGCAATTTGGAGTTTTTGAGAAGCCCGATATAGTTTCGGCCAGTCGTGAGGATGAGGTAACAAGAGAGATTGTTAACCGAATCCTGACCTAACCTTCCCACCATGGTCCAAATCCCTTAAATGAATAGCAACCCGGGGAAGTAAGCCAACCTTAAGCCCGGTGGTGGGATAGTCTTGTCCCTGCCCGGATAATTATTCAAGAGAAGGATAATTGTTTGAGTAAAGATCATGACTAGTGTAAGTCATTGATCAAGAGTAAAAGAGTTACGAACATCCGATTAACCCGGATGGGAAATTGACTAACTAAGAATTGAGGTTTGACTTGAGAAGTGATTCTCAAGTCCTCAGTGACTATTGATTGGTCGAATTGTGAAATGCCTTCCTTACATGTGTGGTATGCCATCAATGTCGTTGCTTGCATGTTTATGGAATTATTCATTTTTATCATATTGTTTAAAATGAAATGAACTCCATGTAGATGACCAATTAGTTGGCGTACCCCCGTTAGCACGTGGGGTATGCAAATTTCATGCCAGGAATTTTGCTGAGCCCCTTGGGGCACCGCTTTTATCTTTCAGGTACTCGAGAAGGTTGATGGTCGAGATTAGACCGAGATGATTGCTTTTTGTTAGTTAGAGAATTGTGATTGGTGCACCGAATTGTACACAACTTGAAGCCTTCTTGATTAGCCGGTGTACCATGTGGTACACCCTTTTGGTATTTTGGAGAATTTTGTAAACTTTGATAGACATGGATAGTTGGTAAACTCTTGGTACTCTTGTTAGACTTTTGAGAATGGTTGTATTTGAATTATCCTTGTAGTACTCGGTAATCGCTAGTAGTAAACTGTTGTGGTGAACAAGGTTGTAAGTAAATATTGGGGCTATGATTATAGGATGGTTAATGGAAATTCGGTATATTCTATCTATCAGACCGTTACTATTTGTAGTTAAGGCCTTGTTAGTCGTATGGGTGGCTAACGGCGTTGTATCACCCGCCGATTGGTTGGATTTTCCAATGCAATTAGTTTAATGACCAAGATAATTAGGCGATAATTAGAGGATTAGCGGTAGGGGTGTTACAGAGTTTCTCTCTTCTTAGTGTGGGAGGGTCCTTAATGTGTGTCGCCAGGCCGTGAGCTACACTTTCTTAACAAAGGGGAACTCCCTGATGAAGGTTTGTGCTCTGAGCTCGATTTCAAGGAAGTGGCGAAGAAGACCTGCTTCTACGAAGAAACCGGGAAGTTCAGACGTCTTCCTGGTCAAATGTGCTTTGCGCCCGGTCAGGCTTCTAACTAAGCGTCCGGGGGGATGGAAGCCCACCCTGGTGGAGAGTTTCCTCATATTAATGAAGATGCACAGAAATCAGATGAGAGTACTTCCAATGCTGCTGACGAGTCAACTGCAAAGAAACCTTTGAATGATAATTGTTAGCCTGTAGATATTATGTAGTCTTTTAGGGATAAGGGGTTTTTTGTAACTAGTGGGAGGTTTTGTAAATTTTGTACTCTAGGTTTGGATGCTATTTTTGAAAATTTCATGCTTCTTAATGAATGTCAATTTCCTTTTTCACTTACACCGTTATCTTTGTGTGTTTTTTTAATTACTACTGGCTATTGGATCTGCACGGAGCGACTGATGTTCCAATAACTTGATATAGTAAAAGATCAAGTTTTCTTTAGTTAATCTTTTTTTAGCCGTTGTATTGGCACGACGAACGGGTGTGATATTGGCATAAGGTGTTATTTTTCAAGGCATGATAGTCTGTGATGGCACGATGACTGGGCGTGATAGCCCCGAGATGTTACTTTTCAAGGCATGATAGCCTGTAATGTCACAATGGTCGGGTGTTACCTTTTAAGGCACGGTAGCCTGTATGGCACGATGGTCGGGTGTTGCTTTTCAAGGCGTGATAGTCTGTATGACACGATAACCAGGTGTTGCTTTTCAAGGCATGATAACATGTATAGCATGATGACCGGGTGTTTCTTTTCAAGACGTGATAGCCTATACTGGCACAATGGCCGGGTGTTGCTTTTCAAAGCGTGATAGCCTGTAGTGACACGATGGTCGGGTGTTGCTTTTCAAGGCATGATAGCATGTAATGGCACGATGGTCGGGTGTTGCTTTTCAAAGAGTGATAGCCTGTAATGGCACGATGGTTGGGTGTTGCTTTTCAAGGCGTGATAGCCTGTATGGCACGATGGTCGGGTGTTGCTTTTCAAGGCATAATAGCCTGTATGGCATGATGGTCGGTTGTTGCTTTTCAAGGCGTGATAGCCTGTATGGCACGATGGTCAGGTGTTGCTTTTCAAAGCATGATAGCCTGTATAGCACGAGGGCCGGGTGTTGCTTTTCAAGGCGTGATAGCCTATATGGCATGATGGCTGGGCGTGATAGCCCTAAAATAACTTCTTCAAAAAATGATTTTTTGCTTTGATTGATATTTGAATAAAATTTACACATAAAACTTTTTCATACTCTCTGCATGCCAGAAGTGTGGTAGTGAAATACTTCAAAGATTTATTACCTTAATTAATAAGGATTGAATTAAATCATGAGCAATAATTGCTATAAATATTATTGTATAAAAGTATAGTCCAAAACGGACATCAAACTATACACTAAATCAAGGAGAAATCAACTCCTAAATTTAATATCACATGCAACATACTAGTGCATGTATTAAATATCACTCATTAAATTATATAAATATTTTATATAGTCTAAACAAATCATAGATACAATATATACTCACATATATACACATTTAAACAAGAAATATCATAAGTCATCATCTAACACATAATTATAGTTACATATGTACAAGTTGGGTCACAATATTAAGAGATGAGGGAAAAGAATTCAAATATCCCTCTCATTTCTCCTTACCGGATGCATGTTGTGGATGAGGAAGACAAAAGCACAATTAGAAACATAAACTAACATTAAAGTACGTAAGTACAAGACTAGGCTACCTATAATGTCATCTCCTTTCCCACATTCTCCTATTCTCGATCGGACCACACTTTCCCCCTTCATCATTTTAGTTCTTTTCTCCTTAATACTAGCACATCCCACCATACTCCCTCCTCCATCACCGGTTGCAGCAGCAAGGACAAAAGAAAAATAAAACGAGGGTAAACCCCCTCTTCTTCTTGTTCTCACGGTTGCAGTAGCATGTTTTCTTTATCTTATTTCTTCTTTCCATAGAAGCTGCATCTTCCTTTCTTTTCCCTTGTCATACGACATCACTCCTCTCCTCATTTCCTAGTTACAGCAGCAAGATAAAGGCAAGAAGAAGGTAAGCTCCAACCCCTCCTTCTACCTCTTTTCTTTACGGTTTTGGGGAGGCAAAACTTCACTGATTTTCCTCCATCTCCCCTGTAGAAAACTGACTCTTTCTCTTCTTCCAAAGACAACAACACCTCATCTATACCTTCTCTCATTTTCAGTTTACAGCAGCCAAGACAACAGCACAAAAACAAGGTAAACATACCTCTCCTTCCTTCTCCCTTCATGTGGTTTTCCAGCACCATTTCCACCTGATCCTTCCTCCACCTTACAAGGTATAACGACCACATTTGAAGACTCCAAACCCAGTTGGGAAAGGTCCGAGAGCTACCCCAAAAATGTTCCTCCAAGGGCTCCAAAGAGCAAGGCGAAAACCAAGAGTCCCTTGCTTGCTTTGGCTACACATTCCTCTCATTTCCTTGCTTGAAATGAACCCATCTTTACCTGCTATAGGTGACCGAAGTAGTATTCCAAGACACCATTAAGGAACCCCTAAGTCAAGGGAGAACCAAGACTAAAACAAGGCTCCATGTGTTTCCATTTTCGCTTTGTTTTCCTCCATGAAGAACCAAGCCTAGCCTTGCTCTATAGGTGACCGATTATGTGCTGAGAAACCCCATCAAACAGCAAGGTAATGACTCCCTTTTTAAGCTCAAAAATCTTACCTTAAAAATCCTCAAATTTGTTACTTAGATAAGGTACTAACTAGCTCTTTTCTATTGTTGAAATGATCACAAAAAATGGGTTTATACACCCATAGGCTTCCGACAACTTGGGAGCTTATTCCAAGGAGGGATAGCAAGCTTTAAAAGGTAAAAACCTAACCAAACCCTTAAGAGTTATGTGCATGATTAATCTTGGGTTATGAACAAAAAAAACCTATGGTATACATATATATATATATATCTAGGCCGAGAAGGAGACTTTAGGAGCTGGTGGAATTTTCTTGGTGGATATATAAGGTAAGAATACCAATACACATTTTTAATACCTTAAAGGTTGCTAGCTTTGGGTGTTGTATGGAGCCGAAAAAGGTTAGGTGTATCTATGGGTTATTTGAGTTTGATAATGTGTGACAAGTTAAATGGATAAGTTAGGATGGTGAACTTAGGTGTACATGGATTATTAAAGTCATAATATATGCTAAAATAGAGGAAAATGACTTTAGAAAACTAGAAGAAAAATTATGTACAAAACCATGACCATGGTGAAGTTTTAGGAACATTTTAAAGTTAGCATTATGTTAGTTTTAAGGCCATGTGTTTAGGCCATGTTATTACGTTTATTATAAGCTTTAAGTCATCATTATTGAGTTTTAGAGTGATTTAAAATAACTATATAATTTCTGGTGCAAAATCGTAATTCTGGTAAACATAGCTACTTAGGAATATGATAGGAAAATATTGGTGGATTTATAAGCTTATAACATGGTTTAAATGAATTTAAAACCTTATAAAATGTTTAAGTAAATAAATGAATTATATATGGGGTAAAAACATAATTAAATGAAATATAGGGCACCAAGGGTGATAAAAACCGGGAGGGAATGATTTTAGGACTTTTAGAAATATAAAATGTGAATTTTATGAAATTATGGGTGAATTGTGAAACTAGGAATATTCTTGGGGTATTTTCAAAAATAATAACAAATATGGTCAAAAGAATAATTTAGGTGGTCAACCTTGACCACAAGTGAGGCTTGACCAAATTAAAATGATAAAAATAATTATTTTGGGTATTTAAAGAAATATTAAGTAAAAAATAATAATTATAAAAAGATATGAGGTATTTGGGTAATTACATAAAGTTATAGAGGTTAAAATGTGAAAATTAGAACCTAGGGGTTCGTTTGGAATTTTAGAGAATTATTTGGGTTAGTTTAGTGATTTAATTAATTAAGGGTTATAATATATAGTTTAAGTATTCAAGTATAACAATTATAAATTTTATGGATATGTAATGTAATTACTAAAATATTGGGGGTGAAAAATGGAATTTAGAAACTTAAGGGTCTGTTTGTAATTCTGGAAAAAAAATTGGGGTTAAAATGATGATTTAAGTAATTAAGGTGTATATCACGTTTTAAGTGTTCGAATGAAAGTTTATACAAATAGGGGGATTCGTGTAATTAACGAAATCTATGGGTAGTAAATAATCAGGAAAATAGGAGGTGTTGTTCGTTATATATATATATATTATAATGTATCAATATCTTATGTTTTGAATTAATAAGGTTAGTAATGTAACAAATGTAATATATGAGATAGTATTGTAAATAATCAAAATATGTGGGGAAGAGTTTGGATTTCCGAGAAATGGTGTGTGTTGTTCGGAATTATGAATATAATATATGTGTATAATAATGTTTGAAAACCTTAGATTATACATTGATAAGATTAAAAATATAGCAAATATAATATATGGGTAGATTTTATAAATGATCAAATGAATTGGGTAAATATTGAAATTACCAAAAATATATGGGCTGTTTGGGAGTTATTAAAATGTTGGCAGAATATAATATAAGGTGGGAATAGTATAATTTGGGCCGTGGACTCACTTATCATATTTTGGATATCTAGTTAGCGGTATACCTCTCGATATGAAGCTCGCCCATTCTTTTAATGTTTTTCAGCCGATATGAAGCTCGCCCATTCTTTTAATGAATGATGAATGGTCCTTCCCACTTGGGGTCGAGTTTCTTTGGCTGCTTAACTTCTCGGAGAACCAGGTCCCCTTGAACGAAGGCTCGTTCTCTTATCCTTTGGTTGAAGTACCTTTAAACTCTTGACTTATCTTTTGTCATTCTTATCTCTGTTGCGGCCTTGACCTCTTCATGGAGATCAAGATGATCCTGTATGCCTTCATTATTAAACACTTCATCATAAGATTCCCATCAAACTGATGGCACTATTTCGGCTAGAACGACTGCTTCCAAGCCATAAGTTAGTCTATAAGGTGTTTCTTCTATGGTTCCTTTCTCTGTTGTTTGATAGGCCCACAGGACTTGAAGCAATAGTTCCACCCATCTTCCCTTTTTATCATCCAGCTTATTATTTAGAGCTTTGAAAAATTGTCCATTTGTGTAACACCCCTACCGCTAATACCGTCATTACCGTCCAGTCTCCTTATACAATCCAGATTCACGCAGCGGATACTTACATACTCAACGGTGGGTGATACACTGCCGTTAGTCACCCACGTGACTAACAAGGCTACTACTACTACATACAACATCGGTCTGATGGACTGGAATCCCGAGTACTACACATCTACAATACATACTCCATTTATCAATCGAATAATACAATGTTCCATTCAACACTTTACTCCTTCACGATACCATACAATACAATATACATAACCGAGTTTACTAGGTTCCAAGTACAAATACAACGCTTCCTTCAATTTCATACACACTCATCACGAGTCTATCCACTACCCATTCCTCACAAACTACTTACTTCCTAAGTACAAGGGTGTACCCCTTAGTACACCTCTACATTCTACTTCTACTATCCGAGTGTAGCCACCGGTCTCTTACCTTGACCATATCCGCTTCGGTACCTGCACACTAAAAACGTTCCCCCTAGGGGGTCAGCTTTCGCTGCATATGATAACTGCATACCCCGCGTACTAGTGAGGGTACGCCGACCACTTGGTCGAATACATGCAGTTCATTTTACAATTCATACATACATACATGCTTTCATTCATACCAATACAATACTTTACAAGGATACATTCATACAATTCAATACATACACGGAAGACAATACAAGTCAACCATCCATACTTACCTTCACCGGAATACGCATACACAATACATACACAATACACCATACTTGTTAGCTCCATTTGTCCACCCGGGTTAATCGGGTGGAGATTACTCTTTTACTCGTTCCACAGTACTTACGCATACATACTCATACTCATACATACTTACTTACTCTTACTCATGTTAAGCCGGTATGGCCTCTGGGCAGGGACTACACCGTCCCACCACCAGGCTTTACTTGGTTCACCAATCCAGGATGCTACCCATTTAAGGGGTTTGGGCCGTGGACCAGTTTAAGAACCAGGAATCGGATCCAACCTCTTGTGTCTCCTCATCCTCACGCGTGGCCGAAACTATATCGGACTTCTACTCATTCCAATTTACTCACTTTCAAGTTAGGAGTTAGGTAGTTAGGAATTAGTAGAAGTCAACATCCAAGCCACATACACAAATACATTGCTCAAGTACACATCCATACAAATACCATACAATATACAAGTGCACTACTCATTACAAATGCACCCCATCATCATTCACATATTTCATGAATTATACAAACTAGTGTTCAAGACAATAATATCAAGAACACATAGGTCAAGCACAAGTAGGTGCAATATAGTCCGATTCATGCATTTATCTTATTTAGGTGATCAAATAAGCACACAAATCGGGGTAACCAGATTAGGATACAGGGCATGAAGAAATCATACCTTTTTACCGGAATTTACTTTACCGGGTGCTCCCTTGTTCCTTTGGTTCCCTCTTGTTCCTTGATTCTTATCCGCGAACCAATGACTACATGTCAAATGGTTCAATTAATACTAAGCATTACATTACATACGTAACTACTACTCCCGTACTTACCCCGTTGTTCCATCGTTTCGGTTAACTTAATGTTCATATACTTACTACTCTCTTACCTAATTCTCCAACTTGTTTATACCTTTAATGATCCTTAAACATCATTAATTAAGTACTAATTATCTTATACTATCATTACCATTCACTTCCATACTTTATAAACCATTTAAACCACTTATTTTTTACAATTCTGTGCTGGTCCGGGACCTTGTACATAAGTCAAGTCCCGGACCCATACTTACTGCAACTCTCGGCCTTATTTTCTCTTATGGTCCGGGACCTTGTCCCCAACTCAAGTCCCGGACCAGTGTTTGTTCAAACTCTCGGTAAGTTTTCAAGGGGTGGTCCGGGTCCTTGTATGGGACTTAAGTCCCGAACCACCCACTGCTATCTACTCTCGGTCAGTTTTTACATGTTGGTCCGGGACTTAGTCCTGGACTTAAGTCCCAGACCCTGCTACAATTCCTACAGATTTTGACATTTCCAAATCTGTTACAATCCTCACTTTGCCTAAATAATTCCCAAATGTTCCCACACTTAATCCCACATGTTTAAGCACCTACTTAAACTCCTAAACATGTCTAAATCCATTACCAATTCATTACTCCTCTTCATACTAATTCACACATACATTTTCTACATTTCCCTTTCAACACTTATACACATCCTTCCTAGTTTGGTTTTTGCTATAGATTTTAGTTCCTACTTCCCCCATGTATATTCTCATCTCCTAATGCCATTTCCAAAGCCTACAATGCATTACCTTACCTCTTCAAGTTCAACACTCTTTACTAGGTCTTGCATATATGTTCTCCTAGTTTCTCCAACACATTTCAACAACTCTTGCTACAGATTTTTACCTTCTTATTTCTCAACTACAACTACCATTCCATAATTACCAAACATCTCTATTAACTCCAAAATACACCTTGGTTCTCCCATTCACCAAGTCATCCATCAATGCGCATATTCCTACCGAAATTTTGCCATAGTTTACCTACAATTCTAACTTCTCCACATACACATTTTTCATCAAATTAATTCCTAATCTAGCCACACCCATACAAGGGTCCTACCAGCACTCAAGTCAATACCAATACTCCAATACTTCCATCAAACAACAATGCCAATACAAATACACAATACTTGGCTCTAAGGCCTATAATCCAAATACAAGCTCACAATTACTCAAACTTCCACAACTACAATACTAATACAATGTTTTGGGTTCTTTAAATTGGTTTACCCATTCCCATTACTCTAATGCAATTAAACTTAACATTAGGTAGGAGCTCTTACCTTGGGCTTATTTTTTTCTTCTTTCTTTCCCATTTCTCCTCTTTCTTCCTTTCTTGCCCAAAAATCGGTCAAGTGGGGAATGGAGTTGCCAAACTCCATTCCCCTCACCCAATGAACATAAAACAATCACAATTAATATACTAACCCTTAAATTAGTGCTAGTTCATTGAAAGGTTTAAAGCAAGATTTCTAGGGTTTACCTTTGGAGTGTCTTAGAAGGGTTTTTAGCCCTTGGTTCAAGAAGGTGAATCCACCACCATTGCAAGGTTGATATTATGCTCAAAGGAGAGAGAGAAAATGGAGTGTTACAAATGGGGCAAAATCGGTTGTGAAGGAAAGTGAAGGAAACATGAGTTTTTCATGTAGATTTTTACCTTGTTGGAGAGAGGAGACTCCAAGCTACCCATTGATGCTATTTTCTTCACCAATGGGATATACCCACAAAAATGAACTTCCTCATTTTTGGATTTTGAAAAGAGAGAAGTGTAGAGGAGGATGAGGGGAGTTCAAATATGTAATTATTTTTACATTTGGAGCTCAAATGAAGGTGGAGCATGGGAGAGAAGAAGGAGGAGCCATTGTTGTGTTGAGAGCTCCAAAAATCGCAGCCCCAAGGGAGAAGAAAGAGAGGGAGTACGATGGGGAAGGAGGAAATGGAAGAGAGAGAAGAAAAAGTGAGGAAAGAGAGTGTTCTTTTACCTTTTTGTATTCTTTTTCTTTCTTCTTTCTTTTCTCCTTTCTTTGTTTATTTATTTGTTGTGTGTGAGAGGAAAGGGAATCGGCTGTACACAGCCCTTTGTGGGTTTTAAAATTTTTATTTACGATAGTGGACACACTAGTTTGGTTTATTTATGCTTTTGCCCCACAACTTCCCGTTTTTGACAGTTTTTACTATTTCCTCGTCTTATCGGTTTTATTGGCTCTAGACCTTCACTAATGTTTATTAATGACTATTTGATTGACCAAAATTAGTACGAGTCTATTTGACCCGCTTAAAGACGCGTTTTCCCCGGTTTCCTCGAAAAACGCGCTTTAAGGTTCGTTTGTGTTTTAATCCGTTTTAAGGATTTGTTTTCTTCGGGAGTTGTTCCCATATATTATTTATGCCTTGTTAAGCCTTTAGAATCCATATATTACGCTAACCGAGGTCTCATACCTCCTATGGTTATTTAACGCTTATTTAGCGTTTTACGCTTTTTAAGCGTTTCTTTATTTTTTGGATTTATTTTCCCTTACCAATATTCCTTAATCATTATTAGGCTCTCAAATACCTATTAGGATAATTTAATCGCCATATTTAAGGTCGGGGTATTTCAATCTACCCCCCTTAAGAACTTTGTCCTCAAAGTTGTTCGAGGTTATAAGTTTACAATGCTTACTCATTCTTACATGTCTAATACCACGGTCATACATTCTTCCTCCTTACTAATTCCCAAATCCATTACTCAAAGTTTCTACATACCATACCATCCAAATGTACTATAATTACTCCAATCCACATTACTACCAACCATTGGTTCCACATTACCAGGTTTTCACATACATACAATGCAAAGATATCCCCAAAGCAATGCAATACACATACAGTCCCGCAAGCACTCAGGTCATCTAGACACAGGACTCCTCTATGTCCCGCTGCCCTTGGAATAATACAACATGCTACACTACTATCTTCCCCGATACAAGCTTCTAACCAAATCTTCGTTCTCAGTCTAAGGAAAATCCTTCCCAACAACTAATTAGAAATCCTTCTAAAGCATACAACTCCAAATTCCAATTTATATTCATTACATCTATCCTATGCGTGATTCTTGTGACCACTTAAGGGGAGCTTCAAGAATCATTCGACCCTGATGTGATCAGCACCAGTGTTGAACTATCTTTCCACCCCAATTTGTGTTCGGTTTCCCTTGATCTGATCAGGATCAAGTTCGACTTCCCACATCAGTTTCAAACAAATAAATAATTTAATTGTTTTCATTTTCTACCTTCTTACCCTTTCTAGTCGTGATTACGAATTCATACATCTCCAGCGGATGGAATCAGTCCATCAATCATCCTCACTCTACTTCCCAAATACTTTACTCCGTGGTTCAATACTTAAATGCTCATTCCATCAACCTTCACTACTTCCCTCCATTACTCTCCATCATTTCAATTATTCTAACTAGGGATTGCTATACTTGTAAAATTTAGTTATCCTCAGTTCACTTCCCATTATTTACCTAGGTATACACTACACCTAGACTTCATTCATCTACTACTCTTATTCATTTCGTACTACTTCTTCAAAGGCTACGATACTTGTGGAGCTCCATCCACTACTCATTACTCTTCTTTACTAATATTCTTACATTGGGGTTACACGATGGGTATTTTCATCCTATGGTATTTGCATCTCTCATGCCTAATTACCACAATTCCAATATGAATGAATACTTATGCTTATTTAACATAAGTACCAATTATCAATTCGATTCTCATTTGTGTTATGCACATTATAGTTTATGTGTTTTATTTATAAAATTCACATTATGCGGTTTTCGCTCTACCCCCCTTAAAAGGGATTACGCCCACGTAATCTACCATATGATATTAATATTAAACATTGGTTTACTCAATTGGGCAATTTGAAGCGTTTTAGCTTCTTTACGGTTTGTTACATAATATACCCTTGTCAAAGGGTCTTAATCATAACAATGGTTTAGGCTTTGCACCAAGGATTCCTATATGAGTTTATTAACTCATAATTAATTCGGTTCCAGCCTATTAGGCTTCAAGGCATTAATAGCCATTCTACTATACTTACTAGGTACATTATCTCCTAGCTAGGGTCCACTAGCTTCTGCTGCGTGACCCTGATAACTTGGGTTACTCACCCTTCGTGTTATCCTTAACGTGCTATACATCACCTTTTTATCCGTCTATTGTGGGAATAAGGTTTACTAAACAAGTGTGGTACTCTTTTATCACTGTTTGAACTCAATGAGTTTAAGATTATAACCATTTCTCTAGCAATCTATTATGTATACTATTCGTACTCCCATGATTATTCATTAAGTTCCTTTGACTTATTGTCGGGCGAGGTTAAGTCACTACTTAGTTGTAGTGCTTCCTCTGTTGTCAATAGCTTCTGAATTATACCAGTTCTTCTGGTTCAATACAAGTGTTCTTTACTTGTATGACCTTGCATTTTCTATGCGTCGGTCCTAGTGACTTTCTTAAGTCTCCTTTCACCTTTTATTCCAATGGAATTCACATCTTGTGATTGTTAGTGTGTTTCACACTCTTCGTGCTTCTTTGGCCTCGGGCCGCACGGTCTGTTGCTAAGCTTCCTTAGCTGGCTTCTGCCATGTTTGTTGGTGAAAAGAAGGATTTACTACGGTTTACATTTTCCATATCCCTAGCCATCCCATTAGATCATTAGCTGCACAAGTGCAATACCAAAACACTCAGTCATACAGAGTGCAGAGGCGTAAATGCTTGACAGTAAGTCACTTATGTGGTAGGAAAGAATATTTCTGTCTGTCATCTCATACTTATACTCCGTGTCATTGTCTAACTACTTCCTCATAGCGGTCGCTTGTTGCGCACCAAATTCTTACTCATTGTACGATATCGTTCTTACGGTCTCTGTTACTGTAGTAGCTCATCTTTACTCATTACCATTGCCGTTGGCACCATTTCCTTATGGTGTAAATACACTAGGAGGTTCCTAGTTCATATGTATGACAGTTGTCGTAGCATACCGCAATGTTATTATCTTCCCCACGTGGAGATGTTTTATTTCAGTTTAGGTTTCATGTGTAGGTTGGCTTACCTCACATTATTTCCATCATTTATGATACAATTTACCAATTATCTTGGTTGACCAAGGATGAAGTACTTTATCAGGTTACAAGCTCTCTTGAGCGTTGGTCATTCATGGTGTGCAATGTGCACTCACATTGATTAATTTTGACAATTACTATCCTCCCAAAGCTGAGCATTGGTTATGGGCTCTAGCTGTGCGGTTTTATTCTTGTATGTACATCACCGGGACATCCCAAGAAACTTCAAGGGTTTTCTGGTCCCGCTCTATCATTGATAAATGACATTCTTGTTGAGAGGCTTGTTTCCACTCATAGGTCTCATGACAAGGTTTACCATGTTGGTGTTTATACAATGATTCACCACATGCTTGGGTGCATATGGAGTATGCTTACTCCTTAAGTCGTACTGGTTTGAAAACTCATTTCCTTATTCCATCGCCTCTTGGCAATATCTAAATGCGTAGGCTTTATTGTTATAGTAGATGGAAGCCTTTCCTATGAGTTCACATCTTCACCACATTAGTGGTCTTCGGTTAACGAGGGGTACCTTTCCTCGGGTTTCCCGTAGTGTCCAAGTGTGGACTAGGCCATTGTTGGAATTATAACGTTTCCTATGCCTCTGTGCTATCATTTCTACAGAAGGCATGAAGGGTAATTAAAAGCTTCGTCAACTGTATATAGAGTGATGCTCTAGTGACAGTGACATTGAGTAGCCATTACTCCAAGCCACTTATGATGTTGAGTTCCAATTGGGTGGTTCAATTGTCGATTTGTTGTCGTATGAAGCGACATCTCTTGCGAGTCTCGTTATTAAATGATGTGGGTTTTGCAACCGTTCGAGTTTACATAACGTAGTTGGTTTGTGGCTTTTAAGCCTTATTGCTGCAAGCTATGCTCCCTGCAAGTTGCTTATACATGTTTCCACTCTTCGTATACCCCATAGGTTGGAGGTGTTACTGGGCTCCATGGCAAGTCGTGACATCACGCTTCCATTCATGGGAGGCCCTTTAGGCAATTTGGTGCTAATCAGTGCCTTCTTGTAGTTTAGGGTATTTCCTGTTAAGTGAAATCCCTTCGGTGTCCTAACCGAGTGTTCCTTCTAGCTCCCGAGCTCTTATCATGATGCTTTGTTCATCTGTTTCTAACTCAGACACCCTTTAAGGATTGCTCCTGGGTGTTGTTGGTTATGCCGTTACATCCGGCTAATGCTTATGAGATATTGTGTCCATTATACCGCCTTGCGGTATCATATTTTGGGCTATCCCCTTTAGGGTTATAACGTCTCCCGTTATTGGGTAGATCGTTTATACTTGCTCCTAGTGTTTAAGACTAGGTTTAAAATCCTCTCCAATGACGGATTATACTTCATGGTAATCTTGTGATTGCTCTTGGGAACTCCATCCCGTTTGTTGAGCATCATTGTGTTTGCTTTAGGCATTTGCCTTACTGTGTTCAGGCTGGGTATCCCTTCCAGCTGTCACATATTTGCTTGAAGTCCTTGAGACATGTCTAATGTCTATACATACTAGTCTGTGCTCCTTGCACTCTCTAGTTCTTATTCCTTACCTTCAGATAGTTTCTCTGAGTTCTTTATACTTACTTCTTAGTTGAGTTCCTTCTCCTTTATCGTCTGTGGTGTCCAGCTGTCCTGCTTGCATTTACTCATGGTCCGTAGAACGGAGTTGACTACTTCCATGTTTCGTGCACTACATGTATACATACGTGGGGTACCATGTTGATACGTTACCACTTACCTAACTACATGTCAGGCCCGCAAGCTCCTTCGGAGTGCGGTTGTCCCATATCCCGTAATTGGGTACACTCGTAGCGCTCGTCACACGCCTAGGTGAAGTATTCTATTGTCAACTTCTCTTGTATCAATCTGTGATACTCACCGTAATTCTGTTGGTTTTGTTTAAAAATCCAAGGTTTAAAAGAAAAGTTGTGGTTTTGAAAGAAGAATTTTGGGTTTTGAAACAATGGTTCGGTGTTAAAATAAGTTCTACATGGCATAGCCATGTTTGTGGTCTTGACCAAGTCCAGCTTCCCGCTGACTGGTATGTTCTTAATACAATGGTCAGGCCATCAGGCCTTTCCAAGGTTTGATTCCTCTAGCTTCCAGGATTTGTGATCCTATAGTTGTTTCACTGCTGTCACGGTACATTACTATGTACCTGTGGTGTGTTAAAGTTCCTCTACATGTTCCTGTTCTTACTGCACTTGCCGTGGCAAGTGCGTGGTACTGGTGGTTTTTGTTTAATCCTATACCAATCTTGGTAGGGTTTCCACTTGTAATTGGTAGTCTTGCTTACTCTTCCTTTGATCTTGTTGATCATTTACTTAGGTTAATTACTCTTCTGAGTAACTTCTCAGTGAGTTTGACATGACTATCATTGATCAGGGTACTTCTCCAATCCTTGGAGATTCCCCTTTTGATTTGGTTGTGTTCTTCCTTGTCGCTCGTTCCCACCCGTTTCGTGGTTACTGAGCTTTCAGCTTGTTTAGGCACTACTTTTGTAGTCCTGTCGGATTATGTCTTGTGAATGTTCTTGTAGATGTCTGAGCTATGTTGGCCAGGTTTGTAACCTTTTTGGCGTTGTAGTTTTGGAGTCAATCACTCCCGACTAGGTCCTTAGCCAGCTAGCATACCATTGGTGGTGTTGCTTGGCTATTACTGTCGTCCCGCAGACTTGGGTCTCGGGTTCCATTACTGCTCCTTTTTCCATTTCGTTGCGCGGTTAGTGCTTCTTCCTGCTGCTGGTTGGTTAGCTAGGTTTCGCGACTGCTAGGCACGTCGCCCCATGCTGTTGTAAGTTGCAGCCTCCTCGTGGTTGGAGTGCTCATTCCACCGCTATTAAGTGCGGGTATTGTTGCTCAACTGGGATCCATCTCCGGGTCTTCCAATTCTTGGAATCTACTATACGTCAGGTTCTTTCCTCTTGTAGAAATATCTCATTACTACCAGATCGGGTTTTCCCGAGTATGAGAGGGCTTTTCCTCTCTCTGGTGTCCTTTCCCAAGTTATACAATAGGGATGCGGTGGGCGGGACTGGTGTTGTAGGTATCTGGTACTCACCGGGAGTTCCTAACCAGCATCTCTCTAACGCTATCACTCAGCCCTTAGCCCTCAGCTTCTAATTCCTAACTCGGTATTTCCTAAACTCGGTATTTCCAGTCATCAGAGCGATACTTCGCTCTGATACCACTTTTTGTAACACCCCTACCGCTAATACCGTCATTACCGTCCAGTCTCCTTATACAATCCAGATTCACGCAGCGGATACTTATATACTCAACGGTGGGTGATACACTGCCTTTATTCACCCCGTGACTAACAAGGCTACTACTACTACATACAACATCGGTCTGATGGACTGGAATCCCGAGTACTACACATCTACAATACATACTCCATTTATCAATCGAATAATACAATGTTCCATTCAACACTTTACTCCTTCACGATACCATACAATACAATATACATAACCGAGTTTACTAGGTTCCAAGTACAAATACAACGCTTCCTTCAATTTCATACACACTCATCACGAGTCTATCCACTACCCATTCCTCACAAACTACTTACTTACTCCTAAGTACAAGGGTGTACCCCTTAGTACACCTCTACATTCTACTTCTACTATCCGAGTGTAGCCACCGGTCTCTTACCTTGACCATATCCGCTTCGGTACCTGCACACTAAAAACGTTCCCCCTAGGGGGTCAGCTTTCGCTGCATATGATAACTGCATACCCCGCGTACTAGTGAGGGTACGCCGACCACTTGGTCGAATACATGCAGTTCATTTTACAATTCATACATACATACATGCTTTCATTCATACCAATACAATACTTTACAAGGATACATTCATACAATTCAATACATACACACGGAAGACAATACAAGTCAACCATCCATACTTACCTTCACCGGAATACGCATACACAATACATACACAATACACCATACTTGTTAGCTCCATTTGTCCACCCGGGTAATAATCGGGTGGAGATTACTCTTTTACTCGTTCCACAGTACTTACGCATACATACTCATACTCATACATACTTACTTACTCTTACTCATGTTAAGCCGGTATGGCCTCTGGGCAGGGACTACACCGTCCCCCCACCAGGCTTTACTTGGTTCACCAATCCAGGATGCTACCCATTTAAGGGGTTTGGGCCGTGGACCAGTTTAAGAACCAGGAATCGGATCCAACCTCTTGTGTCTCCTCATCCTCACGCGTGGCCGAAACTATATCGGACTTCTACTCATTCCAATTTACTCACTTTCAGTTAGGAGTTAGGTTAGGAATTAGTAGAAGTCAACATCCAAGCCACATACACAAATACATTGCTCAAGTACACATCCATACAAATACCATACAATATACAAGTGCACTACTCATTACAAATGCACCCCATCATCATTCACATATTCATGAATTATACAAACTAGTGTTCAAGACAATAATATCAAGAACACATAGGTCAAGCACAAGTAGGTGCAATATAGTCCGATTCATGCATTTATCTTATTTAGGTGATCAAATAAGCACACAAATCGGGGTAACCAGATTAGGATACAGGGCATGAAGAAATCATACCTTTTTACCGGAATTTACTTTACCGGGTGCTCCCTTGTTCCTTTGGTTCCCTCTTGTTCCTTGATTCTTATCGCGAACCAATGACTACATGTCAAATGGTTCAATTAATACTAAGCATTACATTACATACGTAACTACTACTCCCGTACTTACCCCGTTGTTCCATCGTTTCGGTTAACTTAAAGTTCATATACTTACTACTCTCTTACCTAATTCTCCAACTTGTTTATACCTTTAATGATCCTTAAACATCATTAATTAAGTACTATTATCTTATACTATCATTACCATTCACTTCCATACTTTATAAACCATTTAAACCACTTATTTTTTACAATTCTGTGCTGGTCCGGGACCTTGTACATAAGTCAAGTCCCGGACCCATACTTACTGCAACTCTCGGCCTTATTTTCTCTTATGGTCCGGGACCTTGTCCCCAACTCAAGTCCCAGACCAGTGTTTGTTCAAACTCTCGGTAAGTTTTCAAGGGTGGTCCGGGTCCTTGTATGGGACTTAAGTCCTGGACCACCCACTGCTATCTACTCTCGGTCAGTTTTACATGTTGGTCCGGGACTTAGTCCTGGACTTAAGTCCCAGACCCTGCTACAATTCCTACAGATTTTGACATTTCCAAATCTGTTACAATCCTCACTTTGCCTAAATAATTCCCAAATGTTCCCACACTTAATCCCACATGTTTAAGCACCTACTTAAACTCCTAAACATGTCTAAATCCATTACCAATTCATTACTCCTCTTCATACTAATTCACACATACATTTTCTACATTTCCCTTTCAACACTTATACACATCCTTCATAGTTTGGTTTTGCTATAGATTTTAGTTCCTACTTCCCCCATGTATATTCTCATCTCCTAATGCCATTTCCAAAGCCTACAATGCATTACCTTACCTCTTCAAGTTCAACACTCTTTACTAGGTCTTGCATGTATGTTCTCCTAGTTTCTCCAACACATTTCAACAACTCTTGCTACAGATTTTTACCTTCTTATTTCTCAACTACAACTACCATTCCATAATTACCAAACATCTCTATTAACTCCAAAATACACCTTGGTTCTCCCATTCACCAAGTCATCCATCAATGCGCATATTCCTACCGAAATTTTGCCATAGTTTACCTACAATTCTAACTTCTCCACATACACATTTTTCATCAAATTAATTCCTAATCTAGCCACACCCATACAAGGGTCCTACCAGCACTCAAGTCAATACCAATACTCCAATACTTCCATCAAACAACAATGCCAATACAAATACACAATACTTGGCTCTAAGGCCTACAATCCAAATACAAGCTCACAATTACTCAAACTTCCACAACTACAATACTAATACAATGTTTTGGGTTCTTTATATTGGGTTACCCATTCCCATTACTCTAATGCAATTAAACTTAACATTAGGGAGGAGCTCTTACCTTGGGCTTATTTTTTTCTTCTTTCTTTCCCATTTCTCCTCTTTCTTCCTTTCTTGCCCAAAAATCGGTCAAGTGGGGAATGGAGTTGCCAAACTCCATTCCCCTCACCCAATGAACATAAAACAATCGCAATTAATATACTAACCCTTAAATTAGTGCTAGTTCATTGAAATGTTTAAAGCAAGATTTCTAGGGTTTACCTTTGGAGTGTCTTAGAAGGGTTTTTAGCCCTTGGTTCAAGAAGGTGAATCCACCACCATTGCAAGGTTGATATTATGCTCAAAGGAGAGAGAGAAAATGGAGTGTTACAAATGGGGCAAAATCGGTTGTGAAGGAAAGTGAAGGAAACATGAGTTTTTCATGTAGATTTTTACCTTGTTGGAGAGAGGAGACTCCAAGCTACCCATTGATGCTATTTTCTTCACCAATGGGATATACCCACGAAAATGAACTTCCTCATTTTTGGATTTTGAAAAGAGAGAAGTGTAGAGGAGGATGAGGGGAGTTCAAATATGTAATTATTTTTACATTTGGAGCTCAAATGAAGGTGGAGCATGGGAGAGAAGAAGGAGGAGCCATTGTTGTGTTGAGAGCTCCAAAAATCGCAGCCCCAAGGGAGAAGAAAGAGAGGGAGTACGATGGGGAAGGAGGAAATGGAAGAGAGAGAAGAAAAAGTGAGGAAAGAGAGTGTTCTTTTACCTTTTTGTATTCTTTTTCTTTCTTCTTTCTTTTCTCCTTTCTTTGTTTATTTATTTGTTGTGTGTGAGAGGAAAGGGAATCGGCTGTACACAGCCCTTTGTGGGTTTTAAAAATTTTATTTACGATAGTGGACACACTAGTTTGGTTTATTTATGCTTTTGCCCCACAACTTCCCGTTTTTGACAGTTTTTACTATTTCCTCGTTTTATCGGTTTTATTGGCTCTAGACCTTCACTAATGTTTATTAATGACTATTTGGTTGACCAAAATTAGTACGAGTCTATTTGACCCACTTAAAGACGCGTTTTCCCCGGTTTCCTCGAAAAATGCGCTTTAAGGTTCGTTTGTGTTTTAATCCGTTTTAAGGATCCGTTTTCTTCGGGAGTTGTTCCCGTATATTATTTAGGCCTTGTTAAGCCTTTAGAATCCATATATTACGCTAACCGGGGTCTCATACCTCCTATGGTTATTTAACGCTTATTTAGCGTTTTACGCTTTTTAAGCGTTTCTTTATTTCTTTTGGATTTATTTTCCCTTACCAATATTCCTTAATCATTATTAGGCTCTCAAATACCTATTAGGATAATTTAATCGCCATATTTAAGGTCGGGGTATTTCAATTTGCATTGTCGACATGTCCGTTTGCCAGTGGGTGTGCCACTGATGCAAACCTTTAATCAATCTTCCATTCTTCACAAAACGCCCGGAAGCTGGAACAATTAAATTGGACTTCATTGTCTGTAATTATCACCTTTGGCAGCCCGAACCTGCATACCACATACTTCCAGATGAACTCTTGTGATTTTTTGGCTGTTATGGACATCGTTGACATTGCTTCCACCCATTTTGTAAAGTAGTCGATAGCTACATATATAAACTTAAATCTTCCTGGAGATTCTTCTAGAAGAGGTCCAATGATATCTAATCCTCACATGGCAAAAGGAATTGGGTAGAGGATGGGCTTTTGCTCGGCTGGAGGATTGTGAATTTTGTTGTCATGTTCCTGGCACTTGATGCATTTTTGGATGTACACTTTGCAATGCTCTTGCATTTTTGGCTAAAAATACCCTAGCCTCATGATTTTGTAAGCCACGGCTCTTTCCCCTAGTGGTTTCCATAGATTTCACCATGTATCTCTTCTATGAGCCTACTCCCTTCTTCTTCGTAATGCATTCGAGTGCGGGTCTTGCGAACGAACTTTTATAGAGCTGGTCATTTTCAGTGAAGAATGACATGATTCTTCTTTTTATGGTTTTTACTTCTTTTTCACCAGGGGGAGTTTTCCTTCTATGATGTATTCAACGACCGGGATCATCCAAGATTCCCCTGGTCCACCCGGTTCAACAGATAGCACTTGCCCTTCATCAATGCTTGAATTGGTCTTAACTTCTAACCATACCTTGTCTGGAAATCTCTCGGCCATGCTTGCTAACTTTGCTAAGGTATCTGCCTCAATGTTCTTAGTTCGGGGAAGGTGTTTTAGCTTATATCTTGAAAAGTTTACTTTTAGTTCTTGAACCTTTAGCAAGTACTTCCAAAGTTTTTCTTCTTTTACTTCATAGATGTTGTCATTTTTCCTTGCCACCAGCATAGAATATGAGTATTCCTAAAAATCTGCACAAATTTAGAATAATGAGCTTTCCTCCCCCTTTTAAGAGGAAGTTAATTTTAAAACTTTATTTAAAGTGTGTTTTTATTTTTTGAAACCTGTCGCCCCTAGGGCAGTGGCCACTTCCAATCCTTAGATAAGAGTCTCGTATTTCACCTCATTGTTGGTTACCTCAAACTCCAATCTGAAAGCGTAACTGAGGTCTCACCACAATACTAACACCAGCTCCTGACTTGCATCAGGCTCCATCAACCAGTATCACAAAAGGTGATAGATGTTGTTTTTCTTCCTAGGTGAAGCTGGTTTTTGTTATGAAATCTGCCAGGGCATGGGCTTTAATTGTTGTTTGAGGCAGGAAATGGATTTCATACTCTGTTAGCTCGACCGTCCAGCTAACCATGCACCCGGACACATTGGGGTTGTTGGCTATTTGCTTTAATGGTCAATTGGTCCTGATGAATATCTTGTGCGATTGGAAATAAGGATGCAGCTTTCGTGATGCAATCACTAATGCGAACATAATTTTTTTGATATTAGTGTAGTGTCCTTCTGTTGTTGTTAGAATGTTTCAGTGTAGTAGACTGAAATTTCCTTCTTTTGTTCTTCTATTATTAAAACTGCTGCTACCGCCCAGTTGGAAGCCGACCGGGCGCAGGAACGCCTAGCTTGGGAAGCCCCCTTAGCATTTCTTTGATTTTTTCAAAGGCGTCCACACACTCCTACCCCCATTGAAATTTTTTGTTTTTTAGCAAGATGTTAAAGAATGGTATTGACTTTTCTTGGAGCTTTGAGCGAAATCTGGTTAAAGCCATGAGTTTCCCATTCAGGGTTTGTACATCTTTGATATCTTTTGGTGGGGAGAGGCTGAGTACGACCTGAGTCTTTTCTGGGTCTACCTCAATCCAGCGCTGTCCCACGATGAAGCCGGGGAACCTTCCTTTAGTCACCCCAAATACACATTTCTCGGGGTTCAATTTGATTTGGTATCTGTCCAGAGTATTGAATGTTTCTTTGAAGTCTTTCATGTGTTGCTCTTTTGAGTCACTCCTCATGACAATGTCGTCGACATAGGCCTCTATGTTGCGAGAGAGTTGCTCTTTGAAGACTTTGTCGATCATTCTCTAGAATGTCGCTCCTGCATTCTTTAGGCCAAAGGGCATTACTTTGTAGCAGAACATTCCTGAAGAAGTAATGAAGGAACTTTTTTTCTGTGTCTTTCTCATTCATCCTTATTTGGTTATATACTGAAAATGCATCTAAAAAACTTAGCATAAAACTTTGAGCAGTTGATACAACCAGTCGATCTATGGACGGAAGTGGATAGAAATCCTTTGTGCATGCTTTATTTAAATCCGTGAAGTCTACACACATTCTCGATTTTCCATTTGATTTTCACCATGACAACATTGGCTAGCCACTTGGGGTATGTGACGTCTCGAATGAATCTGGCCTTTAGCAACTTCTGAACTTCTGCCCCGGCGGCTAAGTCTATTTCTTCTCCCATTATTCTTATTCGTTATCTGATGGTCGGGTGCTTAGGATCTACCTGAAGGTTATGCTGGATAACGTCTGGGTTTATCCCAGGCATTTCCTCTACGCTCCAGACAAACTTTGACCTGCTTTTTCCAAGAATCTCATAAGATGAGTATGTTCTCCGCTATTAAAGGCATTTCTAATTTTAAAAGAGTTTAGAAGGGTTGGTTTTCAAATGTACCTTGCTTGGTAAATTGTTGGGGGCACCATAACTCTCTGTTCTATCATCCGGTCTTGAAGGGGTTTTCCCTTAAACTCTTGGTCCAAGCCAATTGTTTTGATTATTCCGTCCTCTGGCAGGATCTCCAGTATGCGGACCTCACACACTCGGGCCATTTTCCAGCTCCCTCTAACTATCACCAATTTTCGTGACCTAGTCAGGTACTTCATCTTTAAGTGGTGGGTGTTGCATATCTCGGAAGGCATTAATTCCTGGCCGGCCTAGATACATGTTATACCCAGAGAGTCCGGGCATAATGAAGGCCGTTAATTTTTCTGTTCTCCTCTCATCTCCTTGCCCCAAAGTGATGGTAATGGCGACATTTCCTGTAAGTTTTCTTAGGAGAAATTTTTTGTTAGATTATCCAAGTTTTAATTTAGAGGCTTTTTCTTGGATGATAAAACGACAATAATGGAGAATACTTTTTAAAGTAAGAAGAGAATTTTTATTTTTGTGTTAAAAGCTTATAACCTTTGGTTACAACTTCTCTTATCTTCCCTTTTACAGACCTGTAATCATCCCAAAGGATTTACTGTGGTCTTGCTCGGGATGGACGTCCTCCTCAAGCCTGGCTCGGAAGTGCTGGTTGCTGCCCAGCCGATTGCTTATTTTTCTTTTGTGCTCCTCTATTAGCCTGAGCTCCTTGGCGAGGGTGGTGCAGTTGACCGATCTTTACCTTCTATTTTTGTGAAATTCATAGAATGCCATAGGAACTTCTCCCTGCTGAGGCTTCCTTGGTGGAGGGAGGAAGCCTTCTCTTACTGCTTCCGCGTACTTTCCTAGATCGATGTGGATGACCCTGACATTTTGGTACTGATCCCTGGGAGGAGGCGACAGTAGTGGGAGCTCTAAAGTAGGGCTTGTACCTTGAACCCCGGACGATGAACTCCCGGCCACAACATTTCCTCCTTGATTGCTCTTTTTCTCGGTCACGGTTGGGCCTTTAAAGTTGTTCACCAGGTCCTTGGCCTTATTTTCAGCTATTTCTAACTTCAGAAAGTCATGAAGCATCTCAACTAGCTCTCCATGTGTCTTTGGTGCCTTTGTTGCTATTTTTCTAGCAAGTCATGGATGAGCCTGCCTATTGCCAAAGGCCTTTATCATGAATTTCTCATCTACGTCGTCGATTTTTGCTACCTACTTATGGAATCGCTCACTATACTCCTTCACCGATTCTCCTTTCCGCTGCTTTATGTCCATCAGCTCTATTGTCTCCTTCTTGACTTTCTTGCTCGCAGCGAAGTACTGTTGGAACTCTTATATTAGTTGTTTGAAGCTTGTGATGGACTGAGTAGGCCTTATGGAGATCCAGGTCAGTGCTCTCTTGGAGAGTGTCCCTGGGAATAGGTTGCACTGAGTGAGGGAGATGATCCTATGCGTGTTCATGGCGAACATGAACTTATTGATGTGCTGAGCAGGATCCCCTGTTCCGACGTACTTCTTCACGGCCGGGGCGACGTGTAGGGAAGGAGCTTGGCCTTTTTTATTTTCTTTGAGAAGGGATAAAGACTCATATCGATAGAATCTTCCTCTTCCATCTCTTCCTTGAACATTATCGGAGTCTCCCTCAGCTCCTCCTTCTTCCTTTCGTTGCTTCCTTCTGAATCTTTGTTCTTCTACAATTCGATAGCTTCCGCCATCTCTTCCCATTTCTTCTGGTTGTCTTCATCTCTTTGCATCAGTTCTTGTTGCAGAATCTCATTTCTCACGACGATCCTCTCATTGATCACTCTAGTCAGTCCTTTCAACATCTCTTCCATATCTTTCTTGGAGATCGAGTCAGGAGCTTCAACATTAGCTTAGGGCGCTCTTCTTGTTTTTGAAGCCATTTCGTACCTAGAACCTGCAAAAAAAACATAGTTTATTTTCTTAGATTTTTGAAGTTTCATCACTACAAAGGTCTTACTCTTATCATGGTGGATTCATGGTTGCTAGATCTGAGCTTTTCATTTCCCACAGACTGCACCAAATTAAAAGGTGTTATCCTTTCCCTCATTATCTGCATTGCCCAACTCTTTTCCCTAGTTATCTACATTGCCTAACTCTCTCGATCCAAACTTATTACTAGTGTTTTCGTCGAATTACCTGGTTTGCTAGACGAAATCACACTTAAAGAGAGAATCTGCAGTAAGGGAGAAAACAAGACAAGGAGATGCTCAAGTATTGATAGCGTGTTTATTTCCATCGGGGGTGAACCTCTATTTATAGTTTTTTCCTTACAATTCCTATCGTTGTCAGCTTGTCAATCTGTTTGTTTTGTCAGGATGTCATTCTACTACTAAAAAGCTATAAAGTATCAAAGATAAGACCAGACATGAAGTTCATTGTCATGTTCTGCATGTTTTGCATCATGGCCTTCATCCTGGCAAAGTTACCATCAGAAGAAGAGGGGGATGGTTGTTGTTGTTGTTTGAATTCCGGTGAGCCACCTTAAGGTCTATACCCTATTTGAGAGTTGTTTGCTTAGTGTGGCCCTTGAGGTTTATATCCCATCGAGTTGTTGAAGGTATTACTCGGTCCTCCTTGGGTTGAATCATTGTTCCTCCATGAGAAATTTGGATGATTTCTCCATGGAGCATTATTGTTTTTGTAGTCGTAGCCAGGGCGGTTGCCAACAAAGTTAACATCTTCTTGTTCTTCGATATAACTTCTTCCTTCGCAAAAATGGGTCTCATGAGGACCCGCACATATAGCACACCCCTCTGTTGCTGAGGCAGAAGACGATGAAACTACAGATTTGACATTCTCCTTTTGGAATGTAGCAAGTTTCTCCACCATCTTTGTAAGTGAGGATATTTGGGCGAAAAGGTGATTGGTCGGTTCAACATGAAAAAGACCGGATGCCCTTGGAGTTCTTCCCTTGTTTCTAGCCCATTGCCTCATGTTGCTAGTCGTTGTCTTAAGAAGTTCCATTCCTTCTTGAGGAGACTTAGTCCTGAAGCTACCTCCCACAGAAGAATTCACAAGCAATCGGTTGCCATCGTCAAGCCCATTAAAGAAAGACAGGCATATTGATTGATCATCCAATCCATGATGCGAAAAATTCATTAACATTTCCTTGAACCAGTCCCATGCATCGTACAAAGTTTCTCCAGGGTCTTAGTAAAATGTATTGATCACTCCAATTAGTTGCCTTGTCCTACTGGTTGGGTTGTACTTGGCAAGGAATTTCTGAGCCATCTGTGCCCATGTGTGGATTGATCTGGAAGGTAAGCTTCTAAACCAACACGATGCAAAATCAAACAAGGAGTGGGGAAAGAGCTGTAAAAGGATTCTCTCATTAACCGTACCGGTTTTCCCGAAGAAGTTGTAAAAGTCGAGGAAGAGACTTAGATGGTTTAGGGCATCATCAGGATTTGTTCCGCTGAACTTCCATAAGTCCCGGACTGCGGTAATGAAATGTGTTTTGAAGGCCCATTGTTCGGCTTCCTGCAGTGTCAACACCGGGAGGACTATAGCTGAAGGCCTCCCTTTGGTATCCGGTTGGTGATAATCAGAGAGAGCTCGGTGTTGCTGCTGCTGCCCATTATCCTCAATCACCGGTGGTTCTTGATATGTCACGTTTAGATCTCTTATGCGTCTTCTTAAGGTGCGCTCAAGTTTGGATCTCGGACTAGCAAGCGGGTAGCCACTAGATCGAGTGCTTGGCATACACAGAAGAGACCGAAGGTACCTATTCGATCACAAGAACAACCAGCACCAACAACTTAACAATAGAAAATACAAAAAAGAGTAGATAAAAACAACAAAGACAGAAAAACAATAAAAGAAAATAAAAGATTAAACTTAAACAAAAACTAGAATACTAAAACTAGGGAAATTGATTCCCCGACAATAGAGCCAATGTCCATCAAGGCTCTTTCTATGAGCCTCACCCTAAAGACGAGGATTTCTACATCCTTGAACTGAGGAGGAGGATTGATTAAACTTTGATTTTCCTCTGGAGGATCAAGGCCTTTCCCACTTGTGCACCAATGAAGTTGGGTGGAAGCTCAAAGTTCACCCGCTCAGTGTAAGACCCCAAATTTCTAGTCCGTTTTACCAAGCTAGTGATTAATTTACAAGTCCAATTATACAACATTAGAAGTATTTAAACCTAAGGGGCTGTTATTGCCATATTCACAACCTTTGTGAATGCTAACGATTATCTTACAGCATTATAACAATATTACAGAAGTTACAAAAGTTTACAAACATATGATATAACATTAATCTTACATCCAAAAGTTCAAAACCAAAAATAACTGCTAGGTGGTAGTCTCTAATTCCCCTTTCCCACGCTCAAGTTGCCATCCACACTTCATGGAGAGACATCAACACCTGTACTTGTGGTCATGGTTTTCAAACAACACATAGAAAGCACCACATAGCACCAAGCCGGAAGATCAATAACGGTGAGTAATTCAAAGCTGCCATTGAAAGTAATATATCAAAGTAAGCATATACACTCATAAGACCATCAAGGTTTATAACAACTTTGGTAGTCATGGAAGAGCATTCACAATCAATTACAAGATAAGCAAGATATATAATCATCAAACAAAATATTTATGAATTCATTTATCTTTCGTAGCTAGATTTCCTTCATCTTTATTCAAACCAAGTCTAGGGTTAAACCCAGATCATATAGGCGATCCAAACATTTTCCAACCGCACTCTAGGCCCTAAAAGATGTGCACACCCTCTATAGTACCTTTAAACTATACTGTAAACAATCATAGAGTGTCCCATGGAGCCCGGGGCGTACCATGAGCTGAATAACATCATTAGGCAACAAAAGCCAAAGTACTCAATTCCAACCATATGGCCATAACCTTTCCACCACCAAGTTCATTTGTTATACCAATTACTCTTATGTAATCAATAAATCATCTATAGATAGTTTATACATAATCATGGAGTAACACACCAAACATGTTCCAATCGCACTCTAGGCCCTAAAAGATGTACACACCCCTGTAGACACTAAAAATTCTCAGTCCATAAAGTAAATTCCAAAATAATAAATAGTATAAGAGGGTCGTCACCTTTATTTTTGAAAATATATTAACATGCGTGCCAAAATGAAACCATTATTCTATGACAAAATTCTTAAATCAATATACAAAGCATTAAAAAAAACATAATTCTTCGAAAATGAATTTCTAACGATAGTCCGGTTTTAAACCCTTCCCTTTTATTTTATTTATTCATCTTATTTTTTATATATATATATATTCTTTTTATTGCTTAGTTGTTTATGTAGTTAGTTTTATTTTTATTTACATTTTGTTACTCATTTACTTCATGCATTGTACCTATTCCTACTTTTAATTGGTCACCTAACATTACTCTTTCTCATCATTATTTTCATTGTCGTTCGTATCAATTTATGTGTCTTTTCACTATAGTTATTCATATTAATATATCTTGTTTTGTTTTGTCGTTAGTTCGATTAAAATCCTTCTCATCTCATTTTATTTTATTATTTGTTTATTGTTGGGACATCAGAGTGTTGCAGAGATAGCCAATCACCTCGACAGAGTCAATCATCCTTAGTCAGACACAAAGAGTGAGCCACTTCAATGGAGTCCACGCAACTAAGGAGACTTCACAGACTCTCCCGTGCTGTTGCGAATAATAAGGAGTCAACTCGGGAATGCCTCAACGCCACAACGGTCATAAAGTCCTCCCTTAACTCCCGAAGTTCACGGCCCAAGTAAGAAGACCACTCAAAGACGTTGGACGTTGCCCACTTAGTTAGTTCCGGTATTTTCGGAACTAACTCCCTCGACCTACCAGTTGTGATGCTAGTATAAATAGGTTGTGTAATAGCTAGTTTTAAGTGGGCTTTCATTGAGATATATTTCAGAGTTTAGAGAGAGAGAGAGAACTGCTTTGTAAGTGAGAAAGAGAGAGAATACGTACCAAGTTAGTTAATGCATCTAGATAGACTCTGCCTAGGAAGATCCTAGTTTCGCTACGCTTACCATCGATCTGATCAGAAAGTGTATTGGGTGAGTGAGTGAAAAACCGCTAAGTAGATCCCTTCTACTTAGTGGGCATTTGTAAGTTGTTTTATTTGACCAGGAAATGAAATAGCTTATTTGTGTATCTTGCTGAGTTCCACAGAGTCCTTCTATCTTTCTAGCATCATTTCATTTCGATTACTTCAAAGTTTTCCGCACCCTTAGTTTAAACAATTCTATTGAGTGCCTCTACATCACAGAGTGTCTCTTACTTTCAAAGACTGATTGAGTCAAACCAACTCTTAGACTCACACCTTTGGTTGGTTTGAGTTAGCCACCCGATCCTACACGTGGTATCAGAGCCTTGCTTAGGCTGACAATCAATCAACGAGAAATGGCAGCCGTCGGTTGGGGTGACTCAGACTCCGACGATCAAGACACAGAGTCTAGCGGCTTGGTATGTCTCATGGCACATGATACGACGGAGTCCATGATCCCCGACAATGAGGTAACTCGTTCTCACCTTGAAATAGATCTTTACCGTATTTCTCCTATGGGATTTATGACTTTAATTGCTAAAATTGTCTCCGAGACTAACTCTCTCAAAGCAAGTCTCACCAGCAAAATAACCGAGTTATCTGAGGAACTCGAAATCTCAAGAGGTCTTATGTATGCCCTGAGAGATGAAGCTGAGGAACACAAGACCATCTCTTGCTCTCTTAGACTAGATGTTCAAGAATCAAGACGTCATGTTGATTCCCTTCAAAAGGAACTCCATGATACCTTAAAACGAACTCAATCTAGCCAGGGCGATCAGAAAGAGTCTCTCACCCTCATCGACTCTCTCAAGCAAGACCTCACCATCTTTACTGATAAGTGTTGTTCTCTTCAAAATGATCTAAATGCCTCTGAATCCAAAAACATATCTCTGAACACCACTATCAAAAACCTCACTCAAAAATTGAAAGAAAAGGAGCATGCTCTCTCTCTCTCAAGCCAGTCAAATTTATCAAACAAGTCACCTCCTCCGAACTACCTGAGTGGGCCAACTCCAAGATCAAGGAAGTTAGCCAAGATCGAGATGATCTTCGCTCTAAAGTAGAACAACTCTCTCAAGAGATTGTGAATCTACAATCCTGAGTTCGATCCACTCAATCCAAGCCCAAGTGGCACAGGGGTAAGTTCGATATCCCAAAGAATATTTCCAAGTCTGACAACAGAGCCAAACGATATCAAGAAAAGGAGAAGTTTGACTCCTGGTGGAAAGGACAACAGAAATACGTCAATCTTCCTCCAACCAAAATTTGTGGCTACTGCGGGAGTCTTGGACATAGGGACAATACATGTGATAAATTGAATAAAGATCTCTCGTTTAATGTCAAACGTGTTAAATTGATACTTGCAGCACGAGAAGAATTGAAAAGATCTGGCTCGAAAAGATAACCCAAGTACATCTGGGTTCCCAAATCTAACAAATGATATTTTATTTTGTAGGTGAAGGCGAATGGAGACAGCTGGTACTTGGACAGTGGATGCTCCCATCACATGACTGGAGATCCAAATCAATTCAATTCGCTTTCATCCTACCAAGGAGGTAAGGTTACTTTTGGAAACAACAACCAGGGTGAAATCGTCGGAGTTGGCTCTGTAGGTAACCCCTCAAAATTTAAAATTGATGGAGTCCATCTGGTCACTGGACTTCAACATAGTTTATTAAGCATTTCTCAAATTTGTGATAGATTCAATTTGGTACTTTTCTCCTCTTCGGATTGTAAGGTTTATGATGAGCGTACAGGTTCCTTAAAAGCTGTGGGACGTAGAGAAGGAAATCTCTACAAAATGTGCTTAAACTCCATTAATCCAGATGATCAAGTTTGTCTCAATGTGCATTCCAAAAACTCATTGCTGTGGCACTCCAGACTTGGTCACGCAAATCACAGGCTGTTGAACAAACTCAAAAGCAAGGACTTGGTGATTGGTTTACCCGACACAAACTTTGACACAGTCTCTGTTTGTGAAGCATGTGTAAAAGGTAAACACACCCGGTCTTCCTTCAAAAGTAAGTCAACTCTCTCTACTAGCTCTCCATTAGAATTGCTCACATGGATCTTGTCGGTCCCATGCGTACACAAAGTAGAAGTGGTAAGAGGTACATTCTGGTCATAGTCGATGACTATTCTAGGTGGACTTGGGTCATTTTTCTATCTACTAAGGATGAAACTTTTACGGAGTTCGTCAAACTCCATAAAATGCTTATCAACAAATTTTCGTTTACCTTGAAAACCCTAAGAATAGACCAGGGTACTGAATTTTGCAACAAGTCGTTTGATGAGTTTTGCAGGGACAACAGAGTCGATCACCAAATCTCATCCGCACGCACTCTGGAACAAAACAGAGTGGTTGAACGAAAGAATAGAACTTTGGTAGAAATGGCACGCACCATGCTCATTGACAGTCAACTCACTTCATCATACTGGGCAGAAGCTGTTAACACAGCTTGCTATGTGTTAAATCGTGCGCTGATTCATCCATTCCTTCACAAGACACCCTATGAACTACTCCGTCAACGTAAACCAAGTCTCATTCATCTCAGGCGTTTCAGATGTAAGTGCTTTATCCACAATAATGGTAAGGACAACTTGGGTAAGTTCTCTCCTAAAAGTGATGAAGGAATTTTTCTTGGCTACTCTTCTAAAAACAAAGCTTATCGTGTTATCAATCTGAGGACTCAATGTTTAGAAGAGAGTCCCCATGTCAAGTTCGATGAGTCCCACAATGTTGGCTCATCTTCTGATCAACTTGACTTTGCTCCCGACGATTTCCTTACTGATCCACACTTCATCACTGTCCCCATAGGAAGACTCCCTGATTCCCAATCCATCACACCTAATGACTCTCCGGAAAACAAAAACAATACATCAGACTCTACTGACTCTGACAATAACCCTGAGACACCTTTACCACAAAACTTGAACTTTGACTCCTCTGACAAAGACACACCCCTCCTGCTTCACGTCGACAGTTCCAACAAAAATCAGCCCACCCTCCAGAAAACATCATAACAGACCCAAACTCAGGTGTTCAAACACGCCTCCAAGCTATGCAAAACCTCTGTGCCTTTGGTGCTTTTCTCTCCAGCACTGAACCAAGAAATGTCAAAGAAGCACTCCTTGATAGTGATTGGGTCATTGCAATGCAGGAGGAACTAAATTCTCTCCAAAGACATGCCGTTTGGGAGTTAGTTCCTTGACCCACACATCAACAAACAATTGGTACTCGTTGGGTCTTTCGTAATAAACTTGATGATGCAGGACAAGTTTTCAGGAATAAAGCTCGATTGGTCGTCCAGGGCTACAATCAAGAAGAAGGGATTGACTATGATGAAACCTTCGCACCCGTAGCTCGTCTTGAAGCAATTCGCATGTTAATTGTGTTTGCTGCATTCAAAGGTTTCACATTATATCAAATGGATGTCAAGACAGCATTCCTCCATGGCTATATTGATAAAGAAGTCTACGCCGAGCAACCTCCAGGGTTCACAGACTCCGTCCATCCCGACTACGTCTACAAACTGTGTAAGGCCCTTTACGGACTGAAACAGGCTCCACGCGCCTGGTATGAAAGACTGTCTACATATCTATTGCAAAATGGTTTCACTCATCGCATGACTTACTTCTAGTACAGATTTATGTTGATGATATCATTTATGGCTCTACAAGTAACACCCTCTATGACCATTTTGCTAACCTCATGAAGCAAGAGTTTTCCTTGAATGAGTTAGGTGAGCTCAAGTTCTTCTTAGGATTAAAAATTCAACAAGAAAAGGAAGGGATCAAGATCCATCAACAAAAGTATATCAAGGAACTCCTTGCCAAGTACAATCTCCAAAATGCCAAGAGTATGTCCACACCAAGTTGTACATCTGCCAAACTTCATCTTGATGATGACGGAGTCGGTGTCAATGCCACAGATAATAGAGGAATGATAGGGTCCCTCTTGTACCTGACTGCCAGTCGCCCCGACATTCTTCACGCAGTCTGTCTCTGTGCTCGCTTCCAAGCAGCACCAAAGCAGTCTCACCTCAAAGCAGTCAAGCGTATCTTCCGATATCTTAAAGGTACAAGTACACTCTATCTATGGTATCCACGATCTCCTACTTTCACTTTATCTGGATATAGTGACTCTGATTGGGCTGGTTCCCTCCAAGATCGAAAGCGTACTTCAGGTAATGCGCAGTTCTTGGGTCTTTGCCTTGTTTCATGGTCCTCCAAAAAACAAAACTCCGTAGCACTCTCTACAGCGGAGGCAGAGTATGTCTCTACTGCAGCCTGTTGCTCCCAACTCCTTTGGATGAAACAACAACTTCAAGACTATCATGTCACCCAAGAACAAATCCCAATCTTTTGTGACAACAAAAGCACAATCAAAATATCTGAAAACCCAGTCCAACACTCAAGAACCAAACACATTGAAATTCGTTTTCACTTCTTGAAAGACTGTGTCGAGAAAAAGCTCATCCAACTTGACTTTGTGCCCACAGAAGATCAACTTGCAGATATCTTTACTAAACCCTTGTCTACAGCACGATTCGAAGCACTACGATCAGCAATCGGGTTGACTCCGTCTACCTAGACAGTCGCATCTCCTTGCCCCTACCGCAATCTTCAGCAGGTACTCCCTCAGGTCTCATTGAGTCTGTCTTGGTTTGCACTTGAATCTGTGAAGTGTGTTTTATTGCTTAAACCGTCTCTATATTACTGGCGCTATACACCCACGTCATCTATCCAAACCACCCCCGCCTAAATCTACGTCGTTCATCTCGCTAGCCCCTGACGTTCCCTTATTTTTCTTGCCTGACACACGAAACCCCTGCAACTTCCGCAGACATTTCAGCCTTTATATCCATCATCCGTCTACTCCATCTCTCTCACCTACATCCCCTTTACACCCAAGCATACTACAATCCCTAATGGTAGGCATTAATCTCAACGGTATCAATATCCCGGCCAAAATTTTCTAAGATCCCATCCGCCTTCAGGCGTACCTTCAATCAATGGCCAACCCAAACCCATCTCCACTCACCACCACCACCACCACCACCACTCACTCTCCCACTAAAACCACTGCTACCTCATCCCCCAACCACTCCGCCACACCAACACCAACCACCCGCGATACATCCCCCCATCAAACACCACCCTCTGCCGCAAAGACCGACATTCTTGAAACGGATGTTGAAGAAGCCACACCGCTACAAACCCTGCCACCATCCCCACCACCACAAGATCAAAACCCTACTGCCGACACCCAAGCTACTGATCAACCGCAAGCCCCACCCAACAAATCTCCAACACCAACCCCACCTGCATCTCCCGAAAAATCCGTATCACCTCCAAAATCTTCTAAACCTAAACCCCGCAAGAGAAAAGCTCAAACCTCCACTCGACCCACAGCCAAAAGAGTTCTCTGTTCTTCTGTCAAGGCCCAACCAGTCTCCTCTGGTTCCGGCGAATCTTCACCGGTACAAGAATTGCCCACCGTCAGTCACGATACATCTACTGGCGCCACCTCAACCAGGGACCAGAAACCTCCCAAGCCGCACCGAAGATGTGCGAAGATAGACCCCTTCAACCAGCGCTACATGCTCGGTGACCCTGCTTCAGAACGAAATATCGTCAGGGGTAAGTTCCTCGATTTCTCATGGGCTCTGTCTTCAAACCTGGGGGAGTTAGTGACCATGCTAGAAGTTCAAGGGTGGAAACACCTTTTCTGTGAGATAACGGAGTTGTATCCCCAAGAGTCTGTCGATTTCTTTCAAAATCTTGTTATCAGAAACGGTGCCGCACAATCTTTCGTTAATTCCACTCCCATTTTCTTTAATCTTGAAAAACTGTCTCAAATTCTTGGAGTCCCTCATACCGGTCTGTCTTTTTATGAAAAAGGAGTACTTCCAGAAATCCCCAAGGTCCCTCAAAATAAGATCTACCGCTTTTTCTCCTCAAATAAAAAAGTTGGCTCCCCAATACCCCGAGGCGATCTTTCCATCCTCTACCAACTCCTGCACATACTTGTCATCAAAAACATTGTCCCCTGAAAAGAAGGAAATCTCATGGTCAACTGCTTGGACCTCACCATAATGTACTGCATAATCAACCGCCATTCCATTAATCTGGCCCACATCATTCTCCATCACTTAGCCCAGTCCGTCGACACCCTGAAACACTCCCTAGGGTATGTGTTCTGGCTGCCTCGAATTCTCAAATTCTTTCAGGTACCCCTGGCGACATCGACACCAGAGTCCATCGAAGAGGCAGACACCGTCAACCTCCGCTATCTGAATCAGCTGACATCTATCGATAAATCCAAGCTGCTGCCCCCACCATCAACTCCAACGACGGCGGGAACTTCCACTTCTCAAGAGGCAGTCCCTCAAGCTTCTCTCCTACCCCTCCTGGAGAAAGTGGAGCGACTCCTCGCGTAGGCAGCAGAGTTGATTCAGGGCCAAACGCGGATGATGGACAGACTCGCTGGGATCAAGACGGTTGTGACGGCCTTGCAAGAACAACTCCTTGATATCCAAGCCTCCCTGACCCCAACCCCTTAGCCATGACGTGTGTGTGTGTGTAGTGTTAGGACTTAGGATGTTTTTAAGTTCTAAACTTTTTACTGGTTTGTGTGTGAATTTTTAGACTAACTCTTTCGTGACTTTGGGCTTCCCTCTGATGACAGCAAAAAGGGGAAGCGGTGAATCCCGTCTGGTGTACGGGTGACTCTGTTGTTGCTTTAAACTGCATTCGGATTCTTGCTGCTGGACCGTGTGGTCTAGTACTATAACTGCTTTATATAATATGCCTTATCATGCCTGTTACACTGCCTATTCATTATTCGCTTGCCTAGAGTCCCTCTACGATTAAGGGGGAACCTAAATGGAGTCTTTGAACTCAATTACTACTGCTGCTATTAAGGGGGAACTTTGACAGGGTCGGTTCCCCTAGTTCTTTGTGTTTTTGTTTCAGGATTGACTCCATTAGGATTCACGGTGGTTTGCTATCATCAGCAACAAGGGGGAAACTATTGGGACATCAGAGTGTTGCTGAGATAGCCAATCACCTCGACAGAGTCAATCATCCTTAGTCAGACACAAAGAGTGAGCCACTTCAATGGAGTCCACGCAACTAAGGAGACTTCACAGACTCTCCCGTGTTGTTGCGAATAATAAGGAGTCAACTCGGGAATGCCTTAACGCCACAACGATCATAAAGTCCTCCCTAATTAACTCCTGAAGTTCACGGCCCAAGTAAGAATACCACTCAAAGACGTTGGACGTTGCCCACTTAGTTAGTTCCGGTATTTTCGGAACTAACTCCCTCGACCTACCAGTTGTGATGCTAGTATAAATAGGTTGTGTAATAGCTAGTTTTAAGTGGGCTTTCATTGAGATATATTTCAGAGTTTAGAGAGAGAGAGAACTGCTTTGTAAGCGAGAAAGAGAGAGAATACGTACCAAGTTAGTTAGTGCATCTAGATAGACTCTGCCTAGGAAGATCCTAGTTTCGCTACGCTTACCATCGATCTGATCAGAAAGTGTATTGGGTGAGTGAGTGAAAAACCGCTAAGTAGATCCCTTCTACTTAGTGGGCATTTGTAAGTTGTTTTATTTGACCAGGAAATGAAATAGCTTATTTGTGTATCTTGCTGAGTTCCACAGAGTCCTTCTATCTTTCTAGCATCATTTCATTTCGATTACTTCAAAGGCTTCCGCACCCTTAGTTTAAACAATTCGATTAAGTGCCTCTACATCACAGAGTGTCTCTTACTTTCAAAGACTGATTGAGTCAAACCAACTCTTAGACTCACACCTTTGGTTGGTTAGAGTTAGCCACCCGATCCTACATTTATCCTATCTCATTTTCCGCTACTCGTACATATTAAATTCACTCTTCATTTTATTACATTCACTTGTATTTTTACCTCCATTATTTTAGTACTATTTTCATTGTTTTATGTACTTTATGTTTGTGATTAATAGTATTGCTTTGTTTATCCTATCTCATTCACTACTATTGACATGTATCTAATTCAATTTCCATTTTTATTGCATTTGTTTATATTTTACGATCATCATATTAGTACTGTTTCATTATTTCATGCACTTATTAGTATATTATTCTGTTCATTTTATTTTATACTTTACTATGTTTTCATTTTATCATTATTATTATTTACATTATACCATTTCATGATTCCCCCAAGAAGAAAACAATTGATTTCATTAGATAAAACGCTTTGTCTTATTACATATTTCCATTCAAATAAGATAACGTTTTTAGAGATTATATCCAGTTTGAATTAGAACTTTAGCTTTATTTCCTGTGTTCATACATTGAGTTTTGTTGTTAGCATAGCTGGTTAGTACATACATGTGGGAACCAGATGATCCCGAGTTTGAATCCTAATAAAAATGCTGGATTTTATTTGGTTTTCCATCCAACTCGTATTAAAGCTTTAGCAATATTTCATACTCTTATCTACCAAGTTCTGTTATAGCAAAAGCTGTTTAGTGTGATAGTGGAGAACCCACTGGTCTTAAGTTTGAATCATTCTTTGAACATACAGGTGGATTCTTTGATTATTATTTTTTTTCTCCTCGTTTTGAAACCAAACAGAGCCCACTCTCTGCTCATTAATACAACATCAAACAAACCCTAAAAAGAGCATGAACATCTGCTCTATATAGGGGTGTGCAAACGGTTAAAATGGATATGTGTTAACCAAAGTTTAAAATAAAGTACGGTGTTCGGTTATAACTGAATTTAATACCAATATTCGTTTTAACCGATAACCATTTTATGTTACACTAATAACCGTTAACCGCCTGATAACCGAAGTTTTTGAAATAACCGAAATAACCAAACTTCCTTAAATAACCGAAATAATCGAACTCCTAAAATAACCAAAAAATCAAATTTTGCTGAATTAACTGAAATAATCAAAACCTAAACCTAATTAAGTGAGTAGCAAAATATTATACAAAATTATTGAGTTAAGAAAAAAATAAATTTTATAAAAATATTTTTATAAAGTTCGGTTATTACGGATAACCGAAGTTTAAATTTCAATATCTGTTAACCGAATTGTACTTTATTACGGATAACCGTTTTAACCAAAATAACCGAATTATAATAAAACGGTTAAAAAATACGGTGATCAAATAAAAAAAAAAGAACAATTATTTCGGATAACCAAAATAACGGCACCCTAGCTCTGTACTTCCCTTTTCACTCTTCTCAATTTCACAACCCAACTGACGAACAGGGAGTGCTACTCCAACTCTCTTCATTCTCTTCACACGGTCATTTTGTAATCCCAGCCAGCGAAAAAAGAGCATACACGCTCAGCCTCTTTCATTCTCTTCAGCTGGCGAGCAACGAACAAACAGCTATGTGCCAATTTCCATTCTCCCTACTTACAACAAATTGGCAAACTTAGCTTGCGAACAAGGAACATATGTATTCCCTCTGTCGATTTCCTCCCCCTCTGTTGAAACCACCACAAAAAAAAAATCCATCCCCTACTCGTCTAAATCTGCGTTTTCCCCATGCTCATCCTTTACCACCACGAAGCTCCATCAGTGTTCATAGAAATCAGTTTGCTTCTTCCCTGGTCAGTCACTCTTCCTCTGCTTCGAGTTTAAACAAGGGAAATACGAAAATATTTCAATCTCTTCCCCATCTGCCCTTCTTGTACTCTGAGTGAATGGTTTGCTATCAAAGATCCATCTTGCTATTTAACCTGCTGTTTTTCTTGATCATTTTGCGGCACCATTTGAATATACGCAGCGACAGCTCACTTGTTGTTTTGTGAGAATCTCTTATGGCTACCGGGCGCTGCAATGAACTATCGCCCCGTGCTGCGGAGCCAGAAATAAAAATTGAGGGGTATACATAAAATTACAAATAATTAGGGGGGTTTTTGTAAAAATTTTCTAAATTTTTTTTTTTACACTATTTTTGTGCAATTTAACAAAGTTGGGGTCCTTTGCTCCCTCCATCCCCATTGGCTCCGCGTGTGTTAATGCTCCTTATCTGTGCGAGCTGTGTATTCCTGTTTTGGTTTGAGTTTATGTCTCATGGAAGTCCTATTCACTCCAGATCCGCGCAAGGTAACCTCCTAAACTCATAAACTTATCGAGCTTCTAAGCTAAACCACAGTAAGTTTAAAAATCAGGATTGAAGTGATTTATCAGTTGCCTACAATTTCCTTTTGCTTTTGGCTACTTAGCTATGTGATTATTGGATCTTTCTATTTTTCACTTGGGCACACTGTGAGAACCGAATCAGACAATGAATTGATTAACAAAGACTAGCGTGGGTGGTTTGCTCGATTGAACCGGAATCATGGTCCATTCCTTCCTCTATTCTACGCTACTACTACTAATGATATATGACACCTTTTGTTTAATTTAGCCATGTTTTTGTGATGTTAATTACCTGAGATAATATACAACCTAACAACCTATTTTAGCTACTGATTGTAGCGCTCATTGCAGTATTTTTCCAGCTATATTTCAATTTGTTTCACGATTAGCTTCTGTTTGTCCACAAAATGAATAAAGTGAACTGCCTCTTGTTTGGGTTTTGTTCAGATTTGCATGTTTGTTTACAAGCTGGAACTATGATCGTGTACATCCTCTAATCGTTTCTGATTTGTGACCTTAAGTCCTTAACAATGTATGTTACAACAGTTAATTCTTTTGAATAATGCTCAATTATTTTCCTCTATTTGTACTGTTGTCTAGCTTTACATCTTGTGCCACTACTCCTGTTCGATACCAATATATAAGCTGAGTTGTTAGTTTGCTTCGTATCTCCGCTGGGCTTGGAACATCATGGAATCGAAAATGATATTTCATTATGCAGCTTGTGGGTGGTCAACGATTTAATTTCGACTAATTGAGTACATAGGCCAATTGATGTAACCCTTGTCGTTTGATATCCAATTTCATTTTGTCCTTTACGCAGTTCATTTAATTTGACTAGTTACTTACACTTGCTTTTCTTGATTATAACTGAGGTACATGCTCTTCAAGGTTTGAACGGGATTTTGCTCACGGAGTGAGGCTTGTAGATTCACACTCTATAACTACTTTTCATGGGATTAGAAACTCAACCGGTCGGTTATTCCTGATTACAACTTGATAATCTGCTCCTGTGCCTAGTTGGATATCTACCCTTTGCGCATGGTTGTTTGTTGGCGAACTGAACTATTTGTAACATTAATCATGCCCCTTGCCCACATATGTGGATTTTGAAATTATCTTGCCTCTAGCATGTTATGACGATCACGCATTGACATGATTCTTGTAATTAATTTGAGACTTGCCATTATTTCTTTCTTCGATGTTTGTACTTTGTTTGAAAGATTCATTTTACTATTTATACCTTACGATTTATTGCCTATTGTCCTTTGCACATTGATAGAGCCGGTGGCCCTAATAGCATTTAGGTCACCCGATTCAATTTCTGGGCCCGTAAGTCTGGTGTAGAGAAGCCCTAGAAGGTACCCCACAGCTAGCACATTTTTTATTTGCTTTGTGGGGGTAGAATACCTTTCAAAACCCTTAAAACTCATCCCACACCATCCTTAACTTTTTTAAGACTTAATAAAAAGAAATCACTCATCTCTAAATCATTATATTTATATTCTTCAATACCTATTTAAATTCCATAAAAATCCATTATGACTAAAAAAATTTGTCTTTCTCATTCAAAAGCTCTTTTAGAAGTTCAAAAATTCAATTCATAAATCATTTTTTCAAACTTTAAGTCGAATGATCATTTCAAAATCAGAAAACTAAAAAAAAAAGAAGATAAAACCAAAGCCAGAACCCACATGCACCTTCCAAAAGTCATCTTAGCCCACAAGCCCAAATCTGACCCGACCCATGAGCCCAAATCTTTCCCAATACCCATTTATGGCCCAAACTACAAATTTGGCCCAAGCCCAAATTCATACTTTAAAATCAGCCCAATCTTCCTTTTCAAACTCAGCCCAAAATTCAATTCAAAATTTAGCCCAACATTAAATTCCAAATCAATTTCAACTCTAAATCAATTCAATCAATTCAATTTCAATCCAATTCAAATTCAATTCCAATTCAAATTCAATTTCAATCTCAATTGCAATTCAATTCCAATTGAAACTCAATTTTAATATCAATTTCAATTCAAATTCAAATTCAATTTCAATTCCAATTCCAATTCAAATTCATTTTCAATTCCAATTCAAATTCAATTCCAATTCAAATTGAATTTCAATCTCAATTACGTTTCAATTTCAATCCCAATTCAATTTCAATTCAATTCCAACTTCAAATCAATTCATTTTTAACTCAAATTCAATTCAATTCCAATCCAAAATCAATCCAATCATTGTAAATCTTCAAAAGTCTCTACATTTCCAATTTATGAACCCCAACTTGAAACATCAAACTCATATAAATTCTCAAACCTCCACAATTTTCACAAAGCTGCAGTCATCCTCAGCCATTCCTAACACCCCAAATTCCCACTAGTTCTTGATTCTTAATTGTCTCATAGAACCGAATCCTTAGAAATCAAGCATCTCAAATCTCTAAATGTCTCAACAGCTCAAAAAACTTGAATGTCTCAACAGCTCAACAGGCTCGAACGCCTCAACAGCTCTGCAGACTCGAATGTCTCAGCAACTCCCTAGACTCGAATGTCTTAACAGTTCAACAGACTCGAATGTCGCAACAGCTCCACAGACTTAAACGTCCCAATAGCTCCACAGACCCAAACGTCTCAGAAGTTCAACAGACTTGAATGTCTCAGCAACTCAATAGACTTGAATGTTTCAACAGCTCAGCAAACTCTAATATCTCAATAGACTCAGTAAACTCAAACACCTTAATAACCCTCAGCTTCTCAAACCTAAACATCTCAAAACTTCATAACCATTTCAAGCCTTGACTGTCTCACAGACCCGAGCGTCTCACAGACTGTCATTGCAAAATTTTGAATGTCTCACAGACTTGAGTGTCACGCAGACTTTTTGCACCTCAAACTTCAAAATAAACCCGACGAATGACCATAAAACCTCTTTGACCCTTCAAAGACCCAAATTGTCAAAACCCTTAAACTCCTAAAACCCCAAAATCCCTTAACTGCGTAAGGTCTGATCTCAACAGGGAATTGAGTACATAGGCAACCCGTTCAGGTTGCGACACCATTCCAATAAAAAAACCCTTTTCCCACTGTATGAAAGTACCCATACCTCTCAAAGCACTCAAATTTCATTTGACTCACATCAAACCCTCAAACCTTTAGACTTTATGTCTTCTTCATTCTCTCAACCCTCAAACCTTTTCCAGATCTCAATTATACATTCGATCAACTCCCAACCCGTCAATCCTTTCATTTGGCGCTAGCTTGGCAGAAAAGCTCATATAACCTCTCATTCCGTATTCAATCAACTCTCTCAACCCAACTGGCGCTAGCTTGGCAGAAAATCTCACCTCATCAACACTTCTTACTCTACCTCTTTCATATTCATATCCTCGTGGCCCTAAAATGAATCTCTCTAAGGGGTTTCCTTAGGCACCATCCGAAGTCGTGGTTGTTGCCACTTCTTAGGGGTGTAACCCAGTACAAACGCACATAAAATCTCTAGTATGATCAGATAAGTCCTATCCGTAGCCAATACATCTCATAGTCAATTAGCAATTCTTAGAACTAGGTGGTGACTCTAGTCAATTCCGCCCTTAAGGCATAAGTCCGTGTGGAGCCCACTGAGAGCGGGTGTAGTGCTCACTAGCATTACTCTTATGCTTTCTGGGAAAGACGGATGATGAAGTAGGTATTTGAAGGATGCCAGGATAACGAGTTTTCACCATCCACAAAATGGCAATTTCTAGGATCTAGGTTTTTAGTTAGACCATTTAAATAGACTCCCTCATACCAAAAAAATCACCTTCCACAACCCCCTGTAGTACCTTTAAACTATAGTGTAGGAAATCATAGTGTCCCGTGGAGCCCGAGGTGTACCATGAGCTGAATAAACATCATTAGGCAATAGAAGTCAAAGTACTCAATTCCAACCATATGGCCATAACTTTTCCACCACCAATTTCATTTTTTGTACCAATTACTCTTATGTAATCGATAAATTATCTATAGGCAGTTTATACAGAATCATAGAGTAACACACCAAATCAACTCAACAATCAATAAGAGCTTAAAACATTGATTATTCAATATAGCAAAACAACAACTTTCGGCAACAGAAATAATCCTAATGTTCATATGAGGGTTAGGGTTAATTTATCTCATAATTTCCTGTTAAATCAACCAGGACTCCCCCCCAGTTTTGGTAGTATAGGATAGGTCTTAAATGCCATTTTCTTCCTTAAAAACTCATTTCTAGCTTGCTACTTTAAACCCCTTAAAAGACCAACAATTATATATATATATGTTTAAGGATGGTTAGTCTTCAAAATTACCTTATCAAGTATGCTGAAATCCTCCCTAAGGATCCCAAGGTTCTCCAACCTAAGCTTAAGCTCCTAAAAACCATTAGTTCACCTTCAAGGTTAAGAAGAATATGGAATAATGACCCAAATGAAGTCTCCTCTCTTTTCCATTGCTCTTGGTTATACTCCTCTTCTCTTAGGGTAGATATCTTATTTTCCTTTCTCTCTTTCTTTCTTACTGAGTATAAGGAGATTGGAAAGAGGATGATTTTGTGGATGATGTGCTAAGAATGAAGGGTTGATGGGTTTATATAGGGGTGAAGAGGTTGGCTCCCTTTTTCTTCTTGTGAAGCAAACTCCTAAGCTTATGTCATACATACTCCACATGCCAGCATTCTATAGGGCCTATGGTGTGGCTTGCTAACTGGTGACAACTAAATAAGCTAGTTGGATAGTCGTGTGGGTGGCACCTTCTCCCGAGTTGTGTACTTCAGCAAGTGATGAACTAAGATGGTGTCACCTTCTACATAGATGTTGCTTCAGCAAGTGGTGTCCTTATCTGATTAAACCCGCTACCCTCCTTTATGTGCTTGCTCACAATTGGACCTCAAGGTGGTTGAGTTGGTGCCAAACTGGCACCAGCTAGAATGGTGACTAGGCCTTCATCAGCGTGTTTTGAAATCTCATGCCTACTTGCGACCTCATGCTTACTACTTTCCAAGCAGTAGCATCACCACCTTACTTTGTTGTCCTAATTCTATTAGAGCGTTCTAGCCTAATACTTCCAAAATATGCTTTAAGGAATGAATAAGCCATACTCTCTCCCTACCAGCCTAAATGACGTCCAACTACTCTTTAGGAAGGTATTTTCTGGATAAAGGAACTAGGATAAGATAAGACTAATTTTGGTGATCATTTTTGGCCCTCGTGATTTTACTGCTAACATTAGGGTTTTAAGGTGTTTTTAAGCTTATTAGGGCTTAATTAACCTAAATTGAAGGGTACACCACTAATAGAACTTACATGAGCTCTTAAGGACCCATTAGGGTTATTTTATCAACCTGATCATTGTTATAACCTTGGGATTAGGGATGTCAATCTTGACACAAACCTGAAATCCGACCCGAAACCAACAAGCTAAAATGTAGGTTTGGGTTGTAATTTTTAACCCGAAAACATTTTTGGGTCGGGTTCAGGTTGGGTTGCTAAAGCCCCGGGTCGGTTTTAGGTTTGAGCTGCCGACCCGATTTCAACCCTCAACCTGAAAACATTTTTAAAAAAGAAAAGAAAATATATATTCTTATAGTTATGCGACATAACTCTTAATATATCAATCATGTAACCATTTATATTTGACGGTTTATATGTTATATTTATTGTCTTGGTGATTTTGTGTAGAATTTGTATTGATAGTACAATATTTCTAATTTTGGGTTGATTTCGGGTCAGTTGCGGGTTGATTTCAGGTGTCAGGTCAGCTTTGGGTTGATTTCGGGTCACCGGGTCGGTTTCGGGTTGACATATCATAACCCATTTCAGTTTCGGGTTGAGGTGAAACATGAGCAGGTCGGGTTCGGGTTGAAGTCAACCCGACCCAAAACCAGAAATTGACAACCCTACTTGAGATATTTCACTTAAGTGTAGAGGCCACATTCCCATTTGATCTCGGACCAGAATTTGAAAACAAAGTCCACCCCGGAGTTCTCCCTGCACCGCTCAATGAAGATCGGATGTCTTCATCCTTAAATTTAAAGAGGAGGCTCCACCACAAGATGGTTTTCACACAAGGATCATCAACCTCAATATCCAGACCGTTCTTCAATGATAAATGATGCCCTCCCAACCAATATGTTGAAGCCCAATTCAACATTCATATTTGATTCTAAAGGACTTCAAGTTTGGTTGCTTATAATGTTTTATGCCAGTGTAACTTTATGTTTACACCCTAACCAGACTATGCTACTTTGAGGCTAAAGCTCAATTGTGGGGGAGTTCCTTCAATGCAAGCAACAACAATACCAGGGTAGTGCTAGTTTTTTTTAGTCTCTCACTTCCTTTCTTTCATTTTGCATTTGTCTGAATCTGCCATAGAGGATAGCTTTTGTGCTAAATTGATTGGTTGTGTCCCTTATGTTTTCTTTTTGTCTGCATCCTGAAAGGTCTTCTAAAACCTTTCCCGATTTGTCTGGTGAAAAGTGAAGATATTGTTCAAACTAAGTGTGGGGGAGTGACCTCACTAGTAGAAAAATGATCTATAGCAGCGCCCATAGTGCAGCGGTTGTACAAAGAACCGCTGAGCTAGAACGTTTTTAAAAATCTCGCTAACCTATCTCAGCGGTTCTTATTTGTAACCGCCGAGAAAGGGTCAATTTAAAAAATAAACAAACCTATTGCGGTGGTTTCTCGTAAAAACCGCTGCAATAGGTTTGTTTATTTTTCCCACCTCGCGTGACTCTATCATTCTCCCTCTTCATTCTCTACCTCTGTGCGAAATCGAAGAAGGTGACAGTGATTTAGGGACGCCTGCGACTGCGACCGCTGCTAACAGAATTTTTGTAGGGAAAAAGGATGTACAAAAGAATAAAATAATAAAAGAATGAAAAGATAAAATAAACCCTACAACTCTATACGGGTAGCAAAAATCCCGGTTGGAGTATAGTGTGAGTAGATTACGACTGAGAGCATCGAACCCAAGGGACTTATTAGAAAATCAGTCCTAATCCTGGTAATAGCCTATTCTAAAACAAGGGGGGAATGTAAATAACAATTATACTAAAACTACTAACTAAATAAATTGACTTTGACTCGGCATGACACTCAATGTAAGAACAAGTATAGTTAAAAGCCAAACTACAAGGTTTCAAAATTAATCTGGCAGAAATGACTACGCCGGATGTCATGCCGGACAAGAGATGCACGACACCTTCAAGTTCTTTGAATGTGCCGGACATAAACCACCCGGAAGTACACCCGACTTCTTCAAATTGTGAATGGTACTTCCTGTTTCTGGTCTGATAACAAGAACTCATTACCCACATTTGCTTCATGCATATCTAATGCCTCAAAGACGAACAAGATAATGGAGAAAAACAGATTAATTCCAATCTTAGGTCATGTTGCCCACTTTTCATAACAACACCGTTAAAGACCACTAAGACCCCTTAACCTATTCTACTTTGTTTTGTGAACCTCTATACAATTTATAAGAAAGAAGAATAAGTAGCGATCTCATTCTACTTGTATGAAGACCAAAACCTTAGTTGATGAAACTTGCACTTTTATTAATAACCATAAGAGTAATTACAAGGAGAAAACTCATCCATAACCAAAGACTAACAAGGAACTCTACTTCACCATCCACACAACTACAAGAAGAGAATGCAAGAGAAGAAGGAAATGGTCATAGCCTTAACCCGACAAGATATTCTTCTTCTCTTCGCGTGGATGGATCTGTAGAATTTCCTTGGACACCAACAATGGAGTAGATGGGGAAATGGAGATGTGAATGGAGTGTATAGGGTTGTTGAAGTGTAAGAATTGATGCTGCCCTTCGGCTTATTTATAGGCAACCAAATCTCCATGTGTCGGGTGGCATGTCGGGTTAAAGTCATCCGGCACCACGTGTTAAATGTGAGTAACCGTTAACGGTCAAAACTATCAGGCGAAACGTTGTATATTCCGGACAGGATACGCGTGGCACTATACCCGACATCGGTTGGATCCGTCAACTGTAAATTATTGCCACCGTTTGGTCAACCGTGGTGACTTTTCACATATGCCGGATGGGAAGTACCCGGCAACACACCCGACAAAGCTCCTTTTCTGCTCCATGCTTATGCCGTGCAAGATACATCCGGCTTCATGTCCGGCATCACTTGAATTTTTGCCTAGGAATTCGTTCCTTGCATAAAAAGCTTATAAAACATAAGTCTGTACAAATAGTATACATTAATGCATAATACAACATAAATACTATCTATTTAACCTTATTTACACTAATATACTCCTAAATCTAGTACACAAAATATGATAAGTCTGTGGCTTATCAAGGTCCTACACTTATCTTTTGCCAGTCCTCGAGAAAAACTAGATTAGAAAGGAGTAATCGCTTATGCACAAAACAGATAAACTTTAGAATGACAATTAGATAAACATTCCCAACTGTCTGACTCTATTTCATAAGTATCACTTAATCGTCCTTATCTACCAAAAACATACTAATGGGTGTCAAATTAAAAGAATTTCAAAACCGATAAAAAACTTTTGGGCTATTTTGCATAAGGGATTTTGTAATCTCTCCTTTTTTTCCGGTTTCCACCATTCAGCTCTATTTTTCTAGAGTTTCTGAATGTGGCCAAGACACCCATCAATGGTTTTTATGGTTCAGCCCTATTTTTCAAGGGTTTCTGAATCAACCATGAATTTTGCATTGAAGAACAAGGAATTTAGGAGAAAAATAAAAGGAAAACTCTCGTTTGTTGCTTTTATTTTGAGGCACTTTTAGGCAACCTCAAGGGGTATAATGTTTTCCTTTGGAAGAAGATTTTTTCCTTTTATTTCTTCTTTCTTCTTCTTTTGCTCAAAACCCTTGTTAAGATTTTCACCCAAAAGAATTTTCACAATTTAAAAAAGAAAAGAAAATATTACCCAGAAGTAAATAAATGAAAGAATTAGGAGAAAGATCATATACTCATGTTTAAATAAAAAGAATCAAGAAGTTAAAACCAGGAATCTACAAGTCATTAGAAAGCTTACCTCTTGAGAGAACAAGCATTTATTCATTCCCAGTCTCATCTCAATCAAAAACTTGTAAAAAGCTTAGTAAAACATTAATAAAACTCACAACTTATGCATATTATTTATAAACATATACTTATATTTTTTTGGGATAATTCACGATATACCCCTATTTTCTTTCGTAATTCACAATATACCCTTGTTGGTTTTTGTAATTCAACTTTAAACATGTTTAAATGTTGTCCGAAATTGATGAAACTTTACATGGATGATGCTAAAGTGTTATATTTTGGTCCAATATCAAAATTGAAGCTCATATGTGACATGTGGGACCCAATGAACATGTCACAATTTTCATTGGGTTCCACAGGTCACAAGTGAGCTTAAAAAATTCAAATTTGATATTGAACCAAAATATAACACTTTAGAATCATTCATGTAAAGTTTCATCAATTTTGGACAACATTTAAGCATGTTTAAAGTTGAATTACGAAAACCAATAGGGGTATATTGCGAATTACGAAAGAAAACAGGGGTTTATTGTGAATTTTCCCTATTTTTTAAGGGGGATCCCTGCCCTACACTTGGCAGGAACACTGTCTCCAGTGTCAAAATGGAAAAGAAAATTTTGGATTTTTTTGAATTTTTTTATGAAAGTTAACAATATGAAAATGACAATGCTATCATGAAATAAATAAGAAGACAAATAAAATAACATAATAACAATAAAGGAAAAAGAATAAAGGAAGAGAGACTCCCCTGTAGTGAGAAATATGGATGCGTGAGGAGGACCCGCCCTACACTTAGCCTTTTTTGGCTACTTGGCATTATCATAGATCTTGGACAGGATGGTGACTGAATTTGCATGCTCCCTCGGATTGACTTAAGTTTGAGATGAAAGTTGACCTTGTTGTCGTGGTTGTGCCAGAAGTTGTGCTAATTGCAACTGCAACGTTTTATGCTCCTTGCGAATTATCGAGATCTCGTTGTGAGTATCCTAGGTCTTGTTCATCAGAGCCGACATCATGTCTCGTAATTCAGCCATCTCAGCCTCTAATGAGGATACAGGTTGGGATGGTCGGTTAGAAGAGACTCCTCCGTAAATAGTCTGCATGTATTGCCTTGGACCTCCTTGGTAGTCGTCTTGACTTTGGAAGTTGGGAGGGGGGTGATTCCCCTGCTGCCACGACTGCCTATACCCCTAGTTGCTCACATAATTGACTTCCTCAGCATTCTGAAAGTCTTGCAATTCAGGGCCCTGAGCGTGTGGTCATGCACTAACTTCCTTCGCCTGCTGAGGAAGTTTATTCATTGCTATTTGCTCCACCACCTTCTGTAGAGCGCTAACCTTTGTAAACGTTTGAGCATTGCTCTCCAACAACTGCTCATGACTTTGCATTAATTTTTCAAATTTGGCGTCTCCCTTGCCCACTTGATATAAACCAGTGGTACCACCCCTGGTTCCACCTGTGGCCCATTCTCTAATCTCTTCACAAAGAGATTCAATCCCATTAAGGAATTGATCTCCAGGCTTCTTCAGTATATCTGCACCAAGGGAGGATAGGATCATCGTCTTGCATTGATTGACCAATCCTTTGTAGAACAACTGAGATAGTTGTTCGTTGGTGAGGCCGTAGTGAGGACAAGTACGCAGCAACCGCTTAAATCTGTCCCAAGTTTCATAGATGTTCTCCGAGCCAGGTTGTCTGAAGTTGTATGTCTCGGTGATCATCTCCAGGATGCGATTTGGGGGAAGGAACTTGTCATAGAATTTGGTTGCCATGTCCTCCTATGTGGAAATAGTACTGGGGGACAGACTATGATACCATTTGCTGGCGTTCCCCGTGAGACTATGGGGAAAGAGAGAAAGTCTAGCGTATTGGAGGATGTTATTTGAGGAGGTTAGGCTATTTGCGTGTTGTAAGAATTTGGTAATGTGGAGCAAGGCATCGTCCGGGTTCGACCCATCAAACATACCCAACTCTTTGACACATCGGATTTGATGATATGGCTTAAGTTTTTGCCATTCATCATATTCATTTTGTGCAAGGAGAGGGAGGTCGATTGCTGGTTTTTGGCCTTGGTTGGAAGGCCTATTAATGCTGCGGACGGTTGGTGTAGCCATTTGTGTACGAAGTGTGTTTTGTAGGTTTCTTCATTGTCGAAGGGAGCGAAGAAGGGTCCTTTCTATCTCCGGGTCAAGGTTGGCTAGATCTTTAGGAAGACTGGTTGACCGAAGAAGCATTCACCTTTTATAGCTTCAGGAGGAGCAAAACTGTAACACCCCTACCGCTAATACCGTCATTACCGTCCATTCTCCTTATACATCCATAATCACATAGTGGATACATACTTACACAACGGCGGGTGATACAATGCCATTAGCCACCCACGTGACTAACAAGGCTACTACTACATACAGCATCGGTCTGATGGACCGGAATATCCGAGCACTACACAATTACAATACATACTTCAATCACCTACAAATGCTACAATGCTCCATTTCATACAAGGCTCCATAAGTTCAATACAATATAATGTACATACCGAGTTTACTAAGTTCCGAATACAAATACAGTACCTCCTTCAATTTCATACATACTCATTACGAGACTACATCTACCCGTTCCTCACAACTACATACTTTCAATACATAAGTTGTACCCCTTGGTACACTACTACTCCAAGGCTACAAGCCTTATACAATTCACTACTGTCTACACTTCACTCCTAGCTATCCAAACTTAGCTGTCGGTCACTTACTGTGGTCATATCCGCTTCGGGTACCTGCACACTAAAAACGTTGCCCCTAGGGGCTCAGCTTTCGCTGCATATGACTTCCGTATACCCCGCGTACTAGCGAGGGTACGCCGACCACTTGGTCGTATACATGCAATTCATTTTACAATACATACATACATACATGCTTTCATTCACGATACTACAATACTACACAAGAAATGCATACGTACACTTCAATTCATACAAGGAATACAATACACGCCAACCTATACTTGCTTACCTTCTTCCGAAATACGCATACACAATACATATACAATACATACACAATACATACACAATACACAATACTTGTTAGCTCCATTTGTCCACCCGGGTTAATCGGGTGGAGATTACTCTTTTACTCAGGGTCAATGACTTACACCAGCCAAGACCATTACTCATATAATACTTTACTTTACTTACTACTTACTCAAGTCAAGTCGTCGGGACCTCCGGCCCGGGGACTACTCTGTCCCACCACCGGGATTTACTTGGTTCACTAATCTAGGATGCTACCCATTTAAGGGGTTTGGGCCGTGGACCAGCTTAAGAACCAGGAATCGGATCCAACCTCTTGTGTCTCCTCATCCTCACGCGTGGCCGAAACTATATCGGACTTCTACTCATTCCAATTTACTCAATACTTACGTTAGGAGTTAGGTAGTTAGGAATTAGTAGAAGTCACACATCCAAGCCACTTACAATTGCATTACTCACATCCACATCCATACAAGTTACAATATACTACACAAGTACACTACAAAATACAATACATTTCATCCTAATCCATTCATTTCATGAATTATACAAACTAGTGTTCGAGACAATATATATCAAGAACAACCTAGGGCAAGCACAAGTAGGTGCAATATAGTCCGATTCATGCATTTATCTTATTTAGGTGATCAAATAAGCACACAAATCGGGGTAACCAGGTTAGGATACAGAGCATGAAGAAATCATACCTTTTACCGGAATTTACTTTACCGGGTGTTCCCTTGTTCCTTTGGTTCACTCTCGTTCCTCGAGTCTCATTCTCGAACCTTCGGCTACATGCCAAATGGTTCCATTAATACTAGGTATTACAATACATACATAACTACTACTCTCATACTTACCCTGTTATCCCGTTGTTTCGGTTTGATTTAATGTTCTTAAACTTACAACTTTCTTAATTACTTCTCCAACTTGTTTATACCTTTAATGACCCTTAACCATCATTAATTAATTACTAATTATCTTATATTAACATTACCATTCATTGCCTTTCCTTAAAAGCCCTTTAATAAGCTTATTTTCAAAATTTGGGTTGGACCACCCTGTGCATAAGTCTCGAACAGATTTTAATTGTGGTCCGGGTCCTTGTACTTAGGTCAAGTCCCGGACCCAAAGCTTTGTAAACTCTCGGCAGGATTTTTATTATGTCCGGGAGCTTATACACCACTTAAGTCCCGGAGCTGTATTTTACTTAAGTTACGGACATGTTTCAAGGGTGGTCCGGGTCCTTGTATGGGACCTAAGTCCCGGACCACCCTACATTTACAACTCTCGGCCTGAATTTTATACTGGTCCGGGACTTAGTCCTGGACTTAAGTCCCGGACCCTGCTACATTTTCTACTGATTTACAGTTTTTAAAATCTATTACATTCCATACTTTGCCTAATTAATTCCCAAATGTTCCTACACTTAATACCACATGTTTAAGCACCCAATTAGGCTTCTAAACATGCTCAAATCCATTACTAACTCATTACTCCGTTTCATACCAATTCACACACATATTTCTTACATTTTCATTCCAGCACTTACCTCTTTTTCTTAGTTGTGTTTTGCTACAGATTTTGGTTCTCACTTCCTCAATACATAATTTCCTCTCCTAATGCCATTTCCAAGGCCTACAATGCATTACCTCATCTCTTCAAGTTCAACACTCATTTTACTAGGTCTTGCACATAAGTTCTCCTAGCTATTCTTCCAATACATCTCAACAACTCTTGCTATAGATTTTACACTCCCATATCCTCATACCACAACTACCATTCCATGGTTACTAAACATCTCTACTAAACCCAATACGCACCTTGGTTCTCCTATTCACCAAGTCATCCATAAATGTACATTTCCTACCAAAATTTTGCCATAGTTCACCTACAATTCTCACTTATCCACACATATCCATTATCACCAAAATCATTCCTATTCTAGCCACACCCATACAAGGGTCCTACCAGCACTCAAGGCAATTCTCAATACATCAATACTCCATCAAACATTAATACCAATGCTCATACACAAATTATTTGGCTCTAAGGCCTACAATCCACATACTAGTCACAAATACTTAAACTCCCACAATTACAATACTAATACAATAGTTTGGGTTCTTTAATTAGTTTACCCATTCCCATTACTCTAATGCATTAAATTTTAGCATTTAAGAAAGAGCTCTTACCTTGAGCTTTTAATTTCCTTCTTTCTTTTCCATTTCTCCTCCTTCTCTCTTTCTTGCAAAAATCGGTCACATGGGGAATGGAGTTTCCAAACATCTCTTCCCATCACCCAATGCACACAAAACAAGTGCAATTAACATAGTAACCCTTAGATTATTAATTCATTTAAGTGCTTAAAACACAATTTCTAGGGTTTACCTTTGGAGTGTTTAGGAGGGGTTTTAGCCCTTAGTTCAAGAAGGTGATTCCACCACCATTGCAAGGTTGAATTGATGCTCAAAAAGAGAGAGAAAAATAGAGTATTAAAATGGGCAAAAATTGGCTACAAAACGAGATGAAGAAAACATGAAGTTTTCATGGAGATTTTTACCTTAATGGAGAGAGGAAACTCCAAGCTACCCATGATGCTATTTTCTCTTTGAATGAGGAAAAGCCATGGATATGAACTTCCTCATTTTCGGATTTTGAAAAGATAGAAGTGTAGAGGATGATGAGGGGAGTAAGAATATGTAATTATTTTTACATTTGGAGCTTCATGGAGGTCATGGAGGTAGAGCATGGAGGGTAAAGTGGAGAAGCCATTGTTGTTGTTGGGAGCTCCACAATCACAGGAAGAAGGGAGGAGAGAGAGAGAGAGTACGGTGGGGAAGGAAGAAATGGGAGAGAGAAGAGAGAAATGAGAGAGAGAGAGAGAGAGAGAGTGTGAGTGCTTTTGTACTTTGTTTACTTTTTGCTTTTTGCCTCTTAATTAATTAGCTAGTATGTGAGTGTGTGTGAGGGCTTTTGACTTATTAAAAACCGGCCCCCTACTGTTATACTAGTTGGAGCGTTTTTCGTCTTTTACAGAAAACGCTCGTTATTTTACCCGGTTTTGGTACTACTCACTAACCGGGCCTGTTTTCCGGAATTTCTCGTTTCTTTAATTTTTTTTGGTTATTAAGCTTCCCTTAATGCTTAATTATTATTATTTAATGATTTATAATTTTTACGGGTTCGTTTGACCACTTATAGTCACGTTTTCGGGTTTTCTCGAAAAACATGCGCTAAAGCCCTATTAGCGTTTTAATACATTATTTGGATCCGTTTTCTTCGGGAGTTGTTCCCATATATTATTTAGGCCTTATTAAGCCTTTATAATCCATATAATACGCTAACCGAGGTCTCATACCTCCTATGGTTATTTAACGCTTATTTAGCGTTTTTCACTTTTTAAGTGTTTCTTTATTTCTTTTGGTTTTATTTTTCCTTACCAACATTACTCAGGCATTATTAGGCCCTTAAATACACATTAGGATTATTTTAATCACTATATTTAAGTTCGGGGTATTTCAAAAATAGAACGTTATAATATTTCGTAATAATAAATATTAAGACAATTATATAATTTAATTTACGAACTGAAAAGAAGAAACAAAATTGGGCATGTCGGATGCATTGTCGGTAATGGTGGCCACGGGTCCGGTTCCACCGGTTCCGGTTCCGGTTCCACCGGTTCCGGTTCCAGAAAATGTGTATTCGTATTCGGAACCGGTCTGGGCGGTTCCGGTTACGGTTCCGGTTCCGGTTCTGAAATCTGGATTCGCTTCGGATTCGGTCAAAAAAACCGGTTCCGGCCGGTTCCAGCCGGTTCCGGTTTCGGTTCTGATCGGTTCCGACCGGTTCCGGAAAGATTCGATCGGCTCCAGTTGCTTCGTTTTAGCTCCGATTTGAGATCCGTTTGAGTGCACACGTTGCTCTTTTCATCCACTTTAGGTTATTCTTCAAGTTTATAATCTTAAATGTGTAAGAAACAAAGACTTAGGGATTTTTATTGAATTTACAAAAAATAAGGAACAAAGAGAATTTTATTATATGATTCACTGCCTCATTAAAACCTTATTAGGTAAAAATCCATTGGGAAAACCATAATAAGGAAAAAGAGTACAGCCACTAAGAGGTTACATTTTAAAAACCCAACGGTAACTTCAACCGGTTCCAGGGTGGTTCCGGTTCCGAATCCGATGACGGTTCTAGGCGGTTCCAGGCGGTTCCGGTTCCGGTTCGGGCCCGAATCTCAAAACATGTATTCGTATTCGGAACCGGCTGAGGCGGTTCGGTTCCGGTTCCGATTCCCACCGGTTCCCGGCCGGTTCCGATTCCAATCGGTTCCGGGTAGAACCGCCGGTTCCGGGTAGAACCGGACCCGATGGCCACCATTAATTGTCGGGTGTAACCGGTCCGGCGTTGGACTTCCTCCAATAATGCCGGGTTGATTTTACCCGGCGTTGTGCCCGGCTTGTTCAAACTTGAAAAAAAAATAAAAAGGAATAAGAGAATGGAAAGATAAAACAAAAGTGTAGTAGGAAGAAATATTTACAAACAACTCTAATAATTTGAAGAGAAAATACAAAATAAGAGTTGAGATTGAATGCCGGATTGGAATCGGGTGAATCTTGTCCGGCTTCAGACTTCCTCCAAGATGTCGGACGTATGATACCCGGCATAGTACACGACATGCTCAACCTAGTGAAACAAATACAAACAGCGAATAAAAGAATTAAAGAAAAAGAAATGTTGAATGTGCCGGGCACCGGACATCCGACAATGCACCCGGCATATTCAACCAGATAACAAAATGGACAATTTAACTCAAACAATCAGATAATCAAAGAATAAAGAATAAAAAATAGGGCATTTTACCGAATTTAGGACTTGGACTAATTCCAAGTCCCCGACAACGGTACCATTTTTTTAACAGAATTTTTGTAGGGGGAAAAGGATGTACAAAAGAATAAAATAATAAAAGAATAAAATAAACCCTACAACTCTATACGGGTAGCGAAAATCCCGATCGGAGTACAATGTGAGTAGATTACGACCGAGAGTATCGAACCCAAGGGACTTATTAGAAAATTAGTCCTAATCCTGGTAATAGCCTATTCTAAAACAATAGGGGAATGTAAATAACAATTAAACTAAAACTACTTACTAAATTTATTAACTTTGACTCGGCATGACACTCAATGTAAGAACAAGTATAGTTAAAAGCCAAGCTACAAGGTTTCGAAATTAATCTGGCAGGAATGACTATGCCAGATGTCATGCCGGACAAGAGATGCACAACTCCTTCAAGTTCTTTGAATGTGTCGGACATAAACCACCCGGAAGTACACCCGGCTTTTTCAAATTGTGAATGGTACTTCATATTTCCGGTCTGATAACAAGAACTCATTACCCACATTTGCTTCGTGTATATCTAACGCCTCAAAAACGAACAAGATAATGGAGAAAAACAGATTAATTCCAATATTAGGTCATGTTGCCCACTTTTCATAACAACACCGTTAAAGACCACTAAGACCCCTTAACCTATTCTACTTTGTTTTGTGAACCTCAATAGAATTTAGAAGAAAGAAGAATAAGTAGCGATCTCATTCTACTTGTATGAAGACCAGAACCTTATTTGATGAAACTTGCACTTTTATTAATAACCATAAGAGTAATTACAAGGAGAAAACTCATCCCTAACCAAAGACTAACAAGGAACTCTACTTCACCATCCATACAACTACAAGAAGAGAATACAAGAGGAGAAGGAAATGGTCATAGCCTTAACCCGACAAGATCTTCTTCTTCTCTTCGCGTGGATGGATCTGCAAAATTTCCTTGGACACCAACAATAGAGTGGATGCGGAAATGGAGATGTGAATGGAGTGTATAAGGGTGTTGAAGTGTAAGAATTGATGCAGCCCTTCGGCTTATTTATAGGCAACCAAATCTCCATGTATCGGGTGGCATGCCAGGTTAAAGTCATCTGGCACCACGTGTTAAATGTGAGTAACCGTTAATAGTCAAAACTGCCAGGCGAAACGTTGCAAGTGTCGGACAGGATACTCCCGGCACCGTACCCGACATCAGTTGGATCCGTCAACTGTAAATAATTGCCACCATTTGGTCAACCGTGGTGACTTTTCAAATATGCCGGATGGAAAGTACCCGGCAAAGCTCCTTTTCTGCTCCATGCTTATGCCGTGCAGGATACATCCGGCTTCATGTCCGGCATCACTTGAATTTTTGCCTAGGAATTTGTTCCTTGCATAAAAAGCTTATAAAACATAAGTCTGTACAAATAATATACTTTAATGCATAATATAACACAAATACTATCTAAACCTTATTTACACTAATATACTCCTAAATCTAGTACACAAAATATGATAAGTCTGTGGCTTATCAATCGCTACCGCGTCATCACCACCACCACCTTCTCCTTCCACGCGCGCCACTAGCCTTTGCAGCCGCCGTCACTGTTGCTAGCACGTACCACCACGAAGGTCGCGGGCTTTGCCACACATGACCTGCAGTAACCTTAGGTTAGAATTTCAAATTCTAACTTCGAACAATGTTAATTTGTCTGGTTGATTGAAAAACTAGTTGTAATCTAGTTGTTGATTGTTAGTTTAGTTGTGTGTGCATAATTTGAGTATAGTTACATTATTGAATAAGTACAAATAGTTATGCATATAAGGTGTTTGATAAAATGCCTGAGTTGATATTTTTGCTGTTTGTGCCCTCTACATACAATGGCGGAGATTGTTTGAGAAAATTTCATTTTGTATTTGTATATTAGGTAGAGCCCCTAACTAGTAGACCTTGTAGCCCCCTACTAATAGAAACTAATAAACTAAGAGCCTTCTTTTCTTATATGTAACTTGTACAAATAGTTCTTGGAACTATAAGAAAGAAAGAAAAAATCTGCACACTCCCACGATTTGGAATAATTTGTAAATAAAAAACAAATAAGATATATGAAGTAATAATTGAATTTTTAGATGTTAATATAACATGAATATATAGTGGACTAATTTCTCAAATCATGGACTCTCTTGCTTTCAGTATTTTCTTTTTACATAAGCTTCAACAGAGCGGAGAGAAAGTGGAGTAACAATTAGGGTGGTCGCTGCGACTTCTTCTTCCTCATTTCTTCTATTGTGGAGCAAGAGTGGAAAGGTAACATATTTATCTATCTTTTTTCTTTTTTTTTTATTTTATTAATATGATAATGCTTATAGTAATGGATTTCTTGCCCCCCTAATATTATTTCTTTGCTTCGCCGCTGTCTACAGTAATTAAGGTGGTCTTTACGACTTCTTCTTCCTCTTTTCTTCTGTTGTGGAACAAGAGTGGAAAGGTAACATCTTCATCTATCTTTTCTCTTTGTTTTTTAATTAATTATTATGAAAAAGCGGTTGTGGTTAATATTGAGTGATTGTGAATAAGGATGGCTGCTGGCAATTGTTGAATTTGTTTGTCATGGTAAATAAGATATTGGTGAATGCTTAATGATAAGAGTGGGATTAACATGATTACGCAAAGGTCATGCCAATTTTTTTCTAGAATTGTATAAGTTTTATTAATTAATTTGATTTGTTGTTTGTGTATAACAATCTTTACTTTTTTTTGTTAGGTCTTCTGCATATTCTATCGGATTTGTACCAGTACTTTCCCTGCCCATCACTAAAGCAGTCTCCTTCCTTCCCCCTCTGTACAACCTTAAAACAAGTAAGTAATTAAACTTTATTTTTTGTTTTAATAATGTAATGATTTGTTTATGTTAAATCACTACTATCTTAATTACTTGTATTGGAATTGTTAGAATGCAGCTAGGTTAGTTATGTTGGAACGTTAGAGTACTTAGGCTACGTTAGTTTGGTTGGAACCATAGAGTAGTGCTTAGTTTGGCTGGAACCTTAGAGTAAGGTGAGATATCATGAGATATCAATCCAGTAGAAACATGCTCAACATATATACAAATGCGGACAAAACTGAAAGACAAATCAATCTTATACTCGTTTTGTTTTCACATATAGAATGGAGTGTGACTGGATGTACGGTGATCGAGGGGATTACTTTGAAGAGAAGCTGAAAGAGTTTCTCAAAGCGGCAGTGCAGCACAAGGACAAAACAAAGGCGGAAAAAATTTCTTGTCCTTGTGTTGACTGTGGGGTCGTAAAGAAATATGTAGACATTAAGGAAATCAGATTCCATCTTAAGACCCGTGGATTCATGTCGTATTATAGAAGATGGACTTTACATGGAGAAACTGTTCAAGATAGTGCTTCAACATCATACAGTCATGATCCACGCCATGCAAGTACCAAACACACCTTCAATACCGTCAATGAGTCGGTACCGCTAAATGATTCAGGATTAAATGACAGTGAGACCATTCACAATGATGAGCAAATGGATGACATGTTTGAAAATGTTGTGGATAGTTTTGTCGATAGGCCTGATGAGTATCAAAGATTGTTGGACGCATCAAAGACAGCGTTGTACCCTACGTGCGTTAAATACACAAAATTGACGGTTGTACTTAATATGTTCAACTTGAAAGGGAAATATGGAGTTAGTGACAAGTGTTTCACGGCACTTCTAGAGCTGGTACATGATATACTTCCTGGTGGGAATGGTCTTCCTACATCCACCTACGAGGCAAAGAAATGGATGTGTCCAATGGGAGTTGAATATAAAAAGATTCATGCTTGCCCAAATAATTGTGTTGTATAGAGGTGAATATGAACATCTAGACAAGTATCCTAAATGTTTGTTGTCCCAATACAAGTACAAGGATGGGGATTCCTCCTTTCAGAAAAAAAATTGTCCAGCGAAATTATTGTGGTACTTGCCAATAATTTCTAGATTCAAACGGTTGTTTGTCAACCCAAAAGATGTAAAGAACTTACGATGGCACGTAGATGGTAGAAAAATTGATGAGAAATTAAGACATCTTGCAGATGGACCTCAGTGAAGAAACATCAACAGAAAGTTCAAGCATCATTTTTAGGGATGAGGATAGGAATCTGAGGCTTGGATTGTGTATCGATGGAATGAACCCGTATGACACATTGAGCAGTCAACACAGCACTTGGTCGGTGCTACTAGTGACCTACAACTTACCATCATGGCTGTGCATGAAACAAAAATACATTATGTTATCACTCCTAATATCTGGTCCAAAGCAACCTGGTAATAACATTGACGTATATCTTGCACCACTGATCGACGATCTGAAGTTGTTGTGGAATGAAGGGATAGTGGTATATGATGCTCATGCAAAAGAAAATTTCACACTGAAGGCGTTATTGTTTTGTACTGTTAATGACTTTCCTGCCTGTGGGAACCTGTCAGGATACACGGTGAAAGGATTCTACGCATGACCGATATGTGAGGATGACACATGTTCAGACCGTCTGAAGCACTACGGCTAAAAAATTTACATGTGTCATCGACGGTTTCTTCCAGTGGATCACCCTTACGGTTCGAGAAAGCAAAAACTATTCAACAATGAGCCTGAGACTCGTGTGGCCCGTTTGCCTCTAACTTCAGAGGAAGTGTATGCAAAGGTCAAGGACATTGAAAATGTCTTTGGAAACACATCCAAACAACAAGAAAAATTTTAAAAAAAAATGTTCCATTTTTTTGGATCTACCGTACTGGCAGCATCTGCCTGTTTGACATTGTTTGGATATCATGCCCATTGTGAAGAACGTCGGTGAGGCAGTAAGTGGTACTTTGCTCAACATACCTGGCAAGAAAGACGGATTGAAGGTGAGGAGAGATATGCAAGAGTTGCACATACGGAAAGAACTACACCCAATAGAGGATGAGAAGCGAACATGTCTACCTCCTGCGTGTTATACCCTCTCTAAGAGTGAAAATTTCAGTTTTTACAAATGTTTGCACTCGTTGAAGGTACCATCTGGGTACTCTTCAACCTGGAAGAACCTATTTTCGAAGAAGGATTTGAAACTGTTAGGCATGAAATCTCATGATTATCATATGTTAATGTTGCATCTTCTTCCAGTTGCAATCCGAGGGATATTACCAGAAAATGTCAAAAATGTTCTAACTCGATTATGCTTGTTCTTCAACGCTGTCTACTTCAAGACAATTGACTCAGACACTCTTGATGATCTACAACATGAAATTGTTGTGACAATATGCCAACTTGAGATGTATTTCCCATCATCTTTCTTTGACATAATGGTGCATTTAATAGTGTATATTGTTTGAGAGATCAAATTGTGTGGTCCGGTCTACTTACGTTACATGTATCCTTTCGAACAATAAATGTGGATCCTGAAGGATAGAATGAAAAATTGATACAGACCGGAAGGTAGCATCATCGAAGCAACAGTGACTCAGGAAGTCACAAAATTCATGACAAGTTATTTGAACGATGCATAGTTAATTGGTATTCTCAAATCACGTCACCGTGGTAGATTTAAGGGTAAAGGTGTTATTGGCAAAAAAGGTCATGTGTATCTCTCATGATCTTATTAATCAGGCACATTGGTTTGTACTACAACACCTTGAGGTTGTTGAACCCTACTTCGATATTCACATTGCTGAGTTGAGGCGACAAAACCCTACCAAAAGCCATATATGGCTTAAAAAAGAACAAAATCGAGTATTCATCCAATGGTTTAAGGTATATGTATTTGAGCAAGCTTCATTGAACCCAGAATATGTCAGTGAAGAAATCGGATTTTTAGCTGTTGGTCCTGGAACTGATGTTGTACATTTGAAGGGTATGAAATTAATGGATGTACATACTACAATGCACGCCAAAATGCTAAATCAATATACTAGAACAGTGGGGCAAAAATTGAAGCATCGGTGACTAAATATGGTCTCGGAAACCAAGTTCAACCAATGAGCAGTAGTAGTTGGTATTTTGGTGTCATAGAGGACATATGGGAACTAGACTATCACATTGATTTGTTTATAGTGTTCCACTGCAATTGGGAGGACAACCGACATGGACACCAAAATGATAAAGTACTTATTTTGGTTGGTCTTTCACATGTTACAAACTATAAGGAAGATCAATCTGTGTTGGTTAAAGACTGTGACCAGGTGTTTTATGTTGAAGACCTAAAAGATAGTAGATGGTTTGTTGTTCTTCCAGGGAGAAGACCGGTTTTGTTTGAGGATGAAAGCAATGACGATGATGACAGTGAGATGATAGATGAAACAATATCGTTGCATACATGGTTGCATGATTCAACTGATGATTTACAAAATGATGATGTTCAGACCATCTACGCTCGATCAGACCATGACGAGGGGGTTTGGATAGAAAACACAAAATGATATAAGTTACCATGTTTAGGTAACACCATTGGTTAAAATTACATATTTGAAGTTAGACAATTCATATTATTGTTGTTACAATGTTATCAAAATTATTTATTATGTTTATTTTTGCAATTATACATCGTTACATGAATATTGATCTAATGTTTGTGCTTTTTTTCTCAGTGCATGATCATTCGATGGACGATCCTATTGGAGAGCTGCTCACGACTAGGGAAGTTCAGCCCCAGCAGAGTGGACCGGCAAAATGCACCACACGAGGTGGTAAAAAAATCAAAGACAGCAGATGTCCCAGCACAACAGACTGAGGTAGCTGGGCCTTCACAAAAAGCACAAGAGATACAAGTTGCTCGTTCGCCTCTCAAGAAACCCAAAAAACGAGGCCCCCCGACCAAGCCTTTGCAGTTCAATCAATGGAATCAGCCCATAGGTTCATGGAAGAATGATTTCACTGCTTTGGCTAGGCATTTGCTGAGTTCATACTGCAATATAAACCACCATTGGAAGCAAGTGCCTCCGAAGTTGAAGGAGCAGATATTTGAGCATCTTCAGGTATTAATTGATGTTTATAGTTTGTTTTAAGATTAATGTAGTTACTATGTAACACTAATCCATTTTGTTTGCACATAGGCCCGATTCAATATAGATCCTTCTATGAAGGATGATGTGATGAAGGAAATTGCCAGACAGTTTAGAGATTTCAGATTCTACTCACGAGGCAGTACGTTTATTGTGAGGATCCAGCAGACATAGAGGAAGCAGCAGATGAAGATGTGGATGATCGAAGACCACCGTGGCAGAAATACGATGGTATTACTGAAGAGCAATGGAAGAAGTTTGTTGAGAAGCGTTTGACCCCTGAGTTCAAGGTGAGTTTCACACTAATAGTTGTTCTTTCATATGATAAATGTTTAAAGTGTTCTTAGAGTTCATTTCTTATATAATTTGTGGTTTCGATATATTTTGTATAATTTGTCTTTTTCATACATATATGTAGGCTTTACGTGTGAAACAACAACAAAATGCCAAAAAAATCTTTACCCCCATCACTTGGGCGGTAATAGTATTGCTCAGCGTGTGCCAAAGATGGAGAAAGAGGGGTTGCTGCTAGCTGAATCGAATGTCAGCGACAAAAGGTTGAATGTTTGGGACTTAAGTTGATGGAAGAAACCTTTAGATCCAGCGGCACCTGTTCAGTATGATGATAACACGAGAGAAGTCATCAACTAAATGGTAAGTGATTTTTAGTTTAAAAGAAGTAGAATGTTTTTTTTATATAATATCATAGTAATAATAGCAGTTACATGATATATATATATGTATCTTACTTGAACTATTAAACTCCATAGCAGGAATAGTTAAGCTTCCAAATCACCCAGGGCACTTGGCAGCCCATTAGGCAGGATGATCCACTTTCCCGCGCTCTCGGGAAGAAGGATCATCCGGGTCGTGTAGTAGGCTTTGGTGGTCATGTCGGTATATGGCAAGCCTTCGGCAATCCTGGGTCCAGACAGAGTGCATGAGGGAGCATTATCTATGAGGAGCACTTACGCCTAAATGCTGAGCTCGAGCAGCGATTAAGAAATGAATTCCAACAGCAAATCGCTCAAGCTATGGTCGTGATGTGATCTGAGAGGATGAGTCAAGAGGTTTCTAGACCGCTAGATCATTCACAAGCATCAGACCCCGCACTAGTGCCTCCCAGTAGTGTTAACTACAAATACAAACAAAACAAAGTATACACTTATTTATGTGCATCTAAAATTTAATTTTTAAATTTTAGAAACTGGTTGACTGCACATTATTGCAAATGATTGGCACTGATGAGGTCGTGGTAGGGTGGGGAAAGCTATTCAAGTCTTCTCATGGTGACATCGTACGGAATGAAGCGTTGTGAGAGTACCATGCCCGCGTGCTCGTTGATGGTTACGCGCCTGCGTATGGGGATGTTCAGCTACCGGTGCCCACTGCAGACATATCCACCCTTCGTCAAGTGCAATCCAGGACAATATAGTGGCCAGTTAGATTGATAAAGCTTGGGGAGCAGCAGGTAAGCACACGAAAAAACTTACTCTTAAACATATTCTAGGGTAGAAACGTATACTTATTAAATTAATATATCATGAACACGTTCAATCAAATTCTAATAAGGTAAAAGGAAAGAGAGTTTTTGGTGCACTTGCTAATCCTTCGGTGGCATCCACCACTAGAGTTATGATGAGAGCAAATTTGCTGAAGTCGGCGGTTCTGAATGCCTTGCCCCCAAGCTGAAACTATTGCACTCCACACTGTTGATGACGCTGCCGACAAGAGATTTGGTTACAGTGGAACCAAGACCGGATCTTTTTCACTATGAAGGTGCTCATAGATTTGAAATTTACATTAGTGATTTTATGCAGTTGTTCACGAAGGATTGGTCGTGTGTGTTGATTCTCAAATCGGCTTGCATGTGAGTAACTAGCACAGCTTGTACACATTTTACTCTACATACTTGATAATTAAAGCACTAATATCGGTTTCTTTATATTGTGCAAGTTTGTTGATGACAAGGCGGTCCAAGTACATGATAATAGTAGTTTCGGGTTCTTTTTCCCTGACTTCTGCTCTAAAGCTAATATGGGATCTGATCCCCAAGCTTTGGTCGTGTACTTGTCGACTGCCGATACATGCATGTGCATGTGCTGATAAATCTTACATACTACTACCACTTCATCAAGGGTAAGAATTTTTTCAAATGTTAAGTTAATTTAAAAATTATGATACTTGTATTATGTATTCGATTGAATTAAGTTCTGCTTGTGTTGCAATCTATGAACAACCGACACTGGTCTTTGCTCGTTCTATGTCTAAAAAGCCCAAGAGTCCTGCAGCTTGACTCAGCATCTCGGCGTCCCAAGAAGCCAATTATATTTAACATGTTGCTGAGGTGAATTACTTAACTTGATTAATTATCAATTTTCAATTATTTCTTAATCATTTGGTTGATAACTTTTACTTTATCTGTGTGTACGAATTCCAGTACCTTTCAAGCTATACTAACGTAAATCTGGGGAACGAGAATTAAGAACATTCAGTGGAATGTAGTCAAGGTATTTTTGTAGTCCTTATTCTAATTTTGTAATATGTTCATTAGTTTTGAAATGGTAACAATATTATAATATATGTTAAATTGATTTTGAACATGTACGTATATGAATGCGCAGTGTCCACAGCTGTCGGGAGGTTCAGAATGTGGCTACTTTGTCATGCGTTTTATGAGTGACTTGGTAGCGGCATCGAGGCTCTTGCCAGAGAAGTCTCTAGACAAGGTAAATAGCATTCTCGAAATATTTTGATTTTGTATATACTTTTTAGCATTGATTCTTAAACTCAATGTTTTTAGCAACTAATCATAACTTTTTTTATTCAAGGCTTTTAAAGATTTGGTAGCTGGAGAGTATGGTGAAGGACATATAACTGAAATACTTGAGGAGTGGGCGGAATACATGAGCGTTGACATAGGTTGTTATTAGTATTAGATAGGATTGATGCTTTAGACAATCGCATGGTACAATTGTTTTTGTGTAATGATTCTATTGATATTTTAGACAATCTCATGGTACAATTGTTTTTATGTAATGATTCTATTGATGTTTGATTAAATATTGCTCATATTTGTAAGTGAAAGTGTATTATTTCCCGTTGGTAGGTGTCATGCCTTGGTGGCCGCTTAAATGGCGTAATGGTATGATCTACTACCCCACTACGGTGACATTGTTGATTTTGATATGTAAACAGGTTTGATTGGTCTTTGGGGGTGTTTGGTACAATTGTAGGGTGGAAAGGAAAAAAACACCTATTGCAGCGGTTCTTAACAACAACTGGTGCAATAGACCTTGTCTAAGACTATCTTATAACAACCTATTGCAGCGGCTGTTGTTAAGAACCGCTGGAATAGCCTCGACCGACCCTGTCCCTAGGTCGGTCGGTTCCATAATACTTTTTGCAGTCGACCGACCGAGGGACCGAACAAGACTCTATCTCGAGGGTTGTAAGGTAAGAACCGCTGAGATAGATGTCGTTATATATTGACTTTATCGGACATCTACCACGACAGTTGTTTAAAGAACCGCTGCAGTAGACCACCTACCTCAGTGGTTCTACAACCGCTACAATAGGTGTCTCACCTACCGCGGTGGCACCCGTTTTAGCGGTTTTGAACCGCCGTCATAGGGGCCAAACAACCGCCACCATAAGGTGTTTTTCTACTAGTGCCTTTTCGGTGAATTTTGAGCTTAAATGTTTAATCATTATGCTTATCTTACATTTGTTGATATGGGTTGTTCATTAAGAATAAATACTCTTATGAATTATGGGATAATGCTCAAAATTTTTCTTTTTGATTGCTTTTGAGGAGCATTTTTCATGTGGTGTGACCAAATAATTTGAAATGGTTAGATTTGTTTTGCTTAAGGGTTTCTTCTGTCTTCTCTCTTGAGGATTGCTAAGGGGTGCTTCTTTATGAAAATCCTGCAAGGGACTTGTGAGGCGCCATTAGTAACAAACAATGAGAGTTGAGTGATCTGAAATGCAAAGGCTATATGCCGAATTTTTAACTCTTCATATCTTGTGCCGAGGTGAAACAAATGCATAAATCTATTTTTTCTTTTGTTTTCTTCTCAATGCCCTTCTTCGGGGAAGTTGGACATGGTAATAGTTTTTCAAGTTACCTAATATCTAAAGCTCTTAAGAACTCTGGATCATACCCTGAAACTCTGGATTTTATTTTGCCCTGAGCACACCCATGCCACCAGTAAGTAGAGCTGTCAAAATTTGACTCAATCCGAAAACCCGTCCATTTTATCCAAACCCGAAACCCGATCGAACCCGAAAATATTTAAATATAATAAACCCGAAACCCAATTAGGTAAAACCCGAAATGACCCGAACCCGAAATGACCCGAAATATTTATAACCCGAAACCGACCCGAACCTGAAATGACCCGAATGAATAGTAATTAAAAATTAGCCAAACTTGAATAACATGAAATAATAGTGACCATAAATTGTCCCAAACCTGAATGACCCAAATAAATTTGACAAAAAATTTGATTTAAACTTAGTATATCCGAATGAAATTCAGAATAGGCATTGCATTGAAAGTTCTGCAATCTATATGTTATATATTCTTATAGAAATTAGGTATATATTTATATTATAATTGTTTCAAAAAATATTAACCATTACCCGAAATAACCGAAACCTGATTCTATCTGACACTATTACAACTCGAACCCGAAATGACCCGAACCCGAATGACCCAAACCCGAAATGACCCGAAAGTTTAATGACCCAAACGGATATTGACCCGAAACAATATGACCCTAAACCCAAACGAATAACCCGTTTGACAGGCCTACCAGTAAGTGATGATTCACACTACTCTAAGGTTTTGATCACCTTTTTCTTCTTCTCTTATTCTACACTTCATGATAGTATCTGTTAGTTTTGAGCGATCCTAACTTGCCAGGCTGCTTGGTTTTCCTTGAGGACAAGCAAAAAGGTAAGTGTGGGGGTGTGGTGAGTGTCCAAATGAGCATGTTCTAGAGGTGTATTTCATATGTTTTTATCAACACTTTTCATGCTCATTTCTTCACTATAGTTATTTTTCCTCTAGTTTTGTAATTTATTGGTGTTTCACACATTTGGAATAACATAGCTAGGAGCAAAGTATACAAAAAAAGGAATGTGTGGGTGCAAGTGTATCCAAAATCGGAGCTAAAACGAAGAAGATGGAGTGTTTTGAAGTCCACCCCCACTGGTAGACCGGCCCATGTTGGTCGGTCCAACTCAGTGAGAAGCTACTAGAATCGACTAATCCAGGAGACTGCCATAGTGGGTCAATTGAACTGAAGTTTTGCTCTGTGCATACGACCGCCCCAATGGGTCGGTTGAAGTGGAGCTTTGCTTTATGTATTCAACCGTCTCAAGTGACCTGTAGTGGATCAGCTAGATTAAAATTGTGCACGTGGTTTCATCTTCCAGAGGAGATCGACCCACGTGACCACCCCAGTGGGTCGGTCGGGCTAAAAATTTGTCCAGATTCACGTTTTAAAATGTATAAACAAAAGATGGGGGGTTGGAACGACAAGAGCATGGCAACATAAAAGAAGAAAAAAAAGAGGGAAAAGAAGAAGAAAGGAAATAAGAAGAAAATGGGGAGAATTTCACCTTCATTGATGCCCTTTTTTAACCTCCATTGCTAACTCTTCTCCCTTTTCTCTTAATTTTGCTCTAATGCTTGAGTAGTCTCTATGTAGCTTGGGATGAGGATTTTGCCCGAAAATTCCTAAGACTTTATTGTTGAACCTTTAACTTGTTTTATGCTTTATTTTGGTTCTTGAGCTCAATGAGATGATTATAAAGTAATTATGTGTTACGACCTAAAAACCACCCTGGTTGTGAGACTGTTACATGTCGCTTACTACCTAAGACACGCAAGGCTACACTATTGAAACCCCAAAACAGAAAAAAATGCTCTTTATTAATAAAATAACAATTACAAAGCTCGTTCAATCAATTACAAAACGGAAGCCAAACTCACAAGCAGAACAATAGATGCAAAAGGGCCTCAAAACCAAAACACAAATACAAATTTGAACTCAAAGCCGAACGACAGAAGCACAGACATTCAGCAATGCTAAGAGCTGAAACTTAGATGGATATAGGGGTGAGCCAAACTATAACCCAACAGGTGATAAACTTTATGAACCTAGCATGCTCAAAACAGATCCTAAACATAAGCAAATATATACTTATACAAAGCTTAGTAAAACCAGAATCAGAGGTTAAGTGGAAGACTTTCAAAGCAACATAAATCCTAAACAGAATGGAGCTAAGCGATGTCAAACATACACTTAAGTAGCAGAAGACATATCATGAGGCAAAAGCTTTGCAAATCAGAAACTTCTTTGAAGATAGCAAGCTCTGATAAGTGCAAAACATATAGACTTTTTAGGGTTTAATCACCTTATTAATTGTAGCATTTTTAGTAATGTTTCTCACTTATCTAGGGTTTTTCCTATAAATATGTTGTTATATTAACTGATGTATTTTATGTGTTAAATTGTAGGAAAAATACCTAAAACATACATATGTTTATAAGGGATTAAAATGGTCACGTGAGGAACAACAAGATGCACGCATGAATTGCATGCAACCGCCCATTAAGGGGCGGACCACTCTCATGCAACCGCTAGGCGGACGTGACAGAGCGTACCGCTAGTTATCTAGCGGACAAGAGACAGAAGACCGTGAGGCGGTTGAGACAGAGATGACCGCCACTTAAGAGGCGGACAACTCTAATGTAACCGCGAGGCGGACAAGAAGAGAGAAGACCGCCACTTAACAGACGGACAACATACAGAGGAGACCGCTAAAAAAGTGGCGGACACGTGTAAATCTCTAGCAAATTAACGGGTTATCTTCTACCCAACTCGCTCTTCAACTTGAGCCGGCGTCTACCAGAAATCACGCACGCGTTTCATCCCTGTCCCCTGCGCAATCAATAGCTGCAATCAATGGGGGAGCTGCAATCAACGAGCTCAATCAATGAGCTAATGAGCTGCTGCTCTGTTCTTCTTCCTCTATAAATACGAGCCTCGTTTGTCCTTACTGAGTGTCCTTCCGGAGGCTCCTTCCGTGGTTCCTCTGGAGTTCCAATTCACACACCATCTCATTTCTCTCCTTTCGCCTTCTCCATTTTATTTATTTTACATTCCACTAAATCCACCTCTAGCCTACGTATACAAAATAGCAGAGCGAGACGGAGTGATTACGGATGATTTCTATCATTCTTGTTTCTGTTATTCTATTTAATATGTTAGGCTAGTTTACGTTCGCTTTGGGAATAATTATTATATTCTGTATTAATTATGCAATGTTTTTACTGGTTTTAATTTAATGAAGTTTGTTACGCTTAAAGCTCATCTCTCGCCTTTTTAATAAATGTCATGAGTTTATTAAATTGCTTGCTAAGTCTATTTTGATCAGACCAGGTGATAAATAGATAGGTTGATTAAGCCGTAAATCTGGAGAAAGCTCTATTATGATTTAATGAGTTAGTATTTTCAGATGCAATTATATTTCCTGGAATTTAATGTCCGTTTACATAAGAGTGCTCGAACCTTGATTAGACCGAGCATTTCTGGTAAACGAGTTCTTATGAGGCTATGACTTAGTCCTTAGGATAATTTAAGGAATTTTGCCAAACAATTATAATTAGACCAGTAGGAATAGCATGAAGGAGCAGATAATATTAATCTGAACCAGAGTCCCGTTTAGTTTATTTGCTTACTTAGTTAATTTTATTAACTGTTTTTATTTATATTTAACAAGTCAATTAATCCCCCCTCTTTGTGACACGCTTAGGTACTATAATATGTACATTAGTCCCGTGGTTCGATATCCGGTCGCTTACATTTCACTATACTACTGCGACCGGGATTTGTTTGCAGCCCGACGTTTATTTTGGGTTTTAATTTCTTTTCTTTAATTTTAATTACACCACTTAAACCACTCAGATTATAACGTCTGCAAGCTCCCAGCAGACCGTCACAAATCAAATACAGACAGAGCAGACGAAAATAGATCACTTTACAAACTAGAGGCTTTCAAAGGACAAAAACCACACAACAGTCTATCAGAAACTGAACACAGATAAAGCAGACGAAAAATATCACTTCATAAATCAGAGGCTTTCAAAAGACAGCAAGCACACAGCACTCTATCAGAAATCAGAAATAGTCAGATTAGACGAAAGCATAACCATTTTCAAACAGAGGTGGGACCCTAGTGCTCAACGCATACAAACAGAACGGGAATTATACCCGTAAACAGAATGGGGAAAGACACCCGTGAACAGAACGGGTGTAACACCCCAACTCATAAAACCGGACTTATCTCATAAACCTCCAATTACTTATATTAACATTGCTGCGGAAATTTTCTACAAAGATGGTGTTACCGCCGCTAGTCACCCACGTGACTAACTAGGCATGCTAAATTCTCCAAAATCTAGCTATGATCTGATGGACCCGAACTTACCGAACATTAGTACTTACAAGTGTTAACCAAATACATACAAAATTCCAAATACCTTTCCTCCTATACAACTTACTAACAAAGACCACCGTACGAGTGTACATGCACAACTCATAGGTCAAATTTAAACCCACATATGTCTACCCCTTCTTACTCTCAAGCTGGGGCATCTGCTGCTTCTTACCTGCAAAATAATATGGATGCCCCTAGGGGCTCAGCACCTTTGCTGGTACGATTCTCTTATAGCCCCCAAGTTAACGGGGCTACGATGACTACTTGTCGATAGCATGTGGTTGATTAAAAACACAACATAAATAATAAGTGCAATAAACACCGCACCACATATGAACAATTATAGTTCAAACACAATGAACGACTTAAAAGCGTTCTTTAAGTAAGTGAGTTAATCTTTTAACTCCTTAAGTTTTGATTTCCTTATTCTCAATCCAAGTCTTATTTCATCTCAAGTCTTATCTCAGTCTCAAGTCTTATCTCAGTCTCAAGTTTTATCCCAGTCTCAAGTCTTATCTCAGTCTCATTATACCAACCTTTCTTTAATTAGAATTGGTTGTATCTTAACTCAATGTTTATCTTTGTCGGGTCAAAAGTAACCCTAGCCAATGAGCTAATAAATCCATTGGTTAAATAAACAACTTATCTTAAATTTGGGATTTATGTGATCCCACCGCACCATCTTAATCTTGCCTCCCACCTTGAACCTTAATCCAAGGTGGCTGAGTCGATCATCGACTCTAGGCAACAAGTCCGAAGACAAGTCTCAAAGGAAGTTGGAACAACTATAGGTACCAACAACCCAACCATCTCCTTCCCACCAATCCCATTCTTCAGCACCCTACCCACATGCATACTCGCCACCATTCCGGATTCCTTCCCCCCCCCAAATCCCAGTTAGTAGAAGTCTCGAAGACAATGTTTTTTAGTTAAACTATTTCGGTTATTAACAAATGAATATTAGGGAGTGTTCCATTTTCTCACACAATCATTTACTAATCATAGTTAGTAAGCTCTCAAGGATAAGTTGTGTTAGTGCATCACAATCACGCAACAAACACAATATTCCGGTTGCGTGTTTTATCTTGTTTAGTCGAAACATTTAAACAATTAGCACACAAGCCGAGGGACACCTCGTTAGCAAGCAGGCTACAAGAAAACCATACCGTTCACTGTTGGTCGTTTGGTTGCCTAATCTCCTCCGGAGTCCAAATACTCAAACCCTAAAACATTCATCCAATTGGGTGTTTAATTCTCTTTTAATTAACCTAACTCATATCATCACTAATGGTTTCCAATTAGTAATGTCTAAGTCATTATAATTTAAACTTAACCACTTAAATCATTTTACTTCTCTTAATTTCTCAAGTCCTTATATGCTTATCTTTCTAATCATCATTACCCTCTTAATGGTGGACTACTAATTCCACTCTTTCTTCTCTTTTTTTTGTCCGATCGACCCACTCTGGGGTAGGTTGCCTGGGTGGGTCGAATGCAGAAGCATCCAGTTTGACAGTTTTTGCTCGATCGACCTAGATAGGGTCGGTCCCCTGGGTTGGTCCACTGTAGAACCCTTTCCTAAAGTGCTTATTTTTCTCCAATCTCTTCCACAAGTGTCCTAGTATGTTCCCATATCATTTTGGCACATTAATACCCTCTTAAATCATCCACCAAACTCATTATTCAACCCACATCCAAATTCCCTAATCACTTTCTCAAATTCTTACTAAATTCCTAACACTTAAAACTTAGTTCCTTATACTTTCAACATGTAAACTTTGTGAAATACCCCAAACCTAAGTATGCTAAGTAAACATCAATTTATGATGTAATAAGGCTAAAACATGCCTTAGAAACATTGGTAGACAATTTAAACCAAGGAAGACACAAGAAAACGCTATAAGGGCAATTTAAGCAAAAATGTGCTCTAAGCTTGGAGTGACTTTGATTAGCACCCAAATATCATTCTAAGACCTTATTAACATGATAATGGACATGTTAAATCAATTACCAAAGAAAACCAAGCTCAAAAACGAGTTAAAACACAAAATGTGCTTTAAGACTACTTAAAACACAAAATGTACTAATTAGTATCACATTAGGAAGCCTAAATCAATGAGAAACCAAAAATTTCTCAAATTTGTGCACTAATTTGTGAATAGTGCCAAATAGTACCTAGTTTAAGTTTTAGTCAACATAAGTCAATAAGTTGGTCAACCAAGACCATAAATACCTCATTAGTAAGGGGGGCGGTTTTTAAATGGTGAGTCACCATAAGGATACAGCACATTAAGGAAAAGAAGAGGAAATGAGAGAATAGTACTATTTGCCTTTTAAAACAAAATATCTTCTCTTAAGCTACATTTTTTCTTCTCTCTCTTCATTTCTTCTTCCTCCATCGGTTTTCCTCCCCCTTCCCTGCTCCAAAACCATGAGAGCTTCATCCATGGCACCTTCACCTTCAATTGTCCACCAAATACTCATTTAAGCTCCAAATCAAAAAGTGAGCATAGATTATTCTTAGTTGAAGCAAGACCTTCCTTTCTATCTTTTCAAATCCTTCAAAGCTCAAGTTTGGTGCCATGAGAAAACTCTATTGATGGAGGAAAATCAAGTTTGAAGAGCTCTTTTGGTTCTCCATTCATCCAAGGTAATGGAAGTGAAAGAAAAATCAACTTTTCCTTCATTTTTCTTCATGACCAAAAATTTCTTTCTCATGGGGGTTTTGTTTTACTCCTTAAACTAGCTTTTTTTTTATCACCAAGGACTAGTGGAGGTCCTCTTTGATTTATACACAAGTCTATCTTAAGACTTCAAAGCTAATCATCCACTTATAAGCTTTAAAACACATATTTTAACCTAAGAATGAGTTCTATGAGTTTAGGCATATTGCTTAGTGCTCATTAGATTATTTGAATGTAAATTAGAACATTGGAAAGGGAATTAAAGTTCATTGCCAAAAATCAAGCAAGAAAATCCAAGGAGGAAAGTGTGGAAAGCTTGGAAAAACAAGGTAAATGTCTTACCTAATGGTGGTTTAAGGTTATAAGGGATGAGGTTTAGATAAGTACTAATGTAGCTTAAAGTTTACATTATGTAATGGGTTATATAACCTAGGAAAAAGAATTTAAACAAGCTTGTGAACTTGTGACTAAGGAGCCAATGGAAATGAGTTAGTAAGATAAGTATAAGGTGAATTAGGAGAACACTTATGTTGCTATGGGAGCATTGTTGTGTGTATTTGCAGGTTGAAAGCTATTAATGTGGGAAATTCAGTGTTTAAGTTTAAGTCATTTAAGGGCCTAAGAGCCATGTCATTTAAGAGCCTTTGTGCTATGCAATTTAAGATTATTGCACTATATTGAGTTTATTATGAATGAGTTGATTTGGGTGAGAAATATGATGAGGAAAAGATTTGATGTATGTGAGATGATTGAATGGGAAAAACCATGCATATGGGCATGATAACATACTAGAGGAGCTATGGCGAAATTTGAGTAGAAAACAAAGTGTTTAAGTGGTGGTTGTGAATTAATATGACCTAGGATTTACTAGGAGGCATTAAAGGAAGTTTGAGTGGAAAGGAGTTAACAAAGTTTTTCTTGAGGTTTAGAGTGGCCTAGAGTTGTCTAGGAGGAGTTAGAGGTTAGGTGGGTGTATTAAACACACCAAAGTCATGGTATGAGGTATGTTAAGACTTGAGCAAAAATCTGGAGGAAATGGTGTATAATGTTTTAAGATGATTTAGGTATGAACTAGAGAATATAGCGATGAGAAATCTTGGTAGCTTGTGTAAGAGGTGAATATGCTAGTGGTGGATTAATAAGGTTCTAGTTTGGATGGTAATGAGTGGACTTGGGTGATGGAAGTGAAAACTATAAGAGGATGTAGTAAGTTGTCAAGGAAATGACTAGGAATGTATAAGAGTGTATGATCATGAGAATGGTGAGTAAATTGAGTAAAGGATGGAAATGTCTAAGGAGGGTGTAGCATGGTCAAGGAGAATGAAGAACGATGTTAAGGTATTAAGAGGATGGCTAGTGATGCTTAGGTATGTTCAAGTTTAGGAGTGATGAGTAATAAATGGAAAGGAGAGCAAATTGTGCATGGAGATGCAAGATAACCTTGGAGAGTTTAGCAAAGGAAATATGGATGAATAAGGATGTTTGAGGAGTAGTTATATTGTTTGAAAGGAAACACTTTGGTTAGTTGGAGTTTAGACAAAAATTTACATGTTGGAAGTGTAAGGAATTAAGTTATAAGTGTTAAGAGTTTAGTAAGAACTTGAATAATGATCAAGGAATTTGGAGGTGAGTTGATCCATGAGTTAGGAGGATTTTAAGGGCTAAAATGGTGTTAGAACATGTGTGAATACATGGGGAAAGATTAGAAGAAGATTGGACAAAATAACAAGGTTGGAAACATGTTCAAAACTGTAAAATTTGACAGTTTTAAGTGTGGTCCAGGACTTGGCCCTTGGATAAAGTCCCAGACCAGCACCAAAAACCTGCCGAGCATCTGTTTCAGATGTGGTCCGGGACCTAGGCTAGGTACAAAGACCCGGACCACCCCATAAAATGTAGCCGAGAGTGATCAGACACATTGGTCCAGGACCTTAGGTCGGGACCATGTCCCGGACCAGGCGATTTTACAAAGAAAAGGTGCTTTTTAGGTGGTAAATGGTGAGGGATTGTTGGGTAATGTTATTATATGATTGTTAAGAGTTGTTTGGTGGAGTCTTAAGGCCATTGGAAGTGTGAACAAGTATGAGGTAAAATGGGAAGTAAATAACATAAGTGGTTAAGTGTAAACTACAATGACTTAGTGGTATTTAGTTGGAGATCATTAGTGATTAGGTAAGCTAGGTTAATTAAAAGTAATTAACCACCCAATTCGATCAATGTTTTAGGGTTTGAGAATTTGGACTCCGGAGGAGAGTAAGCAACCGAACAACCAACGGTGAATGGTATGGTTTTCTTGTGACCTGCTTGCTTACGAGGTGTCCCTCGGCTTGTGTGCTATTTGTTTATGTGTGCCGACTAAACAAGATAAAGCATGCAACCGAAATATTATGTTTGTTGTGTGATTGTGATGCACTAACACAACTTACCTTGAGAACTTACTAACTAATGTTTAGTAACGAATTATGTGAGATTAAGGAACACTCCCTAACATTGTTTTATTAGTAATCGAAAGAGGCTAACTAACAAACATTGACTTAAGGCTTGTACTAACTGGAACGTAGGGGAAGTGAGAAATCCGGAATCGTTTCGGCACATGTGTATTAGGGGAGGTCGGTATCCTTATCAGGTCCCGACTTCCAAATATGACTTGTCTTCGGACTCGTCGCCTAGAGTCGACATAAAGACTCGGTCACCTCGATTTCTGTTCGAGGTGGGAGGCATTACTGAGGAGGTGTGGTGGGATCTACCTAAATCTCAACTAATTCTAACAAATATTGTTTATGTAAACCAATGGAGCTGATAACTCATTGGTTAGGGTTATTCGGCCTGACAAGATAAGCAATGAATTAAGAAACAACCATTCTAATTAAAGAACGATTAACTTAATTGAGTTAAGAACAGAGATAAGATTTGCGATAAGGTTTGAGATAAAGTACAACCAATTCTAATTAAAGAACGGTTGGTACATTGAGACTGAGGTAAGGATTAAGATTAAGGTAAGATAAGAACGGACTGAGATTAAGAGGTATCATAATTTAAGGAGTTAAAATACTAACTCATTTACTAAGGCAACGCTTTTAAGTCGTTCATTGTGTTTGAACTTTGATTGTTCATATATGGCTTGTTGTTTATTGCACTTCCTATTTATGTTGTGCATATAATCAACTTCATGCTATCAACAATTAGTCGTCGTAGCCCCGTTAGCTTGGGGGCCATAAGAGAATCGTACTAGCAAAGGTGCTGACCCCCCCGGGGGCTACTGTTTAAATTTTGCAGGCGAACGACAGGAGACGACCGTCCTAAGAGTAGGAACGGGTAGAATTACTTCGAGTTGTTTCCTTTAGTTACACGAGTTGTGCATGTACACTCGTTTAGTAAATGGTGGGAGTTGTTAGTAAGATGTAATAGGATATGGAGAATTTGTACTGAGGATATGTATTGGTTAAGATTTTAGTATACTAATGTTCGGTATATTCTGTTAGTCAAACCGTGGCAAGGTCCTGGAGTGTATTAAATTCCATTGCGACATTTATATATTTGTTGTTAAGCTGGCAGTAACCACGATTGGATTGAGATGGGGTGTTACAAAAAGTGGTATCAGAGCGTAACTACGCTCTGATGACAGGAATTACCGAACTTAGGAGAATACTGAGGTTGAGTTTGAGTTATGGGTTAAGGGTTGAGTGATAGAGTGAGAGGTGGGTTAGTTAGGACTTCCCGGTGTTTACCGGATATCCATAGTACCTAAACCCGCCCTCCACATCCCTTGCTTGAAGTACGGGGAACAAACGCCAGAGAGAAGAAAGCCTTCTCTTACTCTGGAAAAACCTGATCTGGTAGTTAGTTAACAGTAAGCAATACGAGAAACATCTTGTTGTATAACAGTTTTACGAGAACTTGAACGTTTTAATTGGAGCGCAATGTGGAAATAGGCGCTACCAACAGAATTCTATCAATAAAAGAACGGTAATTACCGGCAACATGGGTCGACAAGCTACGCAGTCGAGTTACCCCGCCATACCAATGATAAGGAAAGCACTACGAGTGTAATGGAGAGGAAAAGATAAGCGACATGAGTACCGGACAGTGGTCCGAATGAGCATAGCAATGAGATAACATCGTGCATGAGAGTAGAAACTACCGGAAAGTTCATTATGAAACGGGAACTCCAAACCCCATACAACTGGAAAACGTACGAGGATACGACGGGCATAGCTCAGGCGACTAAGGAGACATGTACAAATTAGATATTGAAAAAGGACTACGTAGTAGTGCCTAAAGGAGAATTATTACTTAGTAACCACGGCAAAACGTGTTGAAACAGGAGCTAGGATTAAGACATAAGTAAATAACAAGGGATTCCCTTAGGAAGAGAAACGCCCTGACAAATGACAGTACTGTCAAACCAACCAGGAAACTGCCGGATGGCTAGTTAGCCAAAATGAGAAAACATCGAAGGAGTCCCGAGGACTACCAAAGATATAGAAATTAGGTGGAAGTACCACTACCGACGCGCACAGTACCGGTAGCCCATCTTGCATGGCGCACTTGCCATAGCAAGTTCTACCACGGTTAAGCTACACAGAAAGCCATCATGACGAGATAGTAGAACGCTACAGTTGTAATACAAATTAATACTGGATTGTATATCCATAAGAACGAGAGAATGAGACCTTGGGAAGGCCTGACGGCCTGACCATGATAAGATGAGTCGACACACCAGTCAGCAGGGAGCTGAACTTGGACGGAATACTAAATGATACAAAATTTCAACAACAGTACAACCTATCAAACATCTTCCAACAAGAACGGGATAAGACTCCCAAAATGACTACTAAGAATACCCGTAATAAACATTATTCATTGAAGATGTTGGTAAATCCCAGAAACAGGGACAGAGGAAATGAACTTAAGTTATAACCTACTAAGGATTAAAGACATACAATCCCGACAGAGGAAAGCTCAGAGGACTACCCCCACAGAGCGGCATTATCGAGCCGAACAACTGATTAACGACAGTTAGTATTGTTTGCCTATTAACACCCAAGTATGATTAATCATCAACGGGTGGCATAGTCAACGAGAGTTGAACGAAGCGTTGAGATGGAAGCGCATGATAACCAGGATAAATATCCAACTTAGACACCGTAAGGCAGATGCCTAATACGAACCTAACCTTAATTGCTAAAAGACATAAGTCTATTAGAACGACGGTATTGTCGTAGACGCAGATTAATCTCAGATCACCCGAATGGACTTCTATAGTAGAGAGCAGAATACAGCAACTTACCATGAGACCCAGTACTACATTTTATATGTAACCTAATGGGGGATAGTGTTCAAAGGACCCGAAATGTATGAGGATAACCTACAGATGAGTAAGAGTACAAGTAATGAACTGAGACATTAAGCACTAAGAGCCTACGAGCCAAGGATGTTGACCACATCAGAGCCCGAGGTGTAGTAAGTTGTAAGAGAGCCTGTTTAAGCCATGAAGGAACTACAATTCGTAGATATGAATGGTTACAAACCTATAACTTAGATTGTGGAAGAATTGCCAGGAAAGGGCACCAATGAGAATATTGAGACAATGCTATCGGCAGGGGCGGAGAACGAACCATGCCTTTTAGGGTGGGGATACCTCTCCTTGTTGTGAGGCCATGAGTGGGAATAAACCCCTCAATAAGGGCTTTCACTTGTTAGAGCTAAAATACGCTTTTATTAGAGAATGGAAACCGTAAACCTTGAGATTACCTTAGAACGTACCAGATAAACTTGAGTAATAAGGAAGGCTGCAGAGACAGACCTCATATCCAACACCCAGGATTTAAGAATCAGTAATCGTTAGAGATAAACATGGTGAGTGCACGGTATGGCACGTCAAATGACCAAGGCTTAGAAGAGCTTGTGATTTAACGGATGACTTTTGCAGTAACCGGTTAAATTACATGGTAAATAACATCAGAAAGGATGAAAGAATGTGAGAGAAATTAGCCTACTTACAAACCTGAGATTGAAGCAGAACACCTTCATATTAGAAGATAACCATTTTACAACACGGTATGGCAACCGCCAAACACCGAAATTAGAGAAACCCCGGTGTGTTTACATTAGGAAGGAATTGAGTATAAGATAAGATGTTAGAATAAATGAGTAAGTAGTTGCACCATCAATGGGCAACAGAGTAATGGCCAACTACCACGGTAGTAGTGGTCGTGAGTACAATATTTATATAAGGGGATTAAGTCATGGTGCGCGGTAAAGCGACCATCATACATAAACCATCAAATATTGACACAAAGGCAATTAGATCTATGAGCTAAGACCATATAAGTAAGGAAGTAAGATAGTAGACGAACTGTGCATTGAGGCAAGTAGTCTAGACAATGTGAGGTAAGATTTCATAGGAAGCATAGTAGAACAAACATGAGAAACAAGATAAGAGGCTCTATGGAAAGAGACCTCAGTTACCAAGAGACCGAGTCAGTACGGAATACAGAAAGGAGCTAGAGCATACCATACCCAAGAACACAGTAAATGGATTTCCCTTGATTAAGTTCAGGAAGAACAATAAGTGTTATTATGGAACGATGAAAGAGGAGATCGACAACAGAATACTTCATAATTAGCAATAGCTAAACGTGTGACGGAAACTACGAGTTTACTAAAACGAGATGTGGGACGACTGCACCCCAGGGGCTTGCAGGCCTGACAGATTCATTTATGAGTTATTCGGGTAAGTAGTAATGCACCAGTAAGGTACCCCATGCATGTAGATGAGTGGTGTAAGGAACACGGGAAGTAGTTGACTCCGTACCACGGTCAACGACTCCAGATCAGACAAGAGAAGCTACTACCACAAACAGTTGAAGAGAAGGAATTCAGTTGGACCAATGACACAAAGGAATCAGAGAACAAAGAATTAAGAATTATGAAGTGCGAAGAGCACGGATTATTAAGTGTAGACATAGGACATGTCTTAAGAAGTTAAGGATAAAACTGTAAAGCGCAATAAGCACTAAATAGTAGTTTCAGATTAAGAATCATCCTCAAACCAAAGGTCAGTCGGAAATAACGATTTAGACACTTGAGAGAACACTAAGGGTATGAACGTTAGATCTCCAGAGAGACTGGATAGACGAGCTACAACTCATTAAGGCCGTGTATATACAAAGATAACACGTGTCCACTGAGAGACCAATATTCCTAAACTGTAAGGAGGCAAAAGGATACACAATACTATAAAGGATAAGAAAGACAAACTAAGCCTAAGGTTATCAGAGTCACGCAGCGAAAGCTAACAGATTAGTACATTTGAGATTAGACCAAACTAAGTTGAGAAAATGGTATAAGTACCGGTAAGGATCCTCGATACAGAGACTAAGCCAGTAACATGGCCGAGACCCTCTGATCGAATCATAAGTGAGATAGATGACATGGAAGCTAGAATGCTTGGTGAGAATTAGACATCTTGAACCTATGTTCAAGGATGATATAATGTTGATTAAGTGGGCGTAATTCATTTTAAGGGGGGTAAAGCGAAAACCGCTTAGCGTATGTTTATGTACAGAGTACGTAAACTACGGTGCGCATAGCACAAAAGAATTTGGGAATTTGTTTTACATAAAAATTTTGAGATTAATTATGGTTATTGCACACAAAAGATGTGAATACCATACATATTAAGTACCTATCTTGTTAACTCCGGTGTGAGTACAAGTTAAGAGAATTAGTGAAGAGGATTAAAGAGACTTAAGGAATATATGAGACATAAGTTGATATGAAACTATGTGTGATATAAGAATAAGGTAACACGATGATATATTATTTGATATGAGTATGAGGTAGGAAATAGTAATGCTATGAGGTATAAGAATTGGTATGAGACTGATATAGAACTTAGTAGGAATTTAAGTCCTGAGGTAATTACTAAGAGATGAACTGGGAATGATTGATGGATTGAGTCCACACCTTGGAGATGTATTGATTATGACTAGAAATACTAAAAAGATAGAAAATTGGAAATGAGTGAATTATTTGATGTTTGAAAATGATGTGGGAGGTGGAACTTGATTTTCTAGGGATCAAGGGAAACCAAACACAAATTGGGGTGGAAGGATAGTTCAACACTGATGCTGATCACATCAGGGTTGGATGATTCCTAAAACTCCCTACCAGTGGTCACTATTAAATCACGCTAAGGATAGAGGCATTAAGATAAAACGAAATTGGAATTGATTGTATTTTCAATTAGAGGAATTATTCCTCACTTGACCTCGTAAAAAGGATTTCCTTTTTACTAAGTCTCGCCCATGAAGTCGAGGACGCATGAGCCTTTGTCTTCGGACCGGTGACATGGAGAGAACAGAGTAGTTTTGTATTTTAGCCCATGAAGGCGAGGACGAATGTGCCTTTGTCTACGGACCGGTGACATGGGAGAATACGGTTTAAATTATGTGATTGTTTTAATCATCAAAAGGAACAAAGGGAATTTTGAGTGCTATACATGCTTAAGCATGTTGTGTGATATTTGAGTAGAAGTATATGACAGACCTAATGAGTCAATAAGTTTAAGTAGATATAAGCATGATCTATATGATCTATCGAATGAGATAAACTGTAACACCCCTAATCCTAATCCTGTAATGACGTCGCAAGTCGTAGCATAATAAATAATAATTCGCTGCGGAAAATAAAACTAACTACCTTGGTGTTACACGTCGTTACTCACCCTTGTGAGTAACAAAGCTTCCATCCAACAATCTTAACTCCTCACGCCGTGATGAACAGATCTTGAGTGCTCTAATTATTACAAACCAAACCAACTAAACGAGCAACTAACTGAATACAACAACCTCCTTAATACAACACAGATTAAAACCAAAGGTGTTTATTGAAAACACATCAGCTACCCCCGTGTCCCGCACTCCGGCTTGAGTCTACTTTAATAACCTGGAATGTTTGGCCCATTGAAGGGCTCAGCAATCGAAATACTGGTATGCTAAATGTAGGCTTATATCATCTAGATTCCTTAGGTCGTTTTAGCCATCTTGCTATTAGATTCATTACATAAAATACCGGTTTACAATAATAACAGTAAACATTAAACAATCACACAACAATTCACCTGTAAACACCAATGTACAATAGTACACAACTCTAATAGCCACACATCAATAATCCATAACGATAACCAATAATCACACATTAATATACTATAACAATAACCAAAAAAGATACACGTATTAAACTGTACTTGTTAGTTGGCCACCTGGCCCTTATCCTTTAAACCAATCACTTAACCTTTTCCAATTAATTTCCACCTCAGGCGTCATGTCAAGACAACCCTTAATAACTTATTAATGGATGATAGTCCCCTGGGTTCCAATGGAACCGTTACCAGCTGACCTTATGGCCCTGGATAATTAAATGACCGATCCGGTCGAACCTGTGCACCAACGGCAGTGCCCTCCGCCATCCCCGAATGTGGCTGATGGATTCCCTTGAGTGACTCCCCATTGAAGTCCCTCGTAGTGATCACTATGCGCAACCAGAAAGTCGAAACAATCTGGATTCCTCTCTTTATAAGTTAGCCCTTTAGTCAGTGGTATAATAACCAACACTTGAATTAAGACTATAACAGTTGACCATCAGTTAGGTTCAATAATACCTAAGGGTTAGTTAGTCTTGTTCCAGTTTAGATGTATAAACTTCCAGTTATAAGACGTTCGTGAATAAAATTCAACGCAACAGTTTGAGCAATACAGTACACAATATCATATACATAAAATCACAGATATCGCTCTTACACAATTAAACACATAATGTCTGGACCTTAGGATAATCCTTAGGACATTCAGACCACACAATTAACATACCGTTCACCAAGTAACTGCTAGCTTGACAAATTCTCGTTCAGTAGTTCCTTCCCGTACGTTGTCATACCAACATGCAATACGGGGTAATATTAACATAACTATTCACTAAATATTACAGTACTGTTACTGTAGAGTTTATACTCGTAGTATACTAACTCTGTATGTTCTTTACTTCCCCCTGTTTATTTAACAGTGGTTCTAAGTAGTTCATCAGTTCATTATTTTATGTGATTCCCACATGTGATAATGAATTCCCATATTATGATATTTCTTCATCTCTTTAATTAAATATCCATAATTATTTCCTCTTATTCCATATACCAATATAATTTGGTTACCTTAATTATATCCATAATTATTTCATAAACCCTATACTATATTCTTTTGGTTATTCTTATCATAACCACAATTTATTTTATAAACCTTATATTATTCCTCATAATACATCACATTACTCAACCTTAATTCCTTTCTTTATTAAATTATAAAACCAACCTTATTAATTTCTGTAATTATAAGTTGGACACAATAATTTTTTTATAAGTTACCAAATAACCTTATAATTTCGGTATTTATATTTTATACCCAACTTTTATAATTTATCAATTAACCACATTACTTTTACAATTTACCAAATACCCTTACTAACTTTCGGTGATTACAATTTAATCTCACCAACTTTTATAAATTACTAATTAACCATATAACCTTTATAATTTACTAAATACCCAGATTAATTTTTCGGAAATTGCAAAACAAGTATATTAACTTTTATAAATTACCATATGGTCACAATTATTTTCGGTCTTGACATATACCTTTCCTTTATTTACAACTTAATCCCAAAACTCTATATAAGTTACATATTAACTTATAAACTATAGTTTTAATTCCTAATTATATTAAATAACCGAAAAGCCCCTCAATAATTTTATTACTTATGAATTCGCCCTTTAACCATTTCGGTTTTGTAAATATATTCTCTATATTTACATTTTAACCCCAAACTTTATATAAGTTACAATTCAACTTATAAATTATAGTTTTAATATTAAATTATTTCAAATAACCGGAACAACCCATATCTTTCTCCAATTTATATTTCCGCCCCATTTAACTTCTATTTTTCATAATTAATACTTTAATATACCCATAAAATCATATAAGTTTCGGTTTTGACCCAAACTTTTCATAATTTACCAAATAGCCCCAAAACTTTGTAAAATGTTATTTTAACACTAAACACTTATTTAAATTCACCAAAATTCATAATATTAATTCCTACCTTATATTATAACATAAATATACCAAACAACTCCTTATGTTCTCAGCAATCATATTTAATACACTAAACTTTTCAAAATTTACATTTTAACCACATAATATTATAAACTAGCCATATAAATACTTGTAGCTATTTTTAATGTTCCCAAAATTAATAATATAAGCTAATATACTTACATACTTTCAAAAATCATCAATTAACACATTTCATTCTCAGCCATAATAATACCTTACTATATAGTTTTTAAAACTTGATTTAAACCTTATAATATATACTCATAAATGTATATAAGCCATATAACATTTCTAAAAATTATGTTAATGACTTAGAATGATTATAAACCCAAAATAGAACATATTATCCTTAGATATTTCGGTTTAATAATATGTGTATCATATTTAAATTTTGTGAAACAATTTTATACCTTAAGGTAATAATCATACCTTATATGTTATAAATTATTTTCTTGATATTTTAACCTATGATTTTCGGCCTTAATTTAGTTAGGCTTTATACATAATTTTTATACCAAAGTTTGAAGCTTAATTCAAACTCAAACTTAATAAACCTTAATTATATATACTTACTCCTTAAATTAAGACAATTCTTGTACTTGATTTCTCCTTGAATTCCAAGCTCTCCAAATGATATTTTGATGAAAGGAATTCGGCCTCCTTGTATATATTTAGGAGATCCATTTGTTAGACTTCTAACAAAAATTATAAATAATATTTGGAGTAGTTTTACAAGAGTTTACCTTAGGAATTTTTCAAGGAATTTTCGGTAGAGCTTGAGATGAATGTAGATCTAGATTTCGTTCATGAAATGATGAAGAGAACCTTGGTTTAGAAGTTCATATTTTTTGAAAATACCTTAAGGAATTTACTTAGGATTTTCAACATGAAAATATACCTTAACTTGATCTTGTTGTTCCTTGTGTTGTTGTTGAATTTAGGAACCTCCTTGGAACACTTATGCTTGGCGAAAATTGTAGAATTGCTAGGATGATTTCTTGCTTCAAGACTTAGGAGATTTAACTAGGAAATTACATTAAAATGGTGTTAGAACTTGAAACACCATTAATGGAGCTTAGAGCTCTAAGGGATTAACTTAGCAAATGAAGAAGAAAAGAGAGGGAGTAAGGAACTTACCAATTCGGTGATGAGGCAAAGGGAAATGAAGAGTCACGTATGGCTTTAGAAGAAAGGAATGAAAGTAATCAAAATATGATAGGTATTATTTATTTGGTCCAATTAATTAAGCATGCTAGGTAGGCTCCTTTCATTAGTTAATTACTAGGTTCATGGCTCAATAAAATGCTCATTATTGAGCATGCTTTTCAGTCACATGTGGAGGGATTTTAAGAGTTTATTACTTAGTCTAGCATATAGGAAGTTAGGCAAGACATTTGTTTAGCATTTTATGAGTCATTATTGATGCTAATCTTTGTTTAATCCTTGCAGATTTTCGGCTATAATGGAGCATGTGGGCAGCTCCATCTCCATGTAGTCTTACGGCTAAAAGGAGTCCTAGAAGACAATTTGGTTTTGTTAATTGTAAACAAGGTAATCATGCTAGTTAGGTATTTGTCTATCTTGATTAATTTAGTAGCAATAATCACCCCCTTGTTCTAGCTTGGAATCGACAGCATTAGGCTACAGCATGGCTGTTTAATTGTTTAGTTACAATGCACATGTATAAAGTAGTCTAGTTTTGTTATTTTATGTAGTCAATTTTCTATGACTTTTGTATAAGCTAATCCCTTCTTATTTCTTGTAGGTCTCACGGTAATGAAGGCTTATTTGACTGCAATTAATTTTTACATTATCATATAGTATAGATAGGGATGAGTCATCTTATCATAAGACAATTTTTGAATCAAAACTAGTCCAATTTGACTCTAAATGGCGCCCAAGTTAGAGGACAAATGGGGTTGATTTTTAATTTGATTTTTGTTACACTATATTGTACTAAGATCATACTAATATGCGTAATAGGTTCCAGCATTTAATTGGTACATTTATACCATGGTAAAAGATGAAAGTTTTAAGGTAAAAATGCTGATTTTAGGTACCTTTTTGTCCCAAAACTCTCCCCCACTTGTACTATGAATTTAGTACTGGAATTAATTGATTTAGATGGTCAATTTATCCCCTTTTAATATTATCAACTCGTGGCTCTTCAAAAACTTCAAGGCAATTGCGTAAAACGCATTTTTGTGACACTCGAAGGTGCGTTTTTGTGCTCTAAGGATCTCCTGAGAAATAATTAGTCGCTATGAGTTCCAAGTGCTTATTGACATTTTTTATAGTCAATATTAGTATGTTAAGGTGTTACATTGAGTTATATGGGGTTATATCAACTCACAACACAATTCCCGGGCTAACCAGGCAAAAAGGAGCGTTAAGAAATTCGTCCGAGCACTTTGTTTATTTTTGGGGAAGTAGCTCGTGAATTCTCTTTAGAATGTTGAATAATGATGTTAGGAACTCTAAGAATTAATTTTATAGTAGTTCATGCCACCTCGGCACTCCTTCTGGCATTCCCGGGGGTTTATGGAGCCCCCATAAGGCATCTCCTAGCACTTTGTGTTTAATTGAGAATTTAGCTTGAGGACTTCATCTTATATGTTTAATAGAGTGTTATGGTGTATTTTGAATGAAGTGTAATGCTTTACTTCATCCTATAATGTATTTTCGGGACTTTCGGGCCTTAAGGGCCTTTAAGGGAACTCCCGAGCATTTTGTATTTTTACTCAGTTTTAGATGAGGTCCTGCATTCTAAAGGTCATATAATGATCCTTTATTAACTTCATGTGAAGTTTATAGCTTATATAACTTGTTTATCTTAAGGTCGGGCTTTAACGCTCGTTTTTGACCTTAAGGAGTTTAGGTGCGTTCTAACGCCCAAGTGTTTATATGCTTCTTAGGGTTTCATAATCCCCAAAATAATATTCATAATTCCCCAAATAATACTTTTTTGCTTATATTTAATTATTTAAATGTTAGGGGTATTTCATAAACCGTGTAATCTAATAAAATAAGATGCGTGGGAACTTTGGGGACAAAGTTCATTTAAGGGGGGTAGATTGAAATACACCAAACCTAAGTATGCTAAGTAAATATCAATTTATGATGTAATAAGGCTAAAACATGCCTTAGAAACATTGGTAGACAATTTAAACCAAGGAAGACACAAGAAAACGACATAAGGGCAATTTAAGCAAAAATGTGCTCTAAGCTTGGAGTGACTTTGATTAGCACCAAAATATCATTCTAAGACCTTATTAACATGCTAATGGACATGTTAAATCAATTACCAATGAAAACCAAGCTCAAAAACGAGTTAAATCACAAAATGTGCTTTAAGACTCCTTAAAGCACCTTTTTGAGAAATTGTCTTAGAAATGGGGTTTGAGTGGCTAAATGCCCATTATTATGCCTTAATCAACATGTGTACTCATTAGTATCACATTATGAAGCCTAAATCAATGAGAAACCAAAAATTTCACAAATTTGTGCACTAATTTGTGAATATTGCCAAATAGTACCTAGTTTAAGTTTTAGTCAACATAAGTCGATAAGTTGTCAATCAAGACCATAAATACCTCATTAGTAAGGGGGGCAGTTTTTAAATGGTGAGTCACCATAAGGAGACAGCACATTAAGGAAAAGAAGAGGGAATAAGAGAATAGTACTATTTGCCTTTTAAAACAAAATATCTTCTCTTAAGCTACCTTTTTGCTTCTCTCTCTTCATTTCTTCTTCCTCCATCGGTTTTCCTCCCCCTTCCCTGCTCCAAAACTGTGAGAGCTTCATCCATGGCACCTTCACCTTCAATTGTCCACCAAATACTCATTTAAGCTCCAAATCAAAAAGTGAGCATAGATTATTCTTAGTTGGAGCAAGACCTTCCTTTCTATCTTTTCAAATCCTTCAAAGCTCAAATTTGGTGCCATGATAAAACTCCATTGATGGAGGAAAATCAAGTTTGAAGAGCTCTTTTGGTTCTCCATTCATCCAAGGTAATTGAAGTGAAAGAAAAATCTACTTTTCCTTCATTTTTCTTCATGACCAAAAATTTCTTTCTCATGGGGGTTTTGTTTTACTCCTTGAACTAGCTTGTTTTGATCACCAAGGACTAGTGGAGGTCCTCTTTGATTCATACCCAAGTCTATCTTGAGACTTCAAAGGTAATCATCCACTTATAAGCTTTAAAACACATATTTTAACCTAAGAATGAGTTCTATGAGTTTAGGCATATTGCTTAGTGCTCATTAGATTATTTGAATGTAAATTAGAACATTGGCAAGGTAATTAAAGTTCATTGCCAAAAATAAAGCAAGAAAATCCAAGGAGGAAAGTGTGAAAAGCTTGGAAAAACAAGGTAAATGTCTTACCTAATGGTGGTTTAAGGTTATAAGGGATGAGGTTTAGATAAGTACTAATGTAGCTTAAAGTTTACATTATGTAATGGGTTATATAACCTAGGAAAAAGAATTTAAACAAGCTTGTGAACTTGTGACTAAGGAGCCAATGGAAATGAGTTAGTAAGATAAGTATAAGGTGAATTAGGAGAACACTTATGTTGCTATGGGAGCATTGTTGTGTGTATTTGCAGGTTGAAAGCTATTAATATGGGAAATTCAGTGTTTAAGTTTAAGTCATTTAAGGGCCTAAGAGCCATGTCATTTAAGAGCCTTTGTGCTATGCAATTTAAGATTATTGCACTATATTGAGTTTATTATGAATGAGTTGATTTGGGTGAGAAATATGATGAGGAAAAGATTTGATGTATGTGAGATGATTGAATGGGAAAAACCATGCATATGGGCATGATAACATACTAGAGGAGCTATGGCGAAATTTGAGTAGAAAACAAAGTGTTTAAGTGGTGGTTGTGAATTAATATGACCTAGGATTTACTAGGAGGCATTAAAGGAAGTTTGAGTGGAAAGGAGTTAACAAAGTTTTTCTTGAGGTTTAGAGTGGCCTAGAGTTGTCTAGGAGGAGTTAGAGGTTAGGTGGGTGTATTAAGGGCTAAAATGGTGTTAGAACATGTGTGAATACATGGGGAAAGATTAGAAGAAGATTGGACAAAAGAACAAGGTTGGAAACATGTTCAAAACTGTAAAATTTGACAGTTTAAAGTGTGGTCCGGGACTTGGTCCTTGGATAAAGTCCCGGACCAGCACCAAAAACCTGCCGAGAATGTGTTTTAGAGGTGGTCCGGGACCTAGGCTAGGTACAAAGACCCGGACCACCCCATAAAATGTAGCCGAGAGTGATCAGACACATTGGTCCGGTCCCGGACCATGTCCCGGACCAGGCGATTTTACAAAGAAAAGGTGCTTTTTAGGTGGTAAATGGTGAGGGATTGTTGGGTAATGTTATTATATGATTGTTAAGAGTTGTTTGGTGGAGTCTTAAGGCCATTGGAAGTGTGAACAAGTATGAGGTAAAATGGGAAGTAAATAACATAAGTGGTTAAGTGTAAACTACAATGACTTAGTGGTATTTAGTTGGAGATCATTAGTGATTAGGTAAGCTATGTTAATTAAAAGTAATTAACCACCTAATTCGATCAATGTTTTAGGGTTTGAGAATTTGGACTCCGGAGGAGAGTAAGCAACCGAACAACCAACGGTGAACGGTATGGTTTTCTTGTGACCTGCTTGCTAACGAGGTGTCCCTCGGCTTGTGTGCTATTTGTTTATGTGTGCCAACTCAACAAGATAAAGCATGCAACCAGAATATTATGTTTGTTGTGTGATTGTGATGCACTAACACAACTTACCTTGAGAACTTACTAACTAATGTTTAGTAACGAATTGTGTGAGATTAAGGAACACTCCCTAACATTGTTTTATTAGTAACCAAAAGAGGCTAACTAACAAACATTGACTTAAAGCTTCCACTAACTAGAACTTAGGGGGAGTGAGGAATCCGGAATCTTTCTGGCACATGTGTATTAGGGGAGGTCGGTATCCTTATCAGGTCCCGGCTTCCAAATATGACTTGTCTTCGGACTCGTCGCCTAGAGTCGACATAAAGACTCAATCACCTCAATTTTTGTTCGAGGTGGGAGGCATTACTGAGGAGGTGTGGTGGGATCTACCTAAATCCCAACTAATTCTAACAAATATTGTTTATGTAAACCAATGGAGCTGATAACTCATTGGTTAGGGTTATTCGACCCGACAAGATAAACAATGAATTAAGAAACAACCACTCTAATTAAAGAACGGTTGACTTAATTGAGTTAAGAACTGAGATAAGATTTGAGATAAGGTTTGAGGTAAAGTACAACCAATTCTAATTAAAGAACGGTTGGTACATTGAGACTGAGGTAAGGATTAAGATTGAGGTAAGATAAGAATGGACTGAGATTAAGAGGTATCATAATTTAAGGAGTTAAAATACTAACTCATTTACTAAGGGAACGCTTTTAAGTCGTTCGTTGTGTTTGAACTTTGATTGTTCATATATGGCTTGTTGTTTATTGCACTTCCTATTTATGTTGTGCATCTAATCAACTTCATGTGAAATACCCCAAACCTTAATATGGTAATTAATTATGTAATTATGATATTTTAAGGCTAATTAAGCCCTTAAGATCATTAGTGAAGAAACGAAAACTAAAAAGAAAAGAAAACGTGTAAAAGTCACAAAACGCGAAAACGTGTGTTAAATGATTATAGTGAGTATATAACCTTAACTAGGGTCCTAAAAGGATTCCTAGGACTTATTTGGTCATTAAGAACATGTGGGAAAAATTCCCGAAGGAAACGGATCCAAATAGTGGATTAAAAATGCAAAACGAGCTTTAAAGCACATTTTTCGAGAAACCCGGGAGATGTGATTTCAAGCGGGTTTAACGGACTAATAAAAATTTATAGTCAATCATATGGCTATAATTAAATATTAGTCAAGATCTAGGACCATAAAAATAAATAAAACAAAAAACCGGAAACCGGACCCGTACTGCTAAATACTGACAGTTCGGGAATCACGGGTATTATCTGCTAAATGACCATGTGACACTTCCTCTCTACTTTTAACAAAAAAAATTGACTTTTCCCCCTTGTGTGAGGTAGCTCACGTTTTGGGCACCTCCCTCTCTTGTTTAATTTATCTATTCTATTAGCTAGAAGACAAAACAATAAAGGTGAACAAGTACAACTTACCCCTTTATTTTCTCTTTCCTCCATTTCCTTCTTCCTGTCCGATCTTTCCCTTGCCAGCGCCCTCTCTCTGCTCTTTCTTTCTTCCATGGCGATTTGCTGAAGCCACAAAGAGCTCCACTTCATCCTCCTTGTTCTACCCTTAAATCAACTCCAAATCAAGAAATTTTTACACCGAAATACTCACCTTGTCTTGGAGATCATTTTCCACCTTTCAAAATCTTCAAACTCCACATTTGACTTCCATGGGTGTAGCTCATGTTGAAGAGGAAACCACCCATTCTTGAAGCTAATAAACCCTTTGATGGTTTAAGGTAAGAAATAACTCAAAAACTCATTCATTTCTCCATCTCTTCTTAGGCGGTATTGCCTCTGTTTGAACTCCATTTGTGGTTCTCCATTTTAGCTTGTGTGAAATTTCATTGAGTGCTGGAGCTTGCCCATTTTCATTCCCAAACAGCCATTGTGAAGAAGAAGGTAAACTCTCTTCATTTCCATGCTTAAACACCCTCTTATTTTAGGGTTGTTGCAAGAACCTTATTTAAGTTCCTTGGTACTCACTACCATTCAAGGTATTTGGTCATTAGTGTAGCAAATAAACCATTGGGAATCGGTTGTGGAACAAGGAGTGAGAAGGAGGGAAGTTTGAAAGAAATCAAAGGTAAATAACCGACCTTAAGCTTATGTCGTGTTTTGAGGAATTGTGTTTTATTTTGGTGCAAAAATAAATGTTGAGTGTAGTGCAGGTGTTGCTAATAAAATGAGGAAATTCAGTGTTTAATTTGATGTTGTTCAAGGGCCTAAGAGCCAAGCTTTCAAGGTTTATGTATATTGGGTACTATTGTTGTGGAAATGATGAAATTTAAGTGTGGATGAGTTTGTTGGATGAGTTTGTTGGTTGGAGTGTTTTGAGGGCTAAATGATCTGTGGGAACAGGTTAAAATTATGGGGAGATCATGTCAAAATTTGTATAGGAATTTAATGGTTTAAGTGCATTGCTAGGAGGGAACAAACTAGAGAACTACAAGGTAATTTGAGAGGAAGAATTTAGTATAAAAATCGGTCGTAAACTAGATAGATGGAGATGGGTAGATGGGTGAACTTTAAGGTGGAAATGTTGCATTATTAGTGGACTAGTAAGTGGGTGAGAATGGTGCGAAAAATCTGTAGCATAACACTTAACAAACTAAGATTTGGTTCTTGTAAGAGGAGAGTGGAAATTTGGGTGAATTTGATTAAGAATTGAATAACAAGTGTAGGTGATTATTTAGGTGAGTTTAAGAGATGGTAATGGTGTTGTAAAATGCCTAAATACAAGTAGGAAGCTTGGAGCAACAATGGGAAGAAGTTTGGGGTGAATTAGGCATTTAGAAACAAGGGTCTGGAGCAGACCGACCTTGGGGACCGGACTTACAAGGTCAGTCGAGCCCAGTTTACCAAGCCGGAAACCTTTCTGGAATTGACCGACCTTGGGGACCGGACTTACAAGGTCGGTCGGACTTAAATTTTGTGCGCGGAAATCTTTCTGGAATGGACCGACCTTGGGGACCGGACTTGCAAGGTCGGTCGGGGTAAAATTTTCAAACGGGAAGTCTTCTGGAATGGACCGACCTTGGGACCGGACTTGGCAAGGTCGGTCGAGGTGAAAATTTTTCGAACCCGGATGCTACTGGAATGGACCGATCTTGGGTAAGGTCGGTCGGTAAGGTCGGTCGACCCAAAATCTACAAAAAAAAAACAAAATGTGGCTTAGGTAGTAAACCCTAGTGGGTATAATAAAGATAATCAAGTGTAAGTTTAAGCATGGAAACACGCCATATAAACATGTAAAGTGTTTAGTAAATCTGAAGTTAAGTAAGCTAATTAACCGACCTTATTAATCATGTATAGGAACTACCTTCGGTGGGACTCATACACAACAAGGACCAAGGTATGGTTTTCTTGCAGTCTGTTGCCTACCGGTTTACACTGGCTTGTGTGTTGTTTGGTTTTCTGTGTGTTTATGACCTTATAAGATTAAATCATGAAATGAGTTTACGGTCATTGTTATTATCGTGGCGTATGTGTTCCGGTACTGTTAACCTCAAATACGTACTAACCCGCTAGTTGACCAAGTTAGGATACGTAAGAGAGCGGTACCCGGCTTAACGCCCAACTTAAGGAACGTTCCAACTTCGGTTATGTATGAGCTAGTTGTGGTGTGTGTTGTTAATGTGTATCCCATTTCCCTTGGGGTATCTAACCGGACTTGAATACTTATTTGTGATTGATTGTGCTAAGTTCCAACAATGGGACTTCTAACAAGTGCTAACCGGGGAGTGAGGAATCCGATCGTTCCGGTCACGCGTGTATGTACGGGGGTCGATATCTGAATCAGATTCGGCTCTCTCCTTATGTTAGGGTTGTTTTCCTTCTTGGACTTCAACCTCCCACTATCTTAGCCAAAGCTTACCTACCTTACTTCCACTCGGGCTAGGGGAAATATGTATGGTGTGCTCGGGTCACTATTCCCGACTCATCTTTTAAGTTAAGTTACTCGTTCGACTAACAGAACGGTAACGAGTTATGTGACAAGCTTAACATGAGGATGAAGTTATTCTCTAGGCTTACTATGTTGACTAACTATGTTGGTTGTTTTCTAAAGTGAAATGTTCTCACTATGAATGTGTTGTTATTGATATGCAATATTTCTTGCTATGTAATATGTATGTGTATGTTAAAATCAATGCCATGTTATCATGACAAATAATTGCGTGTATCCCGGTAGTCAGCGGGCTGCACGTTAACCATGCCAGCCAAGGGTTGCTGACCCCCTTTGGGGGCACATATTATTTTTCAGGAGAGTGATCGAGGAAGCAGAATGGCTATAGCATGGCGCGAGGAGGAATACTTTTGTTATTTTGGATAGTGGACCCGAGTAGTATTTGTATACTCGAGGCAGTTTGTTTTGGTGGATGTAAAGTTGGTTGAGTGATTTTTGTACATTAACACTCGGTATATTGTGATTCTTTTTGGATAGTAATTTTTGAAGGTTGTGATTATGCTCGGGATTCTTGTAATCAGACCGATACAATTGTACGTAACAGTCTTGTTAGCCACGTGGGTGGCTAACGACGTGTAACACCGCCCTTTTTGGTTAATGGTTAGGTTGTGTTTTCCGCTGCGATTACTAGTTAAGTGTGGAGATTACAGTTGGGGTGTTACAAAAAGTGGTATCAGAGCGAAGTATCGCTCTGATTACCGATCACCGAGCTTAGGAATATACCGAGTTAGGAAATCTGAACCTTGTCGTCCCAAGGACGTTATAAACATTTGACCCGACAAGTTTGTAAGCGTAATACTGATGTGCGTTCATATATGTTCAGATGGCAGGGCGATCACGAGGAGGAGGCCGCGGGGGGGACGGTCCAGGAGACACGGGAAATAACCCTACCGCTCAGATGATGGTCGAGGTTGTGGCGGCCGCCCTGGCTCAAGTGGTACCACAGATAGTAGCTGCAGTGCAGCAAGGGCAGCAACAACCCGTTGGTCAGGATCATCCAAACCACCACCACCACAGCCACGCGAGACCAATTGGGTGAAAGCATTGGCCGATCTACGACCCCCGTCTTTCATAGGGGAGATCGACCCTTCCAAACTAGAGGCGTATATCTCGGAGCTAGAGACCGCCTACGAGACCTTGGATGTTCCTGCTGATGCCAAGGTCCGACTTGCTGCGTTTTACTTGAAGGGTTCGGCTAGGAATTGGTGGGAACTTGTACGGGCCGAGAAAGTGGCCGACCCAACTTTTGGATGGGAGCAGTACACGGCATTGCTACGAGCCAAGTACTACCCAGTACATGTACAAGAGGCGAAGCGCCTGGAGCTAGACAGCTTGAAACAAGGAGACAAGATGTCGGTGGAACTACCACAAATTACTACTACAAAAACAACCACAACCACAAAAAGACACCACACAAACCAGCCTTCCAACCGCCTTCACCAACCTTGTTCACCTTCTACCACACCTAGGTTACTCGAACCGGGTCTTAGTGAATCGATTCTACAGTGGGCTCAGCCACCGCCTACGCTATGGCATGGGGCCAGCCGAGTCCAATACCTTGCAGGTATCTTAAAATAATGTCTAAGTGTGAATGAGTTATGTTATATGTGAGTGTGTAAATGTGTTGCGGGGCAGGACTAACATCTTGAACCTCAGGAGTGCTATCATGCCGCTGCTAAGGTAGAGATCACCGTCTGTCTGAGGGACGAGGAGAATGCGCATAAGTGCAAGGTCTCGAGCGAGGGCCAAAGCACGTAAGGGTACGGGGGAGGAAAGAAAAAGAAACCTTACCCCCAGCCCCAGAAAGGCCAGCAACAGGGTGGCAAAGGCCAAGCCCAGTCCACCACCGCTGAGGAGCCACTGAAGCTCACCTATGCCTATGCGGCTAAGCCCTTACGCTCTCAGCCGCTCAAGGGTAACCACCTGATTCTAAAAACCGAATTTAAATGTGTGTTATTAAGTTATGAAGTGTGTACTGATTATGTAACGTGATAGCAGCCAGTACGGGCTCTGGACCGGAGCGCCACTACTTCTGTAAGTGGTGCAACGGTGACCACCCCGGCAAGGACTGCAAGGGAAACGATGTGCAGTGTCGCTACTGCAAGAAGATGGGGCACCGTGACTTCGAGTGCTACCAGAACCCTGATGGCAGAAACTATAGGCCTAAGGGGCAGTGGAAGGGTAAGGCTGCCGCGACCACTGAGGGCCCGAAAGCGACTCACCAGCCATCCTCAGGTCAGGGGAACACTAACTTCCAGAAAGGGAAGGGGCCGGGAGCAGGCAAGGCTGCCCTGAATGTGATGGACCGGTCAGAGGCACCAGGATCCTCTTCTAGACCAGGTACCACCTAAACCGTTAAGTAAAATAAGTGATTGCATACCGCATTACATGCATGAGTGTTAATAAACCGAAATGTGTAACTACATGAGCAAGGAATTGAAGTAGATCCTACCACTTACCTAAGTTAGATAATTTAAAAAAACTTAGGATCTTTCAATATATGCTATCCAATCCCACCCACACCAACCCCTGGAGAGACCACCATCGACATCACCGACTATCCGACAGAACAGTGTCAGGTTATCCAGCCAGGTATGATATTATTAAGAGGATACCTGACACCCAAAGCACAAATCCATATCATTCGACGATGCAACGAGCTGGGAGCAGCACCCAGAGATTTCTACACACCCGAATACCCAAGTGGAGCGAAGATGAATTTAAAGATGATGTGCATGGGTAAGGATTGGAACCCTTACACCAAGACATATCAGGACACACGAGCTGAAGATGGAGCTACCATACCGAGTATACCTGAGGAGTTCCTTGCGGTCGTTAACCACACCGTTGGAATTGCTCAGCAAGTCGAATCGGAACCACTTCCGAATATCAAGGCAGATTTGTGTATTGTCAATTTCTATCAAAAGGGTGGAAGATTGGGTTTACACCAAGACAAGGACGAGACACCCGAGTCCCTTGGTGAGGGAGTACCCGTGGTGTCTGGGTCCATAGGTGATACCGCTGAGTTTATCTACGGCGAGCAGAAGCATGCGGACCTTGCAAAGAAGTTGGTGTAGAAGTCAGGAGATGTGTTAATCATGGGTGGGCAGTCGAGGATGCTGTATCATGGTATCAAGAAGATCAAACTAAATACGGCGCCTCCGACAGTAATTAATGCCACACACATGAAGCCTGGACGTTTGAACTTAACCTTTAGGCAATTCTGAAGCCATGTGTAATCATGTAAAGTATGGAGTCAGTTGTATGTTAGGTATGTGATGCATTAAATATGCCAGGCGTTAAACGATGTTACCAGATGTAATACCACTCATGGTGTAAAAGATGGGTTTTATGAATAAAGCAGTGTTGATTTCTTAAGTACTCCACCCGTGTTGTTACCAATGTACTTATCAAGTTTGTGAAATAAATTAGGCGCTGCACTCGGAACGGAAGGTACACTGAGTGTGTGTACAGAGGTAGAGGCCAGCAGAAGCGGAACTATCCTCACCGGTACCTTCCCAGTGAATGGCGTGGATGCGTCAATCCTGTTCGACTCTGGAGCCTCGCATACATTTGTCTCACTCTCGTTTGCGAGGAGACTGGGGTTAGACGGTGAGGAGATGCCTGACTTCCTAGTCACTCTCCCGTCTAAGGAGCGGATCAGATGCACCCGTTATTACCGAGATGCCACCATTCGAATTAAGAGTGAAGAGTTCCCGATTGACATGATAGAGTTCGAGGGGCTCGGATTTGATGTGATTGTGGGGATGAACTGGTTGGAGCGGCACAAGGGCCGAATCATATGTGCTGAGCACCGTCTGCTTCTTCGGAGTCCGTCTGGGGTTACCATTTCATACCGCCAGAGGCCCAGGGAGCCTTCGACACAGATCATCTCCGCCATGGCCATGTATCATGAAATCAGAAGGAAGAATGACGTATACCTCTATTATGTCCAGGACATAGAGAGAGACCCTGAGTTTAGCCCAGATGTGCCGGTTGTGTCGGAGTTTCCTGATGTCTTTCCTAAGGAGCTCCCAGGCATGCCGCCTACACGAGCAGTTGAGTTTGAGATTGACTTGGTGCCGGGCACCATTCCGATAGCGAAGGCGCCCTACCGTATGGCTCCAGCTGAGATGACAGAGTTAAAGGAACAACTGCGAGACCTACTTGACAAAGGATTTATTCGCCCGAGCGTTTCGCCATGGGGAGCACCAGTCCTTTTTATGAAGAAAAAGGATGGTAGTCTCCACCTCTGCATCGACTACAGAGAGCTGAATGCAGTTACGGTGAAGAACCGTTACCCATTGCCGCGTATCGATGATTTGTTTGACCAGCTGAAAGGTGCATCTGTGTTCTCTAAGATCGATCTGCGATCGGGTTACCATCAGATTGCTATCAAGGACAGTGACATTGAGAAGACTGCATTCCGAACCAGATATGGACACTATGAATTCACGGTCATGCCGTTTGGTTTATCTAATGCACCGGTGAAATTTATGGACTTGATGAATCGTTTGTTTCGAGATCAGTTGGACAAGTCAGTGGTTGTCTTCATCGATGATATTCTTATTTATTCTAAGTCCAAGGTCGAGCATGAAAATCACTTGAGGAGTGTATTGCAGACATTGAGGGAGAACCAGCTATATGCGAAGTTCTCGAAGTGTGAATTCTGGCTAGACCAAGTCTCTTTTCTTGGTCATGTTATTTTTGAGGCCGGGATCGTGGTAGATCCGGCCAAGATTGATGTTGTGCGCACCTGGCCTAGACCAAAGACGGTTACCGACATCCGGAGCTTTCTCGGTCTAGCAGGGTATTATCGAAGGTTTGTAAAGAATTTCTCTAGTGTCTCGAAGCCGATGACATCCTTAATGAAGAAGGATGCACCATTCGAGTGGACAGACGACTGTGAGCGTTCCTTTCAGAGTCTGAAGGACACTTTGACTTCTGCACCAGTGTTGACTATACCAGATGGTACGGACGGTTTTGAGGTGTATTGCGACGCGTCAGGTAAAGGTATGGGCTGTGTTTTGATGCAACACGGGAAGGTTGTGGCCTATGCCTCCCGACAGTTGAAACGACATGAAGAAAACTATCCGACACATGATCTAGAATTGGGTGCCATTGTCTTCGCCTTGAAGATATGGCGACACCATTTGTATGGAGTGAATGTGACAATTTATTCAGATCACAAGAGTTTGAAATACATGTTCACTCAGAAGGAGTTGAACATGAGGCAAAGAAGATGGGTTGAATTCCTTAATGACTATGACATCAATCTTCAGTACAAAGAAGGTAAAGCAAACGTTGTAGCTGATGCATTGAGTCGCCGCGCACACTCTCTCCATTCGCTAATCTCTCACTCTAGCTTGGTTGATGAGGTGTAGAGTGCTCAGATGTCCGATCAATACATGCAAGAGATACGGCAGTAACTTATGGACGGCACATTCGAGAGCCAGAAGTATGATTTCCGACTTCATGATGATGACTTGATCAGGCTGAATGGCCGACTTTGTATCCCACGAAGTAGCGCTGAGCTGAAGGAGCGCATACTGAGTGAATCACACTGCTCCTCTACTTCTATTCACCCCGGAGCTTCAAAGATGTATAAGAGTATGAAGAGATATTTTTGGTGGACTGGTATGAAGAAAGATGTGACAGACTATGTTGTTAGGTGTCTCACTTGTCAGAAGGTCAAGTTTGAGCACCGACGTCCTGGTGGTATGGTACAGCCAATGCCCGTTCCTGAGTGGAAGTTCCATGATATCTCCATGGACTTCGTTGTTGGGCTTCCGCCTACTCGGGGAGGCTTGAATATGATATGGGTCGTTGTTGACCAACTAACCAAGGTGGTCCGATTCATTCCGATGAAGGACACTTGGAAAGTGGCGAAGCTAGCAGAGCTCTTCGACCGTGAGTTTATACGGAATCATGGGGTACCGAAGACTATCGTGTCTGATAGGGATACCAGATTCCTCTCAAGGTATTGGAGATCCACACGGGAAGCACTTGGTACCGAGCTGAAGCTGAGTACAGCGTTCCATCCTCAGACAGATGGTCAGAGTGAGCGCACTATTCAGACGCTTGAGGATATGTTACGTGCATGTGCACTTGACTTTCAGACCAGCTGGATTGAAAAGTTACATCTGATCGAGTTTAGCTACAACAACAGTTACCATGCTTCGATCAAGATGTCTCCCTTCCAGGCTTTGTACGGTAGACCATGCCGCACGCCATTATGCTGGGATGAGTCGAGTGAGACAGTCATTATAGGACCTGAGTATTTAGAGTAAGTACAAGCAGAAGTACGCCAGATCCGGGCTAACATGAAGGCAGCTCAGGATAGGCAGAAAGCATACGCCGATGTGCGCAGACGTGACCTGGAGTTCACCGTGGGCGATCAGGTATTTCTTAGAGTATCCCCCATGAAGGGTGTGTTTTGTTTTGGCCAGAAAGGCAAGTTGAGCCCGAAATATGTGGGGCCTTATGTTGTGACGGAGCGAATAGGCCCGGTACCTTACAGGCTTGATTTACCTGTTGAGCTGGGCAAGGTACATGATGTATTTCATGTCTCCCAGTTGAAGAAATATATGCCTCATCCGTCTCATGTGCTTCAGCCCGAAAGGCTAACCTTAGAGCCGACCATGCGATCAGTGGAGACTCACGTACGGATCTTGGATACTAAGACTCGAGACACTCGTCACAAGTCTGTTCGACTGGTGAAGGTTCTCTGGTCTAACCAAGAGGTCGAGGCCACCTAGGAGCTGGAAGATGATATGAGGACGAAGTACCAGTCGTTGTTTACTTCTTAGTATTTGTATGTATAGGGTACGGGGTACCCCTATTTTTAAGGGGGTAGAGCCGTTTCGGTTATGTATGTACGGCATGTATGGAAATACATGTCTATGTTGTTATGTTATAGACATACATGTCTATGTTGTTATGTTATAGACATACATGTCTATGTTGTTATGTTATGTTATAGACCTTTGAGTCTAAGTGATGTTATGTTACCAGGACCATGAGTCCGATGTTATGTAAAGTATGGTTGTTATGAAAGTGTTGTTTTAAAAGTAATCTCCGTGTGCTAGTATTTAAGACACGTGGGAAGTGTGAACTTTGGGGACAAAGTTCTTTTAAGGGGGGTAGATTGAAATACCCCAAACCTTAATATGTTAATTAATTATGTAATTATGATATTTTAAGGCTAATTAAGCCCTTAAGATCATTAGTGAAGAAACGAAAACTAAAAAGAAAAGAAAACGCGTAAAAGTCACAAAACGCAAAAACGTGTGTTAAATGATTATAGTGAGTATATAACCTTAACTAGGGTCATAAAAGGATTCCTAGGACTTATTTATTCATTAAGAACATGTGGGAAAAATTCCCGAAGGAAACGGATCCAAATAGTGGATTAAAAATGCAAAACGAGCTTTAAAGCACGTTTTTCGAGAAACCTAGGAGATGTGATTTTATGCGGGTTTAACGGACTAATAAAAATTTATAGTCAATCATATGGCTATAATTAAATATTATTCAAGGTCTAGGACCATAAAAATAAATAAAACAAAAATCCGGAAACCGGACCCGGACTGCTAAATACTGACAGTTCGGGAATCACGGGTATTATCTGCTAAATGACCATGTGCCACTTCCTCTCTACTTTTAACAAAAAAAAATTGACTTTTCCCCCTTGTGTGAGGTAGCTCACGTTTTGGGCTCCTTCCTCTCTTGTTTAATTTATCTATTCTATTAGCTAGAAGACAAAACAATAAAGGTGAACAAGTACAACTTACCCCTTTATTTTCTCTTTCCTCCATTTCCATCTTCCTGTCCGATCTATCCCTTTCCAGCACCCTCTCTCTACTCTTTCTTTCTTCCATGGCGATTTGTTGAAGCCACAAAGAGCCCCACTTCATCCTCCTTGTTCTACCCTTAAATCAACTCCAAATCAAGAAATTTTTACACCGAATACTCACCTTGTCTTGGAGATCATTTTCCACCTTTCAAAATCTTCAAACTCCACATTTGACTTCCATGGGTGTAGCTCATGTTGAAGAGGAAACCACCCATTCTTGAAGCTAATAAACCCTTTGATGGTTTAAGGTAAGAAATAACTCAAAAACTCATTCATTTCTACATCTCTTCTTGGCCGGTTGTACCTATGTTTGAACTCCATATGTGGTTCTCCATTTTAGCTTGTGTGAACTCTCATTGAGTGCTGTAGCTTGCCCATTTTCATTCCCAAATAGCGATTGTGAAGAAGAAGGTAAATTCTCTTCATTTCCATGCTTAAACACCCTCTTGTTTTAGGGTTGTTGCAAGAACCTTATTTAAGTTCCTTGGTACTCACTACCATTCATGGTATTTGTTCATTAGTGTAGCAAATAAACCATTGGGAATCGGTTGTGGAACAAGGAGTGAGAAGGAGGGAAGTTTGAAAGAAATCAAAGGTAAATAACCTACCTTAAGCTTATGTGGTGTTTTAAGGAATTGTGTTTTATTTTGGTGCAAATATAAATGTTGAGTGTAGTGCAGGTGTTGCTAATAAAATGAGGAAATTCAGTGTTTAATTTGATGTTGTTTAAGGGCCTAAGAGCCAAGCTTTCAAGGTTTATGTATATTGGGTTCTATTATTGTGGAAATGATGAAATTTAAGTGCGGATGAGTGTGTTGGATGAGTTTGTTGGTTGGAGTGTTTTGAGGGCTAAATGATCTGTGGGAACAGATTAAAATTATGGGGAGATCATGTCTAAATTTGTATAGGAATTTAATGGTTTAAGTGCATTGCTAGGAGGGAACAAACTAGAGAACTACAAGGTAATTTGAGAGGAAGAATTTAGTATAAAAATCGGCCGTAAACTAGATAGATGGAGATGGGTAGATGGGTGAACTTTAAGGTCGAAATGTTGCATTATTAGTGGACTAGTAAGTGGGTGAGAATGGTGAGAAAAATCTGTAGCATAACACTTAACAAACTAAGTTGTAGTTCTTGTAAGAGGAGAATGGAAATTTGGGTGAATTTGATTAAGAATTGAATAACAAGTGTAGGTGAAGATTTCGGTGAGTTTAAGAGATGGTAATGGTGTTGGAAAATGCCTAAATACAAGTAGGAAGCTTGGAGCAACAATGGGAAGAAGTTTGGGGTGAATTAGGCATTTAGAAACAAGGGTCTGGAGCCGACCGACCTTAGGGACCGGACTTACAAGGTCGGTCGAGCCCAGTTTACCCAGCCGGAAACCTTTCTGGAATCGACCGACCTTGGGGGACCGGACTTGCAAGGTCGGTCGGACTTAAATTTTGTGCGCGGATATCTTTCTGGAATGGACCGACCTTGGGGACCGGACTTGCAAGGTCGGTCGGGGTAAAATTTTCAAACGGGAAGTCTTCTGGAATGGACCGACCTTGGGACCGGACTTGGCAAGGTCGGTCGAGGTGAAAAATTTTCGAACCCGGATGCTACTGGAATGGACCGACCTTGGGTAAGGTCGGTTGGTAAGGTCGGTCGACCCAAAATCTACAAAAAAAAAAAACAAAATGCAGCTTAGGTAGTAAACCCTAGTGGGTATAATAAAGATAATCAAGTGTAAGTTTAAGCATGGAAACACGCCATATAAACATGTAAAGTGTTTAGTAAATCGGAAGTTAAGTAAGCTAATTAACCAACCTTATTAATCATGTATAGGAACTACCTTCGGTGGGACTCATACACAACAAGGACCAACGTATGGTTTTCTTGCAGTCTGTTGCCTACCGGTTTACACCGGCTTGTGTGTTGTTTGGTTTTCTGTGTGTTTATGACCTTATAAGATTAAATCATGAAATGAGTTTACGGTCATTGTTATTATTGTGGCGTATGTGTACCGGTACTGTTAACCTCGAATACGTACGAACCCGCTAGTTGACCAAGTTAGGATACGTAAGAGAGCGGTACCCAGCTTAACGCCCAACTTAAGGAACGTTCCAACTTCGGTTATGTATGAGCTAGTTGTGGTGTGTGTTGTTAATGTGTATCCCATTTCCCTTGGGGTATCTAACCGGACTTGAATACTTATTTGTGATTGATTGTGCTAAGTTCCAACAATGGGACTTCTAACAAGTGCTAACCGGGGAGTGAGGAATCCGGTCGTTCCGGTCACGCGTGTATGTACGGGGGTCGATATCTGAATCAGATTCGGCTCTCTCCTTATGTTAGGGTTGTTTTCCTTCTTGGACTTCAACCTCCCACTATCTTAGCCAAAGCTTACCTACCTGACTTCCACTCGGGCTAGGGGGAAATATGTACGGTGTGCTCGGGTCACTATACCCGACTCATCTTTTAAGTTAAGTTACTCGTTCGACTAACAGAACGGTAACGAGTTATGTGACATGCTTAACATGAGGATGAAGTCATTCTCTAGGCTTACTATGTTGACTAACTATGTTGGTTGTTTCCTAAAGTGAAATGTTCTCACTATGAATGTGTTGTTATTGATATGCAATATTTCTTGTTATGTTATATGTATGTGTATGTGAAAATCAATGCCATGTTATCATAACAAATAGTTGCGTGTATCCCGGTAGTCAGCGGGCTGCACGTTAACCATGCCAGCCAAGGGTTGCTGACCCCCTTTGGGGGCACATATTATTTTTCAGGAGAGTGATCGAGGAAGCGGAATGGCTATAGCATGGCGCGAGGAGGAATACTTTTGTTATTTTTGGATAGTGGACCCGAGTAGTATTTGTATACTCGAGGCAGTTTGTTTTGGTGGATGTAAAGTTGGTTGAGTGATTTTTGTACATTAACACTCGGTATATTGTGATTCTTTTTGGATAGTAATTTTTGAAGGTTGTGATTATGCTCGGGATTCTTGTAATCAGACCGATACAATTGTACGTAACAGCCTTGTTAGCCACGTGGGTGGCTAACGGCGTGTAACACCGCCCTTTTTGGTTAATGGTTAGGTTGTGTTTTCCGCTGCGATTACTAGTTAAGTGTGGAGATTACAGTTGGGGTGTTACATCATGCTATCGACAATTAGTCGTCGTAGCCCCGTTAGCTTGGGGGCCATAAGAGAATCATACCAGCAAAGGTGCTAACCCCCTCGGGGGCTACTGTTTAAATTTTGCAGGCGAACGACAGGAGACGACCGTCCTAAGAGTAGGAACGGGTAGAATTACTTCGAGTTGTTTCCTTTAGTTACACGAGTTGTGCATGTACACTCGTTTAGTGAATGGTGGGAGTTGTTAGTAAGATGTAATAGGATATGGAGAATTTGTACTGAGGATATGTATTGGTTAAGATTTTAGTATACTAATGTTCGGTATATTCTGTTAGTCAGACCGTGGCAAGGTCCTGGAGTGTATTAAATTCCGCTGTGATATTTATATATTTGTTGTTAAGCTGGCAGTAACCACGATTGGATTGAGATGGGGTGTTACACTTTGCCTAAAAGCTCAACTAACCAAAGTGTTTCTTCTCAACCATTTTGACTACTCCACAAGCATTATCAATCATCCTCATCTCCTTAACTCAAACTTCTCAAAGTTCTCAAGGTCTCATTGCATCTCCATGCACAACTTCCTCTCCTTTACCTTTACTACTCATCATTCCTAAACTTGTACATACTTATGCATTTCTAGCCATCCCCTTAACACCTTAACATTGTTCCTCATCCAACTACACAATTACTTAGCCTTACACACACCTTTACTCCTTCAACTTGACCATTCTAAATTCCTCTTAAACATTTCCATCTCCTTTACTCAATTTACTCACCATTAACATGGTTATACACTCTTATCCATTCCTAGTCATTCCCTTGACAAGTTACTATATTCTCTTATAGTTTTCACCTCCATCACCCAATTCCACTCATTACCATCCAAGTTATCCTTATTATTTCACTACTAGACAATCTCTTAACATCTCATAACATTCTTCCTCAAACTTCACATTAACCTTAGAAATCCTTCTCTTGTAGTTTAAAGGTGATTATCACTCTCATTAGACTTTTAACTCCTTCAAGACAACTCTAGGTCATTCTTATCCTCAAGAACACCTTTGTTAACTCATTTCCACTCAAATTTCCTTTAATGATTCCTAGTAAGTCCTTGATCATTTTAATCCACAACAACCACTAAAAACACTTTGTTTTCTACTCAAATTTCGCCATAGCCTCTCTAGTATATTGTCATGCCCAAATGCATAGTTTTTTTTTTCTCCTCTAATCAACACACACACAAATCAAGTCCTTTTCTCATGATATTTCTCACCCAATTCAAACCATTCATAACAAACTCAATATAGTGCAATAATCTAAAATTGCATAGCACTAAGGCTCTTAAATTACATGGCTCTTAGGCCCTTAAATGACATAACTAAACACTGAATTTCCCACATAAATAGCTTTCAACCTGCATTTACACAACACTCAATCTCATAGCAATTATGAATGCTCTTATAATCCACCTTATTCTTATTTACTAACTCATTTTCCATTGGCTCCTTAGTCCCAAGTTCACAAGTTCTTAAGCTTGTTCATATTCCTTTCCCTAGGTTACATAAACCATATTGTAATGTAAGCTCTAGGCTAAGTTTGGTATTTATATAAACACCATTTCCTTAAGGCACTAAATTACATTAAGGCAAACAATTTACCTTATGTTTCAAGCATTTTCCTTTCTCCTTCCCTTCTTTGTTTCTTGTTTGATTTTCGACAAAGATGGTTTCCTCCCTTGCTAAACTTCTAATCAACATTCAAATAATGTAATGAGTGCTAAGGAATATACTTAGACTCATGGAATTTAGTCTTAAGTGCAAAGGAGTGCTTAATGCACAAAAGTGGGTGTTTACCTTAGGAATTTGGAATGGACTTGGATAAAGAATCAAGGAAAGACCTCATATAGTCTTTTGAAGAATGAATCAAGGATAAAACAAGGAGTAAAACAAGCCATCTTAAGAGGCAATTCTCAGCATTAACAAAAATGGATGGAAAAGATGATTTTTCAAGCTTTTTCTAACCTTAACTCAAAGAGAGTGTAAACTAGCTCTTGAATATGAATTTTCCTCTTCAAATGGAGCTCCTTCAATGTAGTCCAACTTCTGTTTTTGGGATTTTGAAAAGATCACTTTGAAGCCCTTGACTTAACTAAGAGAAATATGTGTTTTGTTTTGGATTTGGAGTTTTGTGTTGGATTTAGCAAGCAAATGAAGGTGTAGCAGCCATGGCTGTAGCTTGGACGGTTTTGAAGTAGAGAGGATAAGAAGAAAACGGTGGGGAAGGAGTGAAATGAAGAATAGAGGAGAGAGAAGAGGTATAAGAAGATATTTGCTTTTAAAAAGGTAAATAGTCATTTTTCCCTTCTTTCCCCTTTCTTTCCTAATGTGCTGGCCTTGGTGATGACTCACCCTATCAAAAACCGGCCCCCCTCTCATTCCTTTAGATATTTAGGTGTTATTTGACCATTGACCACTTAAGAAAGTCATTTGACTTATTTTGGGCACTATTTGGGTACTATTCATAATTAGTGCACAAATTTGTGAAATTTTTGGTTTCTCATTGATTTAGGCTTCCTAATGTGATACTAAATAGTACACATGTTGATTAAGGTATAAACTTGGTCATTTAGCCACTCAAAACTCATTTCCAAGACAATTTTTCAAAAATGTGATTTGTGTTTAAACTTGTTTTTGAGCTTGGTTTTCTTTGGTAATTGATTTAAAATGTTCATTATCATGTTAATAAGGTTTGTGAATGACCTTTGGGTCCTAATCAAGGTTACACTAAGTCTAGAGCAAGTATTTGCTTAAATTGACTTTATGGTGTTTCTTGTGTTTTCTTTGGTTTAAATTGTCTTCCATTATTTCTAAGACATGTTTTATCCTTATTACGTCATAAATTGATGTTTACTTAACATAATTAGGTTTGGGGTATTTCAATCTACCCCCCTTAAATGAATTTTGTCCCCAAAGTTCTCATTCATCTTATCTCATTAGAACACACGGTTTATCTCATACCATAGATCACATAGATCATGTTTACATATATAATCTTACAGACTCATTAGGTTTGTCATATACTTATACTCAAATATCACACAACATGCTTAAGCATGTATAGCACTCAAAATTCCCTTTGTTGCATCCTCCCCATGTCACCTGTCATAAGATGAAGGCTCACAAGTCCTCGGCTTCATGAGCGAGTAATGCAAGATATCACCCACAGGTACCGGCTATTGGACACTTACGCTTTCTGGTCCGCGGTCCTTTGGAAGATTAAAACAGTCATATACTTTTGTCATATTCTCCCATGTCACCGGTTTGAAGACAAAGGCACATTCGTCCTCACCTTCATGGGCAAGAATACAAAACCACTCTGTTCTCCCCATTTCATGGTCCAAAGACAAAGGCTCATGCATCCTCGACTGCATGGGCGAGACTTGGTAAAAAGGAAATCCTTTTTACGAGGTCAAGTGAGGAATAATTCCCTCTATTTGAAAATACAATCAACTTCAATTCCATTTTATTCTAATGCCTCTATTCTTAACGTGATTTAATTGTGACCACTTGTAGGGAGTTTCAGGAATCATCTGACCCTGATGTGATCAGCATCAGTGTTGAACTATCCTTTCACCCCAATTTGTGTTTGGTTTCCCTTGATCCCTAGAAAATCAAGTTTCACCTCCCACGTCAATTTCAAACATCAAGTAATTCAGTCATGTCCAATTTTCTATCTTTTAGTTCTTCTAATCATAATCAATACATCTCCAAGGTGTGGACTCAGTACATCAAACATTCTCAATTCAACTCCAAGCAATTACTCGGGGAGTTTAATTCCTACTAATAACTATATTTGTTCCATACCAATTCTTACCTCATAACATTACCATCCCATACCTCATACTCATACCAATTCTTATCTCATAGTATTACCGTATTCTTATCTCATGTAACGTTTCATACCGACTCATCTCTTATATTCCTGGAGTCTCTCTAATCCTCTTCATTTGTACTCTCATAGCAGAGTTAACAAGATAGGTACTTAATACATATGGTATTCGCATCTTTTGTGCGAAATTACCATTACTAATCTTAGAATATATATATATATGTATATGTAATATCAATTCTTAAATTCTTTTGTGCTATGCAAATCGTAGTTTACGTACTTGTACGTAAACATACGCTAAGCGGTCTTTCGCTCTACCCCCCTTAAAATGGATTACGCCCACGTAATCAACATGTTATCCTCCTTGAACATAAGTTCAACATGTTCAGGTTTAATGGAGCATTCTGGCTTCCATGTAGTTTATCTCAATTATGATTCGATTAAATGGTCTTAACCATGTTAATGGTTTAGTCTCTGTATCGAGGATTCTTATGGATTTATACCAGTCTCTCTAATGTGTTTGGTTTTAGCCTCAAAGGTTCTAAAGCATTCCGTCGATAAGTCATATATTTATCCAACTAGAAGATGTGTGGTACATCTTTCCTTTCCCGTTCATTAGGTATATGAAACTTTTAAGGTACCGGTCTGCTAGCTTCTGTTGCGCGACTCTGATAACCTTAGACTTAGTTTGCCTTTCTTATCCTTTTATAGTATTGTATATCATTTTGTCTCCTTACAGTTTAGGAATATTAGTCTTTCAATGGACACATGTTGTCTTTGATTATACACGGCCTTAATGAGTTGTAGCTTGTATAGCCCATTCCCGCTGAAGTTCTAATGTTCATACTCTTAGTGTTGTCTCAAGTGTCTAAGTCGTTCTTTCCAATTGACCTTTGGTTTGAGGATGATTCTTAATCTGAAACTATTGTTTAGTGCTTATTGCCCTTTACAGTTTTATCTCTAACGTCTTATGACATGTCCTATGTCTGCACTTAATAATCCGTGCTCATCGCACTTCATAATTCTTAATTATTTTCTACTTGAAATGAGTTCTCTGCTTCCTTTGTGTCATTGGATTAACTGAGTTTCTTTTCTTCAACTGTTTGTGGTAGTAGCTACTCTGGTCTGATCTTGCGTTGTAAACCTTGGTACAGAGTCAACTACTTCCCGTGTTCCTTATACTACTCATTTACATGCATGGGGTACCATACTAATACATTACTACTTGCCCGACTAACTCATGAATGAGTTTGCCAGGCCCGCCTACTCATGTGGAGTGCGGTCGTCCCATGTCTCGTTTTAGTATACTCATAGTTTCCGTCACACGTTTAGCTATTGCTAATTATGAAGTATTCTATTGTCCGTCTCCTCTTTCATCGTTTCATAATAACACTTATTGTTCTTCTTGAACTTAGTCAAGGGAAATCCATTAACTGTGTTCTTAGATATGTTATGTTCTAGCTTCTCTCTGTATTAGTATGGACTCAGTCCTTTAGTAATTGTGGTCTCCTTCAATGGAGCCTATTATACTGTTTCTGATGTTTGATCTATTAGGAATGCACCTCCAGTTCTTTATGGAATGGGCAGTGTGCTTCCTGTGAAATCTTTCATAACTTGGTCTAGACTACTGGCGTTAATGCACAGTTCGTCTACCATCTTATTCCCTCACCTATATCGGTCTTAGCTCATTAATATAATTGCCTTCGTGTCAATATTTGATGGTTTATATAATGGTCACTTTACTGTGCACCATGACTTAATCCATTTATATAGGTATTGTCCTCACGACCTCTGTTACCGTTATAGTGGGCCTTTACTCTGTTGCCCATTGATGGTGCAACTACTTAGTCATTTATTCTAACATCTTATCTTATACTCAATCTCGTCCTAGTGTAAACACACCGGGAGTTCTCTAATTTGGGGTGTATGGCGGTTGTGGTACCGTGCCATAAGATCGTTATCTCTTAATGTGAAGATGTTTTGCTTCCAATTCGTGTTCATGTGTAGGTTAGTGTGAGCCTCAATTTTAAACCCTATCCTATGTTGATTAAAGTTGATTAGGATCTAATCGGGTTTTAGGTCCACTTATAACCTAAGTTTAATAACTAAGTCATATAACCATAATTATTGAAACCTAAGTTAGCTCACTGGAACCTATTATGAGTCGCCACCTAATTTTTACCTAGATCAAATTAGGAAAGGAGATCCAGGTTCGGGGGCTTGATATTCGACTTAATTAGGGTTCAATTACGTTCATTACCCCTAGAAGTCGTTTTTCCTCTACTTAATTTAATTACGGCTTGTTACGAGTCGTTTTAACCTAAGTGTGCGCTTCTGATTTTTTTGTATTTTTAACATTTTTTGACAGAAAATTAAAGTGAAATTAAAACTACCTAAACTAGGGTTTCGGAGGCAGAATTAGGTCAAGTTTTGATTCCATCCGTGGCCACGGACCTATTGTCCGAACCCATGGACCCCAGTTAACCTAATTACACAGAAAAGCCAAATTTAAACAGAAACGAGATTTTGAAAAGTTCAGGGCCACGGACAGGATGTCCGTGGGCCCGGACATGTTTTTTAAAAACCCTAACTTTTGAAAATAAAAATATCCCGCCACCGTCCAGGGGCGTCCGGGCTTACGGACAGGGCGTCCGTGGGTGCGGACCGCCCTCGAGCGGCGGCGTTGAGGCTGTTCCCAGAGGTGTTTTTGGCTCAAAATTTATGGGTTTGTAGCCTGAAAGATTATAAACATGTTAGTAATCAAAAGTTTTCAATTTGGCCACGAATTACGGACGAAACTTATTGAACAAGTTAGTGGACAGAAACGCAAACAAACCTTAATTCAGAAGCAAGGAAAAGTCAACTCGATTAGAAATTTCAACCAGAAGTGTATTAATATCAGAGGAGTTAAAGAATTCAAATTTCAACCTGTTTGGACTTCGGGATATGATTGTTCCTTCACGTCGGGAATCTTCGAGAGCCTCGTTGGTGACCAATCCGGTTCAACTTTGATCCGAGCTTCTGACCCCTTCTTCCTTGTGTTGTTAACCACGGTTTGGCTCTGTATTTTTGGTGTTTTGGTGCTTGGAAGTTCAATGGGAGAAGAAAGAATGTGTTTTTGGTGATTTCGGGATGATTTCGGTGTTGATTTGAGGCTTGGGAGTGCAAAAACGTGGGAAGAAGGTTGACGGCTGCCTTTCCTGACTTTGGGGATGTTCTTCTCTGCCCTAGGTCATTTTTTGGAAGGCCTTTTATAGAAAGAGCATGGCCAAGTTGATCGAACAAGATTTTTATCTAAAACCCTGATTTTGTGCACTAAGAGAATCTGATTTTTTAAAACAGGTTACAGGTTGATAAAAATTCCTAAATTTTAACCAAAGATAAAAGACGATGTTTAGGAATTTTGAGAGTTGGAATCAGGTTATTTCGATAAATAACCAATTAGATAAAAATCTTACAATCTGGAATCTCCCATAATTCATAACTTACGATTGGAAAGTCAAAATAATGAAATTCTAACGGCATTAGTCTCTAAGAATCATCCTCTATCTTGTGTTAAAATTTCATGACATTTTGTTTTCATTTCTGTATTTTCCAGAGGAGAGAGAAAATTGCAAAAATGATTGAATTTCTCTTTTAAATTTTGGGATAAGGCTCCAAATAAAATAATTTCAGGTTTATGACTGTATGTAGTCATGCTAACCATGTGACAATTTTATTTTAATTTTGAAATCCCTTTTATTTCTATTTTGAGGCTATTTCATGTGTTAATTATTAAAGAAACTAGCTTATTAAAAGCTTAATTGCCAGAATAAATATTATCAGAAAATCACGAAATACCTTTCATAATGAATATGATATTTGGAAGTGTTTGGATATAATGAACAAGTCATATGAAAATAGAAAATCGTGAGAATGTCCAAGGAAAATCCTGCATTGGTGCATTTTGACCATTTTGCCCTTTGTGACACGTATGCCTTAGAGACTACTCCGAGGGGGTTGAAATTTTGGGTATAACAGTTAGTCTCTCTCACATTCTTCCAACCTTTATGATGTTATTTACCAAGCAATTTAAATGGTTACAGGAGAAGTCATTCACTGAGTCACAAGCTCTACTAAGCGTTGGTCACTCAAAGTGCCATATTGTGCACTCACAATGTTTATCTCCGACGATCACTGATTCCTCAATCTTGGTGTTGGGTATACGGTATATCCATGCAGTCTTCCTTATTATGTATGTGTAATTGGAATGTTCCAAGGAAATTTCAAGGTTTACGGTTCTCATCCTTTAGTAGAAAGTATCCCATCTCTAATAAGTGAAAGCCCTCTTTGAGGGGGTTTATTCCCACTCATGGCCTCACATCAAGGAGAGATATCCCCACTCTAAATGGAGTGGTTGTTCTCTGCCCCGTCTTTTGTATCATCTCCCTATTCTTATTGGTGCCCTTCCTGGCAATTCCTCCTCAATTAAATTATAGGTTTGTAGCCGGTTGTATCTACATGTTGTAGTTCCTTCGTGGCTTAGATAAGCCCTCTTATACCTTCCTGTGCCTCGGGCTCTAATGTGGTTAACGTCCTTGGCTTGTAGGCTCTTAGTGTTTAATTTTTCTTAAGTGAGAGTCGGTGCTCGGTCTACTGATTGTACTCTTACTCATCCATAGGCTATCCTCATAAGTTTCTGGTTCTTCGAATTCTCTCAACCTTTAGGTTACATATTAAATGTGGTACCGGGTTTCATGGTAAGTTGCTGCATCCTGCTTCCTGCTATGGAAGTTCGTTCAGGTGATCTGACGTTATTTAGTGTTTACAAATATTCCCACTTTTAAAGACTTGAGTCTTTTAGCGATTAAGGTTCGGTTCGTATTAGGCATGCGTCTTACGGTGTCTAAGTTAGGTAATTATCCTGTTTATCCCGCGCTTCCATCTCAATTCTTCGTTCAACATTCGTTGACTACGCCACCCGTTAATGATTAATCATACTTGGGAGTTAATGAGTTAGGCAACAATGCTAACTTTTGTCTATGAGTTTGTTCGACTCGACTATGCCAACTCTATGGTGTAGTCCTCTGAGCTTCCCTCTGTCGGGAGTGTATGTCTTTAATCCTTGGTAGGCTATAGCTTAAGTTCACTTCCTCTGTCCCTGTTTCCCGGGTTTACCAACACCTTCAATGAAGAATGTTTGTTACTGGTATTCTTAGTGGTCAACCTGGGAGTCTTATCCCGTTCTTGTTGCAAGTCGTTGTGTCAACAGTCTCCATTTTATCTCATAATGCATTACTTGTAGGTTATTAATTAGGCAGGTTTCTGCTTGCATTGTTGAGCGATCTCTTCGGTTCTTCTCTTCGAGGTTCGGGATTGGTATTCTTACCTGCAATGTTGGTTGTTCATCATTGAAACAGGTTATACCGTTGATGATATTTACACTGTTTAGTATCCTGTCCAAGTTCAGCTCCCTGCTGACTGGTGTGTTGTCTTAGTTCGTCATGGTCAGGCCATCCGGCCTTTCCAAGTTCTCATTCTCCGGTTCTTAAGGATTTTAATCTGGTACTAATATGTATTAAGACTGTAGTGTTCTACTATCTCGCCATGATGGCATTCCGTATAGCTTAACCGTGGTAGCACTTGCTACAACAAGTGCGCCATGCAAGATGGGCTATCGGTACTGTGTACGTTAGTAGTGGTACTTTCTCCTAATCTCTATGTAGTTTGTAGTCTACAGGACTCTCTCAATGTCTTCTTGTTTTGGATAACTGGTCATCTGACAGTTTCCTGGTTGTCCTGACAGTATAGTCACTTATCAGGGAGCTCCTCTTTCTGAGGGAACCCCTTATCATTCACTTACACCTTAATCCTCGCTCCCGTTTCCACGCGTTTGTCGTGGTTACTAAGTACTAACTCTCCTTCGGCACTACATCGTAGTCCTATTCCAGTATACAACGTGTATGCGTTTTCATAGTCATTTACGCCATGTCGGTCAGGTTTTGTAACCTTTCCAATTGTATGGGGTTCGAGGTCCCCGTTTCATAACGGATTTCCTGGTAGTCTTTATTCTCATGCTATGTATTATCCTGCAGTTGTGCTCCTTCGGACTACTGTCCGGTATCCTTGTTGCTTCCCTTTTTCCTCTCCATTGCACTCGTAATGCTTTTCTTATCATTGGTATGGCGGGGTATCTCGACTGCGTAGCATGTCGACCCATGTTTTCGGAAATCACAGTTCTCTTACTGGTAGAATTCCGTTGGCAGCGGTTGTTTCATCGGCGCGCTCCAATTATGACCTACAAGTTTTCCGTAAACTGTTGTTTAACGAGGTGTTTCTCGTATTGCCTACTGTTAACTAACTAGCAGATCGGGTTTCCCCGAGTAAGAGATGGTTTTCTTCTCTCTGGCATGTGTTCCTCGTATTCAAAGTTAGGGAAGTGGAGGGCGGGTCAAGGTATTATAGATATCCGGTAAGCACCGGGAAGCTCTAACTAATGCACCTCTCGCTCTATCACTCAACCCTTAACCCATATCTCAAACTCTAACTTGGTATCCTCCTAAGTTCGGTAATTCTAGTCATCAGAGCGTAGTTACGCTCTGATACCACTTTTTGGTATCTGTAACACCCCAACTCATAAAACCGGACTTCTCATAAACCTCCAATTACTTATATTAACATTGCAACGGAAATTTTCTACAAAGATGGTGTTACCGCTGTTATTCACCCATGTGACTGACTAGGCATGCTAAATTCTTCAAGATCTAGCTACGGTCTGATGGACCCGAATTTACCAAACATTAGTACTTACAAGTCGTAACAAAATATATACACAATTCCAAATACCTTTCCTCCTATACAACTTACTAACATAGACCACCGTACGAGTGTACATGCACAACTCGTAGGTCAAATTTAAACCCACGTATGTCTACCCCTTCCTACTCTCAAGCCGGGCCATCTGCTGCTTCTTACCTGTAAAATAATATGGATGCCCCTAGGGGCTCAACACCTTCGCTGGTACGATTCTCATATAGCCCCCAAGCTAACGGGGCTACGATGACTACTTGTCGATAGCATGCGGTTGATTTAAAACACAACATAAATAAGAAGTGCAATAAACACCACACCACATATGAACAATTATAGTTCAAACACAGTGAACGACTTAAAAGCGTTCTTTAAGTAAGTGAGTTAATCTTTTAACTCCTTAAGTTATGATTTCCTTATTCTCAATCCAAGTCTTATCTCATCTCAAGTTTTATCTCAGTCTTAAGTCTTATCTTAGTCTCAAGTCTTATCTCAGTCTCATTATACCAACCTTTCTTTAAGTAGAATTGGTTGTATCTTAACTTAATGTTTATCTTTGTCGGGTCAAAAGTAACCCTAGCCAATGAGCTAATAACTCCATTGGTTAAATAAACAACTTATCTTAAATTTGGGATTTAGGTGATCCCACCGCACCATCTTAATCTTGTCTCCCACCTTGGACCGTAATCCAAGGTGGCTGAGTCGATCGTCAACTCTAGGCAACAAGTCCGAAGACAAGTCTCAAAGGAAGTTGGACCAACTATAGGTACCAACAACCTACCAATAACATGCATGCCCGGCACCATTCCGGATTCCTCACCCCCTAAGTCCCAGTTAGTAGAAGTCTCGAAGACAATGTTTGTTAGTTAAACCTCTTTCGGTTATTAACAAATGAATATTAGGGAGTGTTCCATTTTCTCACACAATCATTTACTAATCATAGTTAGTAAGCTCTCAAGGATAAGTTGTGTTAGTGCATCACAATCACGCAACAAATAAAATATTCTGGTTGCATGCTTTATCTTGTTTAGTCGAAACATTTAAACAATTAGCACATAAGCTGAGGGACACCTCGTTAGCAAGCAGGCTACAAGAAAACCATACCGTTCACCATTGGTCGTTTGGGTGCCTAATCTCCTCTAGAGTCCAAATACTCAAACCCTAAAACATTCATCCAATCGGGTGGTTAATTTTCTTTTAATTAACATAACTCATAACATCACTAATGGTTTCCGATTAGTAATGTCTAGGTCATTGTAATTTAAACTTATCACTTAATCATTTTACTTCTCTTAATTTCTCAAGTCCTTATATGCTTATCTTTCATCATTACCCTCCTAATGGTGAACTACTAATTCCACTCTTTCTTCTCCTTTTTTTTGGTCCGACCGGCCCACTCTAGGGTAGGTCGCCTGGGTGGGTCGGATGCAGAAGCATCCAGTTTGACAGTTTTTGCTCGACCGACCCATATAGGGTTGGTCCCCTGGGTCGGTCCACTGCAGAACCCTTTCCGAAAGTGCTTATTTTACTCCAATCTCTTCCACAAGTGTCCTAGTATGTTTCCATATCATGTTGGCACATTAATACACTCTTAAATCATCCACCAAACTCATTATTCAACCCACATCCAAATTCCTTAATCACTTACTCAAATTCTTACTAAATTCCTAACACTTAAAACTTAGTTCCTTATACTTTCAACATGTAAACTTTGCCTAAAACCTCAACTAACCAAAGTGTTTCTTCTCAACCATTTTGACTACTCCTCAAGAATTATCAATCATCTTCATCTCCTTAACTCAAACGTTCTCAAGGTCTCATTACATCTCCATGCACAACTTCCTCTCCTTTACATTTACTACTCATCATTCCTAAACTTGTACATACTTATGCATTTATAGTCATCCCCTTAACACCTTAACATTGTTCCTCATCCAACTACACAATCACTTACCCTTACACACACCTTTACTCCTTCAACTTGACCATTCTAAATTCCTCTTAAACATTTTCATCTCTTTTACTCAATTTACTCACCATTAACATGGTTATACACTCTTATCCATTCCTAGTCATTCCCTTTACAAGTTACTATATTCTCTTATAGTTTTCACCTCCATCACCCAATTCCACTCACCATCCAAGTTATCCTTATTATTTCACTACTAGACAATCTCTTAACATCTCATAACATTCTTCCTCAAACTTCACATTAACCTTAGAAATCCTTCTCTTGTAGTTTAAAGGTAATTATCACTCCCATTAGACTTCTAACTCCTCCAAGACAACTTTAGGTCATTCTAATCCTCAAGAACACCTTTGTTAACTCATTTCCACTCAAATTTCCTTTAATGATTCCTAGTAAGTCCTTGATCATTTTAATCCAAAACAACCATTAAAAACACTTTGATTTCTACTCAAATTTTGCCATAGCCTCTCTAGTATATTGCCATGCCTGAATGCATAGTTTTTTTCTCCTCTAATCAACACATACGCATCAAGTCCTTTACTCATGATATTTCTCACCCAATTCAAACCATTCATAACAAACTCAATATAGTGCAATAATCTTAAATTGCATAGCACTAAGGCTCTTAAATGACATGGCTCTTAGGCCATTCAATGACATGGCTCTTAGGCCCTTAAATGACATAACTAAACACTGAATTTCCCACATAAATAGCTTTCAACCTGCATTTACACAACACTCAATCTCATAGAAATTATAAATGCTCTTATAATCCACCTTATGCTTATTTACCAACTCATTTTCCATTAGCTCCTTAGTCCCAAGTTCACAAGTTCTTAAGCTTGTTCATATTCCTTTCCCTAGGTTACATAAACCATATTGTAATGTAAGCTCTAGGATAAGTTTGGTATTTATATAAACATTATTTCCTTAAGGCACTAAATTACATTAAGGCAAACAATTTACCTTATGTTTCAAGCCTTTTCCTTTCTTCTTCCCTTCCTTGTTTCTTGTTTGATTTTCGGCAAAGATGGTTTCCTCCCTTGCTAAACTTCTAATCAAAATTCAAATAATGTAATGAGTGCTAAGGAATACACTTAGACTCATGGAATTTACTCTTAAGTGCAAAAGAGTGCTTAATGCACAAAAGTGGATGTTTACCTTAGGAATTTGGAATGGACTTGGATAAAGAATCAAGGAAAGACCTCATATAGTCTTTTGAAGAATGAATCAACGCTAGAACAAGGAGTAAAACAAGCCATCTTAAGAGGCAATTCTCGGCGTTAACAAAAATGGATGGAAAAGATGATTTTTCAAGCTTTTTCTAACCTTAACTCAAAGAGAGTGTAAACTAGCTCTTGAATATGAATTTTCCTCTTCAAATGGAGCTCCTTCAATGTAGTCCAACTTCTGGTTTTGGGATTTTGAAAAGATCACTTTGAAGCCCTTGACTTAACTAAGAGAAATATGTGTTTTGTTTTGGATTTGGAGTTTTGTGTTGGATTTAGCAAGCAAATGAAGGTGTAGCAGCCATGGTTGTAGCTTGGACGGTTTTGAAGCAGAGAGGAGAAGAAGAAAACGGTGGGGAAGGAGTGAAATGAAGAATAGAGGAGAGAGAAGAGGTATAAGAAGATATTTGCTTTTAAAAAGGTAAATAGTCATTTTTCCCTTCTTTCCCCTTTCTTTCCTAATGTGCTGACCTTGGTGATGACTCACCCTATCAAAAACTGCCCCCCCCCCCCCCCCCCCCCCCCCCCCCCCCCCCCCCCCCCCCCCCCCCCCCCCCCCCCCCCGCTCTCTTCCCTTATATATTTAGGTGTTATTTGACCATTGACCACTTAAGAAAGTCATTTGACTTATTTTGGGCACAATTTAGGTACTATTCATAATTAGTGCACACATTTATGAAATTTTTTGTTTCTCATTGATTTAGGCTTCCTAATGTGATAATAAATAGTACACATGTTGACTAAGGTATAAACTTGGTCATTTAGCCACTCAAAACTCATTTCCAAACTATTTTTCAAAATTGTGTTGTAAGACTCCTTAAAGCACAATTTGTGTTTAAACTTGCTTTTGAGCTTGATTTTCTTTGGTAATTGATTTAACATGTTAATAAGGTCTAGAAATGACCTTTGGGTCGTAATCAAGATTACACCAAGTCTAGAGCAAGTATTTGCTTAAATTGACTTTATGGTGTTTCTTATGTTTTATTTGGTTTAGATTGTCTTCCATTGTTTATAAGGAATGTTTTAGTTTTATACATCATAAATTGATGTTTACTTAACATAATTAAGTTTGGGGTATTTCAATGGGGGAGACACCCGTGTAAGATTAACAGAAGGACGTCCTACGTAGCATGCTTAGGGACAGCGAGACCCAGTGTGGGCGTTGGTTTTGAACCCTTAAGTGTCGAGTTAAAGGCTTCAAGATTCGATTTGCAATTAGAATAACTAAACTGAAATTATAAAATTAAAGCTTAATTATTCTAACTGGCCCACACAAACCTAAATAGAGTCGCCGCCTAAGTTTTAACCATTTAAACTTGGAAAGGAAATATTGTTATAATTTTTAGAGTTATGGGTCCAGGGGCTTGGCATGAAATTTATAAGGGTTCAAATTCTTTCATTACCCTATGAAATTTCTTTTCCTCTAATATTACAAACTCTAAGGCTAAACTCACAATGATGTTATCCCATTTTTATTATAAAGTTGTTTAATGCACGTGGGTGCCTAATCCCTTTGATTTCCTTACCAAATCATTATATAATTAAACATGCAACCGATGACAAATTAAATGCCTACTAAAATAATCCGACATGGACAAAGTTATGAATAAATTAAAAAATTAATTCAAGAAAGGAAAATCAATAAAAGAAAACGTACCTTAATCTAGCTCCTCATGGCAGTTCAAATCGGACAAATTTCGCCCAGCCCCATGAACATTAATTTCAGTCCCCTTTCTCAGACTCCTATTCCTGGTCATCATTAAACTAGCCTAACCATTGTTCTCGTAATCTTTGTTCACCTATGGCCATCGATGATGATGATAAAGATATTGTGAAACTGGGAGGGTGGTGACTGCGATCTGGCGATGGCTTGAGACCATGATGTCGGCAAGTTTTAGGTGACCAAGATCTTCAGTGTGTGTATACGGCCGTGCGTTGTTTCCGCCTTTGTAGTAGTGTCATTTCGTTCAAAGTATCTGCAATACCAGTAGTGCAAACTGGGGTGAGGGAAGTCGACTCCAATGACAGGAAGTGATTATAGATTGTTGTGGTGCTGTTTGTCGTCGGTTTGACTGACGAAACAGATTGACAGCAACGAGCTAGCTTGCTTGAATATTGGCTATAAATTATTTGAAGTGAATGCAGTGGCCGTGGTAAAGTATTGCAACGAAGGCAGAGTTTGGAGCAACGACTGTATAATGGTGTATGTTCTGGGTCCCCCTGTGTAATGAGTTGTTGTCTCCTTATATAGTACAGTAACTTGTTAAGCTTAAAACTATCATCAAATAATCAGGAGAATCAAAACAAATAACCAAATTAGAGATTAACTCGGGATAACAACAAGAGTGAAATAAAAACAATAAAGAAATAAACAAAATTCGAAACTAAAAAAGAAAATCAAACGTTTCATTTTTCTTTTCATTTCCCATTTTTACATTTGCTTTGAACGGTCATATGTCAAAGAAAAACAATGAATTTAAAAAAGATTTTTTCCAAATGCAAAAAAAAAAAACACATCTAAGTATGAACGCAAAGGATTCTTTTTCTTCTTTTTTTTTCTTTTTTTGAACTTTGAAATCAAACATGAAAGTGGTTACGAGAATTAAAAGGGATATGAATGAACAATAATAAAAATAAGAGATTATCTAGAAAAGAAAAGGAATGGATAAAATTAAATAATAAAAAAAGGAGATTACAATTTTTGTTTTGGGATTTTTACTTTGCAAATAAAATCTGATTTCAAAAATTAGAAATAAAAGAGAAAAGAGAAGAATGAAGAATTAAGTAGAAAGCGAAAACTACAAAAGTTGTTTATCAAAAGCCTCGAACCATTGACCTCTTGCATCTTCTCTATAAGCCTTACCACTATACTACTATGACTTCCTGTTACACATGCTACCTTTTAAGTTTCCACGTTATCCCATACCACCTTGAAGCCCCTATTTTCTCAAAAATAGGAGAAATATCCATTAGGTGAAAAAAATGACAATTTTTCCCTTAGTCATGTGCTGACCCTAGAAAAGCCTTGTTCACATATAAAAGAGGGTAAAGATTTTGGGGATAACACCCAGCCATCCACGGCTCAAACACAAAGAAGACTAGGTCCCAAAACAGGAGCTTAATGAACCAGAACAAAAGGTGTTACAAAGCACAACACCAAAGCACAAAGCCTTAAACACAACAAAACAAAAATCATAGCTGAGACAAATGTCTTTAACCAAGACTAGCAAAATACGAAAGGGTCAAACCGAAGTTGAAAGCCGAAACACACTTTTAGAGTAAATCAGAGATCAAAAGCTTATCAAAGACTTTTGAAACTAAATACACATAACACATGCAAAAACTTGTCAAAATAGATAGTACATACTGAGAGGAACACAACACCACAGATGACGATCAAAACGGAGCTCAAACGAAGAAGTTATGAAAAAACAGAGGACTGTTCAAACGTGTGTAAGAACATACATGTTCAGACGCATGCCGAACTGCAAAACCAAACACGTCCGGACATGTGTCTGGACTTACAAGTCCGGACGCACATCGGGTTGGAAATCCAAAGGCGTCCAAACATCTTTCCAAACTTCGAAAGTTAATCGGACTTGTGTTCGGGCTTACATGTTCGGACACAAGTTGAACAGTAAACCCAGAGCCGTCCTCGCACCCCGTCTGAACTTACATGTTCGGATGAAAGTCCGGACATCACTGAAAACTACAAAACCGGAGGCGTCCGTACATGTTGTCCGAACTTACAAGTTCGGACACGGCAAAAACCTCAAAATCAAAAGAAAATCCAATGCAAACAGAGATCCAAAATCACCATTGTTATATACACAACTTCTCACATCAAAATACTTGATCGAAACACATCCCACGGGATTTTTACGGAGCAAAAACACAAATCAGAAGTGAGTCAAAATCACTACAAATCAGATAATCAACAAACTCATATACGGAAACAAAATAATAATTGGAAACCCCCGTGAGTGAGAACACACAACCAAATTCATCCATCATCTACCTCACATATGAAGCAATGATCACATCTATGGACTCCACTCAGCAAACTCCTCAAATCTCTACTCGGATCGACTAACCAAAGAACTAGACAATTGGATTCCAAACTTAAAATCAGAAAGGGAGAGGGGAACTCAACGAAGAACAAATAAAAATCCACCACTCAAACCTGACAAACGATTGGCAGATGAACGAAATCCACAAGCAAATCTTCAGTAATTAATTATTGAATGAAGAAGAGAAGAGAATGGAGCAAAGAGAGAAGTTGAGGGAAGAAGAGTATAATGGGAGTTGAGAGCGTAGAAGAAGGGAACGTGAAAAGGAATTAGGAATTAGGGAAATAATAAGGAAATATACTTAATAAGAAATGAAAAGAAAGGAAATTAATAATTCCTTTTCCCCACTTTAAATGGAACCATACAAAAATCCCTTGTTTTTGAAACTGATATCATAACAATTAGAATGTCATAAACTCTTTTTACGAGTGAAAAGAAATAATAATAATAAAATATGGGGCATAACATTATGGCTCTTAAGCTTGTCTTTATCAAATTTGGGGATTTGCTTAGGGTTTCCTCTATTAATTGTCATTTTACTAAATTGGGTGAATTAACGTTGCCGATTAGTTTTGCATTAATGTGAATTTCTATGGTCGGGCTTATGGAAGTAGAAATCTATACCATTAGGGACTATAACATTGTACTCTAAATTTGGTTAGGGTCAAGGTTAAACTACATTGCATCTTAGAGGGAACTTGGGCTTAGTGTTGTCCCTTGACCCAGTGGTTTAGCTAACTGAGAAGTCCTAGTTAGATCGGTTATGATTAGTAGACCAAGATTTGGTTTAATTATTTAAGTGTTCCCGTTGTTTAGCTGTGAGCCTCGATTTTTAACCCTACCCTACGTTGATTAGATTGATTAGGATCTAGTCGGGTTTTAGGTCCACTTATAACCTAATATTAATAACTATGTCATATAACATTAATTATTAAAACCTAAGCTAGCTCACTGGAACCTATTATGAGTCACCACCTAATTTTTACCTAGATCAAATTAGGAAAGGAGAGTTCGGGTTCGGGGGCTTGATATTCGACTTAATTAGGGTTCAATTACTTTCATTACCCCTAGAAGTCGTTTTTCCTCTACTTAGTTTAATTACAGCTTATTACGAGTCGTTTTAACCTAAGTGCGCGCTTCTGATTTTTTGTGTTTTTAACATTTTTTGACGAAATTTAAAGTGGAAACTGAAAGTACCTAGACTAGGGTTTCGGAGGCAGAATTATACAGAAAAGTCGAATTTTAGAAAAAATGAAATTTTGAAGAGTCCGGGGCCACGGACAAGCTGTCCGTGGGCCCGAACATTATTTGGAAAAACATAAATTTTAAAAATTTAAAAATTTTGCCGCCGTCTGTGGGTGTCCGTGGTCCCGGACCATAGGTCCAAGGTCCCGGACCACCCACGGACAGGGGTTTTCTGATGGTTCCCGACGGTGTTTTTGGCTAAAAAATTATGTACGTGTAGCCTGAAAGATATACAATACGTTAGTAATTGAAAGATTGCAGTTTGAAGTCTGATTACACACGAAACTTGACAAACAAGTAACAAGGCAGAAGCAAAAGCAATTAGCAATACAGAAGCGCAAAAAGGTTAGTTTGAACCCAAAATTTGATAGAGAGTTAATAAGGTCGTGGAGAGTTAGAAAAGTAGAATTGCAACCTGTTTTACCTTCGAATTCAAGAGGATCCTTCACGTCGGGATTCTTCGGAGGCTCCGATGGTGCCGGTTCCGGACTGGGTTCGACCCGAGCTTCTGGTTGTTGATTTTTGAAGGTGTTCTTCATGTTTTGGAGGTGGTTTGGTTGATGTTTGATGATTTTTGATGTGTTGGGAATTGGAAAACGTGTTTCGGTGAGATTTCGATGTTGTTTTGGTGCTTGAAGGTGCAAAAACGTGGGAGACTGGCTATAGAGGAGAGTTTTGACTGCCTAAGAGCTTATGAGATTCTTTCCTTATCAAAAAACCTTTCCCTTTATATAGACTTTCTTAAAGATAAAGAAAATCTAGTAAAAGTAAGATTTTTTGGCATTTTAATTAAATAACTTCCCAAAGGAATTTTGCTGTGAAATTCTAACCACGTGTCAAGGATGGCAATTATGATTTTTTTGAAGTGGAATCAGATTTTTTAAATGTTGGAATATTTTTAAATTGAATTTCTCGTCAGATTCAGTCAGAAATTGCTAGAAAATTATTGGAAATTCAAAAAATCAAAATTCCAACGCCATTATGCTTAAAATGTAATCCTATATCATGGGTTAAAATTTCAAAGCATTTCAAGCTGATTTGGGCATCTTTTGGAGGAGAGAGAAAGCCTATAGGAGGTCTCAAGAGCCTTAAAAATTACGAAAACGCCTCTGACAACGACGAAACTGCTCCCCATGCTCTGGAATGTGTCGATCGAGCGGAATCTCTCATTACTTGATCGAAATGCCCCTCACACACCAAAACCTCGTAGACCCTAACCAGGGGGGTCAAAATTTTGGGTATAACAGATTGCCCCCCATCAACTGGACTTTGTAATGGATGTGAAAAGTCTGGTTGATGCTTGAGTGATGCCCCAAAATTTTGGATTCCACAGAATCCTCTATATTGTCCGAAACCGCATTGACTACGTCCAGCTATTCGGAGGTGCTGACTACCTAAGGAATAAAACATTGTCGAGCTATTCTAAGGCGCTGACTACCTGTAAGTGAAAATGTGTCAAGCTATTCTAAGGCGTTGACTGCCTAGTTGACAAAATGAAATAATTTCAAGCGATTCTAAGGCGTTGACTACCTATAATAAATGAAATAAAGCAATGTCAAGCGATTCTAAGGCGTTGACTACATATAATAAATGAAATAAAGCAATGACAAGCGATTCTAAGGCGTTGACTACCTAGGATGTGAAAACTGGGTGGTATGCGAATGCAGGAATGCTGAAATGCTAACGGCGCTAATGATGCTGATGCTGACGATGATACTGATGATGCCGATGATGTTGATGATGCTCGGATGCTTCTGGGGACCGAAACCCGTGCCAATGCTCCTAGCTGGACCTAATGTGGACTTATTGCCATTGCCCCCCAAGCCGGTGTGCAAGGATAACTCCTGGTAAAAACCCTGGGGACTTATTGCCTTGGCCCACCATTCGTTGATCCCAAAGTAAGATGACATAACACAAGAGGATTTATCGTCATCACCTCGCCAACTTTTTTGTCGCCAGGTCTTGTGACGCGCCTGGATAATGCAACTAGGTCTTATGACGAGCCTATATGAATGAGATGAATGCAATGTGTTTGATGAGAGTGGGTAAGCTAAAGGGTCTTATTACGAGCCTAAAGGAATGCAACTAGGTCTTATGACAAGCCTAAAGGATGGTTCTAGGTCTTATGACGAGCCTAAAGGATGGTTCTAGGTCTTATGACGAGCCTAAAGGAATGCAGCTAGGTCTTATGACGAGCCTAAAGGATGGTTCTAGGTCTTATGACGACCCTAAAGGGTGGTTCTCGGTCTTATGACGAGCCTAAAGGAATGCAACTAGGTCTTATGACGAGCCTAAAGATTGGATCTAGGTCTTATAACGAGTCTAGGGATGGTTCTAGGTCTTATGACGAGCCTAAAGGTGGGATCTAGGTCTTATGACGAGCCTAAGGATGGTTCTAGGCCTTATGACGGGCCTAAGGATGGTTCTAGGTCTTATGACGAGCCTAAAGGTTGGATCTAGGTCTTATGACGAGCCTAAAGGGTGGTTCTAGGTCTTATGACGAGCCTAAAGGTTGGATCTCGCACTGATTTTGGGTCTCGAACTAAAAATGAGTCGGAAAGATAATGGTCTCGTGCAAATGCATGTGGTGAAAATCAATTGTAAAAGGGCCAAACGTGGCGATGATGAGGTGTATGCAAAAGTTTGCAAAATGCAATCACAGTGCATGTAAGATACTTGTTTAAAGCAAGCAACTGTTGAAAGTGTGCCAAACATGGCAATTATAAGAATTGAAGATTGTCTAAAACAAGAAATTTCTGGAGAATGTGCCAAATATGGCAATGATGAGAATTAAAAATTGTTCAAAGCAAGAAATTGCTGGAAAATGTGCCAAACGTGGCTTAAAAATTGCTCAAAGCAAGAAATTGCTGGAAATGTGCCAAACATGGCGATGATGCAGATTTGTTCAAAGTAAGAAATTACCAGGAATATGATGAGTTTTATGAAACCGAAGAAATTGCTGAAAAAGATGCCAAACGTGGCAATGTTTAAAGAAAATTCTGTCCACTGAAAAGGAAAGTGAAATTATCATTTCCAGGGTAGAGATTTTAGACTTGTAATTTGCCTCCTAGGAGATGAACATGCCGTCGGTGGGGTGTGGTGTTTGATGTGAGCTTTTGTGGTGATTGGGATCAGGCAGTGGGCAGGCATATGACGGGCCATGGAATTTATGTGGAAGTGAAGGCTTATGTGGGCCTGTGTGGTATGATGTGGAGGTAAGGGCTTATATAGGCCTGTGTGGTGGTGATGGTATTAATGGTGTTTATGCTTTAGGTTCCAATTGGTGTTGTCATAGCAATTGCTAAAACCAACAATTGCCCCCGGTATTTTTCCTTAGGACAATCTGAGCTAGAGTTCATGGCAATCGATCGTTCCGATCAATTGCCCCCAGTATTTTCTTTAAACGTGCGAATGAGTCTCGTCTTCACAGTGTCAAGGCTTATGTTTTGACGTGGTGCTTCCTAACCTATGCTCGACGTGTTTGGTGTTTGCACTCATTTCTCACTCATGGTCATAACTTCTAGACCATTGAATTTGATATTTGATGGATTTACGCATTTGATCTGTTACTTTCACGTGATTGGACGCACAACTACCAAGTCGGAAGTCTTTAAATCTTATAACGTGGCCATGGGGTGTGATGAAAGACAACGGGACCATGGAGGGATATTTTAGGTTTGTGGAGCCAAAGGAGTGACCAAAGCTGCACCTTATGTCTTCCCTCAGAATCATCTTCCTTGTCTTGAAATCGTCTAGCTGCTTCGTGTTGACGTTGTTTTCGAACTTCTGGACTTAGACTTTTGAAGTCGTCATTTACACCATTTCTCCTCTTTTTTGTCATTCGGATTTCCTTGAGGCATTTCGGGTTTGCCTTTTTTGTTTTATCCTTTCTTGACTTTGCCTTCGGGGTTCTTGTGTTTCCCGGTTTTGGGCTTCGAGAGTTGTTTTGATGTGAGCTCTGTAGATCCTGTGTCACTTTGGGACCATTTGCGGATCACTTCATCATGCTGATAGCGGCGTTGCTTCTTTGGACTGATGAGAATGTTATCTGAGAGTCTGACTCCTCGCTTCCTTTGGTCGTCGGGTCGAACATTCATCATTGGTTGGGTTATTTTTTGGAGTTCATAATATCGAAAAAGGATATATGAAAGGCTCAGTGGGGATGCATAGGGTTTGATGTTAGGGTTCACAAGCTTTTGGCTATGTGGTGCTGTACCTAGGTGCTTCGTCATTCCAGATAGTGTAGACACCAAAAATTCTCACCCTATAAAGAAAAATCCAAAAGATAAATAAAATAAGAGGGTCGTCGCCTTTCTTTTCAAAACTTGTTCATGTGCATATCAAATTGAAACTGTTATGTTATGACAATTTTTTTTAATTAATTTTCAAAGCATCCGTTTTCAAATCCGTTCCTTTTTGTTATTTACTTATAATACTATTTTATTTTCGGTTTATTTCATGTTAGTCAGTTCTGTTTTATTCGCCTATTTATTTGCCCAATCGTCTTATTTTGGTTCATGCTACCTCGTTACTTGTTTATTTTATCTCATTTCATTCCTTTGATACTGTTACTTGTATTTTCTTTATTAGTACTTGTTTTTATTTTGTCTTCATCATTATCATTTTTTTTAGAATCATTCTCATCATTTTATGTACATTTTCACTATTATATTCTAGACTAGTATTTTTACGTTCTGTCACAAATTCAATTAAACTCTCCCTCATCTTATTTTAGTTTGTTACTTCCCTTTTCTCTCTTATTTACCACTAGTTGTACATATCTAATTTAATTTCCATTTTTACAGGATTCGTTTGTATTTTATCTAAATTTATTAATGCTATTTCATTATTTTACGTATGTATTATCATTACTCGTGGTACTTTATGATTGTTATTATTAGGATTATTTTGTTGATTCCATCTCATTTTAATGCCACTTGTATGTATCTAACTCAATTTCCATTTTACTGCAGTTGTTTATGTTTTCACAATCGTCATGCTAGTACTATTCATTATTTCATATACTTACTATTATTTTATTTCATTTATTTTATATTCCATAAGTTCATGACTCTAACAAAGAAAACAATTCATTTTACTAGATTAAATTCTTTCAACTCACAGTATGTTTATATTGTAAAAGCTGTCATTTTTAGGATTATTCAGTTCGGAATAGAACTTTAGTGTTCATTCTCTCATTTATATATTGGATTCTGATTTAGTATAATTGGTTAGACTGTATATGAGAAAACTAGGAGGCCTGGGTTTGAATCCTGAGAAGGACACACTTTTTTTTGGTCTCTTCTGTCAGTTTACCAAACAAACGCGGGCCAAAGGCCTGTTTTTCGTTCTGGTCAAACATGGCCCTGTGACCCAGTCAAATGCAGCCCATAATGACAGAAAATAAACCCTAACCTCCACTTATAAAAAAAACAACAATGAGAAAACGTAGTCTTCCACAGTAGCCGCTAGTCGTCTTCTTCACCCGTCTCGATTCTGGTCGAGCAAAAATCCTTCCTTATTCACTCAGAAAGAAACCCTAGAAACTCCATCATCTATCCATCGATCAGATCCTCCCTTATCTCGATCCAAACACTCTAATCACCGCCTTCATTCCTTTTGCTCAGAAGAATTCGAAACCAAAAAAGAGAAGAAGAGGGAATGCAATCATCGTTCGTCGTCTTCAGCAGCCGGTCAATCTCCTTTGCTTTCCTCATCTTCAAAATCCGTAACCTCCCACCATCTCCATGGCGCTTGCTACCACAGTTCATCGACACACAGCCCTCTCTGTCTCTTCCCCTCTCAAATGAAGAACTAGCCGGTCGATACTTTGAAAACCAAGCCAAAACCACACCCTCCATTCTCAGTCCAGGCTCAATCATCAATTAGAAAAATGGAGCCCTTACTGTTGAACGAAACATATACGTCGTTCTGCACCTCTCTTCATTCCTTTCGTGTCTCGCGCCTCTATAGGATTAAATCACTGGAAACTGCTGTGCCTCGGTCACCAGATCGACAACGGAGTTTGGAAACTGCTGGTGATTTGTGGCTCTTCGATTCCAAACAAAGGGAGTTCGCACTGCGTTTATTTTGCTTCGTTAAGCTCTGTCTATAACAAACCTGAAGTCTCCTTTGGGTGCTATCGAAACCAATTGGAACCGGGATCGTTTCTCATGCTTTAGAACCCATTCCTTTTAATTTGTTTAGACTTTCTATTCATTTGATTATACTTACGAACTAATTTGTGTTTCTGCTCTCTGGTTCACGCGCCCTTGATTATTTTTCTTGCAGGAGTCGCTCATCAATTCTTCTCTGGGCTTTGTTTCAGCTGCGTACAAGAGACCCAGAAAGCGTTCATCGTTGATTCGGAGATGTTCATAGTCCACCTTTCCTGTATCTCCTTTGTTTTTTTTTCTATTTTATTTGTACTATTATTTGTGTTTTGACAAGTCTAAACCCTGATAAGTTTGTGAGCTTCTGGATTATGCCTGTCGAACCTGTTGAAGAAGGGATGGTAGACTAAAAAAAATGGCAATCTTAACTTCTCTGTCTCAAAGTTGGTTTATGTTTTGGCCTGCCTATTTAGGGATGAATTGAAGATTTTTGTTGTTGGTTGTACTGACTTAATTCAGAGCTCTTGAACTCGTCTCTGATCTGACTTGAAATGGTTTAAGACTTCGATAATATGGCCTCAAGAGCTCTCATCTATATTTCTTCTGTATTGTGCCATTTTGTTCATTCGATTAGGTTAATCTACTGACCCATGTCGCTGTTATGTGCCTCTTTTTGTTTTCCTTTGTTTATTGTTTTGCAGAGAGTAATCAACCTTCAATCCGGTATTAATCTAAACCCGTGCAAATTGTAAAATCACTCAAGTTATGTACATGTTTGTCTTTAGAGCGTGCTTACCAATTTATGCTTCCGATTATACTCAGTATTTTAACCGATCATGTATTGGCAATTGGCATCGTGAAAGTCCCCTTTATTTATGGTTTGGATTTTATGTGAGCCTATAATATTCTTTCAGCCCATCTACGTGACTTAGTGGTTTAACTTGAGACCACCATGAATTCCTGTTTAGTGAAGGCAGAATGGATAAGGAAGAAGCAACCAAAAATGATTAATTGAAAGAAGAGGGTTTACTTTCGGAAACTTGCTTGCAGTTTGCTGCTACTTATATTGATTGCCCGAATTTTGTTTTGCCTGTCGTGAAAGTGTTGGGTAAGGCCCAATAAAATTCTAACTGTTTTGGTCCCAGGACCTCTGTGTGGCTGATCTATCTTTAGGCATGTTGGGCCAACGCATTTAAACCTAGAGAGCCCAAATAGGTTACCCAGATGCAGATCAGGCCCACAACTTTCTGTGGGCCTTTTTAGAACACCCTAGGACCATTCACAGATGTTACTCACATTAAGGTCGTAGTACCCGAGGGTCGTAGTACCTGTTTGTGGGTAATATCTTTCCCGGTATATATAAATAAAAAAATACTTTCCAAACCATCCACAATGATAAGAATAAAATTCACAATTGAATTAATGGTCCAATTGAAAATCCAAAAGGACAAATCCTACTCCAAAGGCAATAAAAAACACGAGTCCAATTTGAGGCCCAAATCAAAGCCTAATTTGAGACCCCAATCAAAGCTCAATTCGAGGCCCAAATAAAAAAGACCCAAATCCGGCCCACTTTCAAACCTAGCCCGTTTTCCAAGGCCCAATCCGGCCTTCCTTCCAAGGCCCTATCCAGCCCGTTTCCCAAGGCCCAAATTTGGACTAATTCCAAGGCCCACATTTGGCCTAATTCCAAAATCCAAATGTGGCCCAATTTCAAGATCCAATTCCAATTTCAATCCAAATTCAAGTTCTGTCCAATTTCAAAATCAATCGGAATTCCAATTCAATTCTAAATCAAAGTTCTTTAGACTTTCAATTCAAATCAAAATTCATTCGAATTCCAATTCGATTCAAAATCAATTCAATTCAAATACCGATTCAATTCAAAATTCTTTTTAATTTCAATTTTAATTCCAAATTCAATTCAAAATTCAATTTCTACCAAACTTCAATTCCAATTCGATAAAAATTCAATTTCAATTCTAATTCAATTCAACATTCAATTTCAGAATCATTCAAAATTCATTTCATTCCCAATTCGTTCAAAAATCCATTCAAAATTCATTTCATTTCCAATTCAATTCAAAAATTCATTTCGATCCCAAATAATTCCAAACCTCATAAACTTCAAAGTCTCAAATACCCCAAACACCGATTATCTCATGGACCCAAATCATATCCAATATTCCAATCTCCCCACATCCGATTGTCTCACAGACCCGAGCGTCTCACAGACTTTGTCATTCCAATGATTCGAATGTCTCACAGACCTGAGCGTCTCACAGACCCGAGCGTCTCATAGACCCAAGCAACCCGAAAACCCGTATACCCTACAACTCTTTACAAACGACAGAACAACATATACGATATAGTACTCCCAAACCCGAAACTCCGAACCCTTACAAATCTCAAACACCTCAAATATCTTCAAACTCCACAAGCACCAAAACTTCCAAAACCCAAAACCCTGAACTACGTAAGGTCTGATTTCGACAGGGAGTTGAGTACGTAGGCAGCCCATCTAGGGTGCGACCCCATTCCAAACAAAAAACCCCTTCCCCTTCTAAGGTGGCTCTCATATCTTTCAAAACGCTCAAACCTTCTTCGGATCCCACAAACTTCAAACTATCAGACTCTAAGTCTTGTTCATTCACTCAACCTTAGACTTTTCTCAAATCTTCATTCTATACTCATCCGAATTCATCAACCTTTTCATTTGGCGCTAGCTTGGCAGAAAAGCTCGCCTCATCCACTCGTTTTCTCCCCTTCTGTCCTACTCCTATCCTTGGCTTTTAATGAATCTCTCTAAAAAGGTTTTGAAAGAAGGTAATCCCGACAATTGGAGACCGAGGTTTCCTTGGGCACCAATCCGAAGTCGTGGTCGTTGCCACTTCTAAGGGGTGTAACCCAGTGCGAACCCAACATAGAATCTCTGTAAATGACCAGATAAGTCCTATCCATAGGCAACAATCTCAGAGTCAACTAACAGTTCTTAGAACCCTTCTCCTCCCTTCCTAGTTCTTTAGGTCAAACTAGGTGGCGACTCTAGTCAATTCCGCCTTATAGAGGCATAAGTCCGCGTGGAGCCCATCGAGAGCGGGTGTAGTGCACACTTGCACTCCCCTTCATGCTTTCTGGGAAAGACGGACGATTTAGTAGGTATTTGAGGGATGCCAGAATAACGGGTTTTTACCCTCCACAGAATGGCATTTTCCAGGATCTAGACTTCTTAGTCAGAACCATTTAGATAGACCCCCCCTCATACCGAAAAATCACCCTCCACAGAATGGCGACTCTGCTGGGGAAAACTTGAGTAAGTTTTTCTCAAACTCAAGGAAGACTGAACTCCATTCAAAATTGTCGGGACTTCCCCACTTCTTTCAAAACCTTCAAGAGATGCATCCCAAGCCTTTAGGGTTACTCTATTCCACACTTAGAGTGTGATTGGTGAGGATAGTTAGGATGAGAGTGTGTAGTTTATACTTGACTTTGCTTGCGATCTGCACTTTGCTAGCTACATAATTGTGTGATTATGCTAGACTAACTTGCAGGAACTTCAGGTAGGTGGGCCCATTAGGGGTCTACCTTTTTCCCTCTCCTTGCGTGCGCATTTATTTACCGCTTTTGGGTTGTGATATTGAACTGTTAGGAATAGTCCTGAGGTGGGTGCATAGGGTAGCTTAGGACATGCATTCCTCTGTGTCACCCTTGATATTTGTGGTCGGGATAAATATTGGTCCACAATTGATTCCCCATGAGCAGATGCCCTTCGTAGTAAGGACTATGCACACGAGGCGGTATGATCGTAGTATCTACGCCTTGAAAACTCATGATCCTTCAACACTTACCTTTTCGAGTCGAAGCCAGCATATAGTGAACTCTGAGCCTTCAATGTCCAGCTGCCTAGTCCCGTGTCTAGGATGGGTTTATGGGTAGTCACCCCCTTGTATGCCGCCTGTCTGACCACCCTTTGCCTTACCCTGAAGATTGCATGGGCTCAGTTCTCCATGATTCCTCTGCACCACGGGTGTCTTTAAAGCCCAATGTCGCGCTACAAATTCATAGAGGATCCCGTATTTACGGATACCCATACATGACATAGCGTAGTCAGCGAATAATTTGGACTTTGGACACACCTTATCGTGCAGACGAGGGGAGACCTGTGCCCATGCAGTACTTCCCAAAGTTTTCCGAAAAGTGAGCATGTTGTGATAATCACCGGCCGTGGCTCATGTGACTGTATCACTTCAGGTATCCTAACCTTTCGAACTTAAGCACTCCGGTCTTTCTCGATGACGTGCCCCACAAGGCGAACAGAGATAAATCCCGAGAGATGAACAGTGAAGGGACGATGGTTGCCCCGATGTTATGGAAGCATTGATTGACCTGGAAGGTGATTATCCCAATCATTCACACTTAGCTCCACATAAAATCAGCCACAATTTTTTATTTTGCACTTACATATATGTGTGACCACATTTTAAAAATTAGCAAAAATCAGAAATTGAATCATGTCGAACGCTCTAATGAACTATCTTCAAAGCTGTCTATCTCGAAGGTTTTCAGAAATATAATGATTTCAAATTTGTTATTTCCAAAGCAGTTTTCAAAACTGGTTTCAATCAAAGTCTTCCAGAAAACAAACTTTGTCAAACGGTTTGCAAAGAACAAATTTCAAAAATCTACTGTTTATAAATGATTTTCAAATAATACTTCTCATAAATTTCATTTCGAAAACAGATTTCAAAAACATGCCTTTTACAAACAAATTTTAAACAACATTTTTCACGGATATTATCTCAAACTTGTTTTTGAAAACAATTTTCAAGTTGATTTCCACAAATGTTTTTCAAAATAAATGATTTAGTCCCCATGTCGTGACCCGATATTTCTGAAGTTCAACCCACCTTCAAAAGCAGCAGTCATTACCGTGGAGTGTACTACTCATTTTGTGTTTTCACAAAAGTGGTGGATTTTCACAATGATTTTATGCTCGATCATTCACCTTTTCTTTCTAAAAAAATGCCCCTCATTTTCCTCGTCGGAGCAAGTGGAGCGCATGAAGATCAACAACAGCACTCTGAACCGAAAATCAGAGGAGCGCCAACCCGAGTCGGGCGGTGTGAAGACTAGCAACGGCCGTTCAAGTTCCAAATTGCTCAGAGCCAGAAGAACACCAACCCGTATTGCTTGATAGCAGTGCTACTTTGTTGCTAAAGCCTGAAGACGAGCGTGTAACCAACCTGGAGCCCGAAGTCGAGCAAGCAACCAGTCAGGAGCCCGAACATGAACGAGCGGTCAGTCAAAAGCTTGAACACAAAGCAGACGAGTCCAGAAGAAGTTTTTAACTCGAATCCCCCCTTTTAATGACTTTTAGGATTGATGTATAGGTTTTCCCCTATGATTCTTTTCTCTCTTGTCCATTTCTGAGCAGATTACATGTATAGGTTTACACACTCCCTTTGAATTTATTTAGATCAATGTGTATAGAGTTCCTCACTCCCTATTTTTATTTGCGAATGGCCGAGCATCAAAATTCCTATTGAGGAAATCCACCACTTCGAAAACACGTATTTTCAAAACTGTTTTTTCTAAAACTTGATTTCTTGTAGTACATACGAATGGCTTCTTCCCATCTTCGGTCATTTCATATTCATTAATCATGCATGAATCATACTCACCTCAAAAAATGCATAATCACATGTTGCATTCCCAACAAATCACACGCAAGCATTCATCCCATTTATCAAAGCATGGTAACATTCACATTTGTCATTTTTTTCTGTTATAATGACTGTGTTCGCTGGTGATTGACCGTGTTTGCCCACGAGTGAAAGCGTGACCCTCTAAGCGATAGCAAGAAATACCAGGGATTCAAGCATCTTCCCATTCGACATGCCATGTATATAGACACCACCAACAACAAAAGAGCATATACCAATAAATCATTCATCCAAAAAATCATATTCCAAAAAAAAATTCCTGAAAATGTGTACATCCGAAAATAATAAAAAAATGCATACATTCAAAAATCCAAAAAAAAAATCATATATCCCAAAAAAAATCCCAAAAATGCAGTCACTGTCATGTCGCGGGACCACCATGCGGGAGTGGTCACTCCCTAAAAGTCTCAAAACTCCAGAAACCAATCATCAACCGAATATCTTTCTGACACAACCTCTCTCACATCACACCTAACAGCTTCTCTCACATAGACCATCTTTGGGGCTTACAATGACGGGATGAGCTTCATAGACCATCAACTGGAAACGACTCAAGCGAGACTAGCCATAACCTTACCACTCATGCATTGCATCCAAAAAAAAAACACTCAGTCAACCATCTTCATTCATCATTTTCAGCATTTCATGCATCCTATACATAGTAATTCCATATTACCACAATACATCGCATGGTAGAGAATTGCATTTGCATACTCCCATATCGAAATGACATCTTCGAGAAAATCTTGAGAGATTGATTGAACAGAGTGCATGAACCACTTAACTCTCGACCCATCAATGAGTACAAGGGTCCAATCAAAATCAGCACCACAAACAAAGTGAGTAGTGTGCGAAGAGCAGTATTTTCCCTTAAATTTCAAATAAGGGTACTGGACAATCCTATGAGCGTTGAGGGAAGATAGAGAGACCCAATGGAGGTAAAACCACAAGCGACTTGTGCTTTCCTTCAGCACATGGAGAGACACAATTCATAGCGAGATCAATGTCGATAAACAGGATACGAACTGTGATTCATGCAAAGATCCGAGAATAGTAAGAAAACAATCATTGACTAATGAGGATGACGAGGCACTTAGGAATAAAAATCCCCACAAAACCAAAAAGCTTTGACTACCCTTTACACAACCCCTTAGTGAACCCCGCTGAGCCTTTCATGAAAAACTCTTTCTTCAGAAACTCCACAACATGCCAACCCACGTACATATACTTACTTGCCCTTGCAATAGAGGATCTCAAAGGAGCCGGAGCCATGGTCCCTCCCTACCATCTTCCACAAAACAATGAAATGTTCGAAGAAATCAGTGAATCAATGCAACTCCAAGGCCAAACACCTAAAAGAAAGCTGAAAATGTTCAAGTAGATCGATAAGTCAATGCAACTTTGAAGCTGAAAGCCAAAATGCAAAACAAAAAATGCTTGAGGAAGTTGATGAGCCAAATGCAATTTCAAAAACACAAAAATGAGAAGAAAGTTCAAATCGTACGCCAGAAGAGGCAAGAAGGAGAAATCCAAACGAAAAGGACTAGTGATGTCCCGAAGAAACCGATAAGGGGTTATCAAAACTCGTCTGATCATTCCACCCATGGCAAAGGCAAAACACGTCCTCTATTGCACAAAAGCTCCACAATTCCCAAATAAATCCTCCAGTCCCATGTAACATACATCATACCCCTCAACCCCGTTATAACCCAATAAAAGACCTCTGACTCGTTAGTTGATGAGTGTTAACCGAAAGTATTGGATCTGAAACATGAATCATAAGTTTCGTACTTGTTATCAACATGTCCCGTCATATCAAAGGGACCGTTAGCGAATGAGTGTGACCTAATCTCACAAGGTCTTTAGAGTGCGAGTGACTCTTCAACTGAACCACCAAATCATAATCGGCCTACCCCATTGCAGGTGAGGAATTGGTAAGGATCGGAAAGTCCAAAACTTCGAAAAAAAATCTAAGGAAAATACTGCTCCGAGCGTCGAGAGTATCATTACACCATTAGCACACACAGCTAGACTCACGAGAGATTGACCCATATACCTCCATGAGAGGAAAGTGATTCACGCACTCGAGTTCAACAATCACTCAAGATCGAACCGAAGATGTCTTATATTCGTAAACCTCATATTAATAGAGATAGGATTGTACCTTCTCTCCAAAAACTGCATATGCATTTTGCATCGTGTCTAGCATTTAATACTTGCATGCACCATAATCATTTCATCTTCAACATCTGACTGGTAAGAATTCTACCTAGTCTCGCTAAAGGTCGACTTCAATTGCAGTTGTTGAAGCATAACTTTTGATCAAAAGATGTCAACTGGAGCCATCCCACGGCCATGTCCAGAACCAAGTTTGAGCCATCAAGGAGCCGTCCTCAAATATTGAGACCATCTTTAGAGCTACACGGGAGCCATCCCAACAGTTTGAGAGCAATACAGAAGCCACTTTAAATCCCTGTCGAAGCCATTTCGTCACCAAGACCTTGCTCACAGAGGATCGAACTACGTATGGTCTGATCTCAATATGGAATTGAGTACGTAGGCAGCCCGTCCAGGGTGCGACCACATCAAAGGCGAAAACTTCCTTTTTTCTCCTTGGTGTCATTAAAGTGAACCAACCAAAGTGTAGTCATGCTCAATCAGCACAAGGTCATTCCGGAGCCATCCATGAAAATCCTAGAACCATGATGGGACCATTCACCCACTACAAGTCCACAACAAATCCCATCAAACAACAATAAATCCATCATCGGAGCCATCAAGCCACTCAAAAAAAAACTCAAGGCAAATCAAAGCCCACAAACTGCCACAAAATCACCAACCAGGTCAAACCCACCAACCACCTCGAGACCATTGGTCACACCGGAGCCATCAGTGCCTACCAGAGCCATCAGCGCATACTGGAGCCATCAACGCATGCTGGAGCCATCTCGGATCCTTGAAGCCATGCCGGAGCCATACCGGAGCCATCCCGAGGTTTTGATGTTACTATAGAGCCATCTGCTCACACAAAAACCTACATCCACAAACAGGGAGTTTAATTCAATTAATACATTGGTTAATCACCTCACATCACATATCATCTGCATATACCCACAAAATTTGCTCACTATCTGACGTATCTTCACACCCGCTAGGCAGCTATTGCGCTACTAGTGTGGTCGTATTTCATTTTACACCTGCTAGACAGCTATTATGCTACTAGTACGGTCGCCTTTCGTTTTACACCCGCTAGACAGCTATTGCGCTACTAGTGCGGTCAAATTTTTCGTTTTACACCTGCTAGACAGCTATTGCGCTACTAGTACGGTCGTCTTTCGTTTTACACCCGCTAGGCAGCTATTGCTCTACTAGTGCGGTCGCATTTCATTTTACACCCGCTAGACAGCTATTGCGCTACTAGTGCGGTCGAATTTTTCGTTTTACACCTGCTAGACAGCTATTGCGCTACTAGTACGGTCGTCTTTCGTTTTACACCTGCTAGACAGCTATTGCGCTACTAGTACGGTCGCCTTTCGTTTTACACCCGCTAGGCAGCTATTGCGCTACTAGTGCGGTCGCATTTCATTTTACACCCGCTAGACAGCTATTGCGCTACTAGTGCGGTCGAATTTTTCGTTTTACACCTGCTAGACAGCTATTGCGCTACTAGTACGGTCGCCTTTCGTTTTACACCCGCTAGGCAGCTATTGCGCTACTAGTGCGGTCGCATTTCATTTTACACCCGCTAGACAGCTATTGCGCTACTAGTGCGGTCGAATTTTTCGTTTTACACCTGCTAGACAGCTATTGCGCTACTAGTACGGTCGTCTTTCGTTTTACACCTGCTAGACAGCTATTGCGCTACTAGTACGGTCGCCTTTCGTTTTACACCCGCTAGGCAGCTATTGCGCTACTAGTGCGGTCGCATTTCATTTTACACCCGCTAGACAGCTATTGCGCTACTAGTGCGGTCGAATTTTTCGTTTTACACCTGCTAGACAACTATTGCGCTACTAGTACGGTCGCCTTTCGTTTTACACCTGCTAGACAGCTATTGCGCTACTAGTACGGTCGCCTTTCGTTTTACACCCGCTAGGCAGCTATTGCGCTACTAGTGCGGTCGCATTTCATTTTACACCCGCTAGGCAGCTATTGTGCTACTAGTGCGGTCGCATTTCATTTTACACCCGTTAGACAGCTATTGCGCTACTAGTGTGGTCGAATTTTTCGTTTTACACCTGCTAGACAGCTATTGCGCTACTAGTACGGTCGCCTTTCGTTTTACACCCGCTAGGCAGCTATTGCGCTACTAGTGCGGTCGCATTTCATTTTACACCCGCTAGACAGCTATTGCGCTACTAGTGCGGTCGAATTTTTCGTTTTACACCTGCTAGACAGCTATTGCGCTACTAGTACGGTCGCCTTTCGTTTTACACCTGCTAGACAGCTATTGCGCTACTAGTACGGTCGCCTTTCGTTTTACACCCGCTAGGCAGCTATTGCGCTACTAGTGCGGTCGCATTTCATTTTACACCCGCTAGACAGCTATTGCGCTACTAGTGCGGTCGAATTTTTCGTTTTACACCTGCTAGACAGCTATTGCGCTACTAGTACGGTCGCCTTTCGTTTTACACCCGCTAGGCAGCTATTGCGCTACTAGTGCGGTCGCATTTCATTTTACACCCGCTAGACAGCTATTGCGCTACTAGTGCGGTCGAATTTTTCGTTTTACACCTGCTAGACAGCTATTGCGCTACTAGTACGGTCGCCTTTCGTTTTACACCTGCTAGACAGCTATTGCGCTACTAGTACGGTCGCCTTTCGTTTTACACCCGCTAGGCAGCTATTGCGCTACTAGTGCGGTCGCATTTCATTTTACACCCGCTAGACAGCTATTGCGCTACTAGTGCGGTCGAATTTTTCGTTTTACACCTGCTAGACAGCTATTGCGCTACTAGTACGATCGCCTTTCGTTTTACACCTGCTAGACAGCTATTGCGCTACTAGTACGGTCGCCTTTCGTTTTACACCCGCTAGGCAGCTATTGCGCTACTAGTGCGGTCGCATTTCATTTTACACCCGCTAGGCAGCTATTGCGCTACTAGTGCGGTCGCATTTCATTTTACACCCGCTAGACAGCTATTGCGCTACTAGTGCGGTCGAATTTTTCGTTTTACACCTGCTAGACAGCTATTGCGCTACTAGTACGGTCGCCTTTCGTTTTACACCTGCTAGACAGCTATTGCGCTACTAGTACGGTCGCCTTTCGTTTTACACCCGCTAGGCAGCTATTGCGCTACTAGTGCGGTCGCATTTCATTTTACACCCGCTAGACAGCTATTGCGCTACTAGTGCGGTCGAATTTTTCGTTTTACACCTGCTAGACAGCTATTGCGCTACTAGTACGGTCGCCTTTCGTTTTACACCTGCTAGACAGCTATTGCGCTACTAGTACGGTCGCCTTTCGTTTTACACCCGCTAGGCAGCTATTGCACTACTAGTGCGGTCGCATTTCATTTTACACCCGCTAGGCAACTATTGCGCTACTAGTGCGGTCGCATTTCATTTTACACCCGCTAGACAGCTATTGCGCTACTAGTGCGGTGAATTTTTCGTTTTACACCTGCTAGACAGCTATTGCGCTACTAGTACGGTCGCCTTTCGTTTTACACCTGCTAGACAGCTATTGCGCTACTAGTACGGTCGCCTTTCGTTTTACACCTGCTAGACAGCTATTGCGCTACTAGTACGGTCGCCCTTCATTTTACACCCGCTAGACAGCTATTTCGCTACTAGTGCGGTCGAATTTTTCGTTTTACACCTACTAGACAGCTATTGCGCTACTAGTACGGTCGCCTTTCGTTTTACACCTGCTAGACAGCTATTGCGCTACTAGTACGGTCGCCTTTCGTTTTACACCTGCTAGATAGCTATTGCGCTACTAGTACGGTCGCCCTTCATTTTACACCCGCTAGGCAGCTATTACGCTACTAGTGTGGTCCCGCCGTTTTTCCTCCACTAGGCAGCTATTACGCTACTAGTGCGAGATCGTTCATTTCATAACCCACTAGGCAGCTATTACGCTACTAGTGCGGTCCCGCTTTTTTTCCCCCACTAGGCAGCTATTACGCTACTAGTGCGGTCCCGCCGTTTTTTCCTCCACTAGGCAGCTATTACGCTACTAGTGCGAGATCATTCATTTCATAACCCACTAGGCAGCTATTACGCTACTAGTGCGGTCCCGTCGGTTTTTCCTCCACTAGGCAGCTATTACGCTACTAGTGCGAGATCGTTCATTTCATACCCACTAGGCAGCTATTACGCTACTAGTGCGGTCCCGTCGGTTTTTCCTTCACTAGGCAGCTATTACGCTACTAGCGCAAGATTGTTTCACATCCACCTGCTAGGCAGCTATTACGCTACTAGTACGGTACTCCATTAAAGTATTATAGGCTCGTCATAAGACCTATAGCTAGATGTCAAGAGGTCTAGTTGAGGCACTCCTAAGTCCTTGTACTTTCAACCGCATTCTAGGCTCGTCATAAGCCCTAGGACTGGATATCAAGAGGTCCAGTTGAGGCACTCCTAAGTCCTCGTGCACCCTAAACCAATCTATTGTTAGCATTCTAGGCTCGTCATAAGTCCTAGGACTGGATATCAAGAGGTCCAGTTGAGGCTCGTAATAAGTCCTCGTGCAATCAGCTATCATATCATTTCCCATCGTATTCATACATTATCTTCCTCGCGGTCACATCCCAATGCACCACAAAGCCATAGTGAGAATTTTTGGCGCCCTCTCAACCTTGATCCAATTCTGCAAGGGCTTGCAGAATTGAATCAAGGGGAGCCATCTGTAGACACCAAAAATTCTCACCCTATAAAGAAAAATCCAAAAGATAAATAAAATAAGAGGGTCGTCGCCTTTCTTTTCAAAACTTGTTCATGTGCATATCAAATTGAAACTGTCATGTTATGACAATTTTTTTTAATTAATTTTCAAAGCATCCGTTTTCAAATCCGTTCCTTTTTGTTATTTACTTATAATACTATTTTATTTTCGGTTTATTTCATGTTAGTCAGTTCTGTTTTATTCGCCTATTTATTTGCCCAATCGTCTTATTTTGGTTCATGCTACCTTGTTACTTGTTTATTTTATCTCATTTCATTCCTTTGATACTGTTACTTGTATTTTCTTTATTAGTACTTGTTTTTATTTTGTCTTCATCATTATCATTTTTTTTAGAATCATTCTCATCATTTTATGTACATTTTCACTATTATATTCTAGACTAGTATTTTTACGTTCTGTCACAAATTCAATTAAACTCTCCCTCATCTTATTTTAGTTTGTTACTTCCCTTTTCTCTCTTATTTACCACTAGTTGTACATATCTAATTTAATTTCCATTTTTACAGGATTCGTTTGTATTTTATCTAAATTTATTAATGCTATTTCATTATTTTACGTATGTATTATCATTACTCGTGGTACTTTATGATTGTTATTATTAGGATTATTTTGTTGATTCCATCTCATTTTAATGCCACTTGTATGTATCTAACTCAATTTCCATTTTACTGCAGTTGTTTATGTTTTCACAATCGTCATGCTAGTACTATTTCATTATTTCATATACTTACTATTATTTTATTTCATTTATTTTATATTCCATAAGTTCATGACTCTAACAAAGAAAACAATTCATTTTACTAGATTAAATTCTTTCAACTCACAGTATGTTTATATTGTAAAAGCTGTCATTTTTAGGATTATTCAGTTCGGAATAGAACTTTAGTGTTCATTCTCTCATTTATATATTGGATTCTGATTTAGTATAATTGGTTAGACTGTATATGAGAAAACTAGGAGGCCTGGGTTTGAATCCTGAGAAGGACACACTTTTTTTTGGTCTCTTCTGTCAGTTTACCAAACAAACGCGGGCCAAAGGCCTGTTTTTCGTTCTGGTCAAACATGGCCCTGTGACCCAGTCAAATGCAGCCCATAATGACAGAAAATAAACCCTAACCTCCACTTATAAAAAAAACAACAATGAGAAAACGTAGTCTTCCACAGTAGCCGCTAGTCGTCTTCTTCACCCGTCTCGATTCTGGTCGAGCAAAAATCCTTCCTTATTCACTCAGAAAGAAACCCTAGAACTCATCATCTATCCATCGATCAGATCCTCCCTCATCTCGATCCAAACACTCTAATCACCGCCTTCATTCCTTTTGCTCAGAAGAATTCGAAACCAAAAAAAGAGAAGAAGAGGGGAATGCAATCATCGTTCGTCGTCTTCAGCAGCCGGTCAATCTCCTTTGCTTTCCTCATCTTCAAAATCCGTAACCTCCCACCATCTCCATGGCGCTTGCTACCACAGTTCATCGACACACAGCCCTCTCTGTCTCTTCCCCTCTCAAATGAAGAACTAGCCGGTCGATACTTTGAAAACCAAGCCAAAACCACACCCTCCATTCTCAGTCCAGGCTCAATCATCAATTAGAAAAATGGAGCCCTTACTGTTGAACGAAACATATACGTCGTTCTGCACCTCTCTTCATTCCTTTCGTGTCTCGCGCCTCTATAGGATTAAATCACTGGAAACTGCTGTGCCTCGGTCACCAGATCGACAACGGAGTTTGGAAACTGCTGGTGATTTGTGGCTCTTCGATTCCAAACAAAGGGAGTTCGCACTGCGTTTATTTTGCTTCGTTAAGCTCTGTCTATAACAATCCTGAAGTCTCCTTTGGGTGCTATCGAAACCAATTGGAACCGGGATCGTTTCTCATGCTTTAGAACCCATTCCTTTTAATTTGTTTAGACTTTCTATTCATTTGATTATACTTACGAACTAATTTGTGTTTCTGCTCTCTGGTTCACGCGCCCTTGATTATTTTTCTTGCAGGAGTCGCTCATCAATTCTTCTCTGGGCTTTGTTTCAGCTGCGTACAAGAGACCCAGAAAGCGTTCATCGTTGATTCGGAGATGTTCATAGTCCACCTTTCCTGTATCTCCTTTGTTTTTTTTCTATTTTATTTGTACTATTATTTGTGTTTTGACAAGTCTAAACCCTGATAAGTTTGTGAGCTTCTGGATTATGCCTGTCGAACCTATTGAAGAAGGGATGGTAGACTAAAAAAAATGGCAATCTTAACTTCTCTGTCTCAAAGTTGGTTTATGTTTTGGCCTGCCTATTTAGGGATGAATTGAAGATTTTTGTTGTTGGTTGTACTGACTTAATTCAGAGCTCTTGAACTCGTCTCTGATCTGACTTGAAATGGTTTAAGACTTCGATAATATTGCCTCAAGAGCTCTCATCTATATTTTTCTGTATTGTGCCATTTTGTTCATTCGATTAGGTTAATCTACTGACCCATGTCGCTGTTATGTGCCTTTTTGTTTTCCTTTGTTTATTGTTTTGCAGAGAGTAATCAACCTCCAAATCCGGTATTAATCTAAACCCGTGCAAATTGTAAAATCACTCAAGTTATGTACATGTTTGTCTTTAGAGCGTGCTTACCAATTTATGCTTCCGATTATACTCAGTATTTTAACCGATCATGTATTGTCAATTGGCATCGTGAAAGTCCCCTTTATTTATGGTTTGGATTTTGTGTGAGCCTATAATATTCTTTCAGCCCATCTACGTGACTTAGTGGTTTAACTTGAGACCACCATGAATTCCTGTTTAGTGAAGGCAGAATGGATAAGGAAGAAGCAACCAAAAATGATTAATTGAAAGAAGAGGGTTTACTTTCGGAAACTTGCTTGCGGTTTGCTGCTACTTATATTGATTGCCCGAATTTTGTTTTGCCTGTCGTGAAAGTGTTGGGTAAGGCCCAATAAAATTCTAACTGTTTTGGTCCCAGGACCTCTGTGTGGCTGATCTATCTTTAGGCATGTTGGGCCAACGCATTTAAACCTAGAGAGCCCAAATAGGTTACCCAGATGCAGATCAGGCCCACAACTTTCTGTGGGCCTTTTTAGAAACACCCTAGGACCATTCACAGATGTTACTCACATTAAGGTCGTAGTACCCGAGGGTCGTAGTACCTGTTGTGGGTAATATCTTTCCCGGTATATATAAATAAAAAAATACTTTCCAAACCATCCACAATGATAAGAATAAAATTCACAATTGAATTAATGGTCCAATTGAAAATCCAAAAGGACAAATCCTACTCCAAAGGCAATAAAAAACACGAGTCCAATTTGAGGCCCAAATCAAAGCCTAATTTGAGACCCCAATCAAAGCTCAATTCGAGGCCCAAATAAAAAAGACCCAAATCCGGCCCACTTTCAAACCTAGCCCGTTTTCCAAGGCCCAATCCGGCCTTCCTTCCAAGGCCCTATCCAGCCCGTTTCCCAAGGCCCAAATTTGGACTAATTCCAAGGCCCACATTTGGCCTAATTCCAAAATCCAAATGTGTCCCAATTTCAAGATCCAATTCCAATTTCAATCCAAATTCAAGTTCTGTCCAATTTCAAAATCAATCGGAATTCCAATTCAATTCTAAATCAAAGTTCTTTAGACTTTCAATTCAAATCAAAATTCATTCGAATTCCAATTCGATTCAAAATCAATTCAATTCAAATACCGATTCAATTCAAAATTCTTTTTAATTTCAATTTTAATTCCAAATTCAATTCAAATTCAATTTCTACCAAACTTCAATTCCAATTCGATAAAAATTCAATTTCAATTCTAATTCAATTCAACATTCAATTTCAGAATCATTCAAAATTCATTTCATTCCCAATTCGTTCAAAAATCCATTCAAAATTCATTTCATTTCCAATTCAATTCAAAAGTTCATTTCGATCCCAAATAATTCCAAACCTCATAAACTTCAAAGTCTCAAATACCCCAAACACCGATTATCTCATGGACCCAAATCATATCCAATATTCCAATCTCCCCACATCCGATTGTCTCACAGACCCGAGCGTCTCACAGACTTTGTCATTCCAATGATTCGAATGTCTCACAGACCTGAGCGTCTCACAGACCCGAGCGTCTCATAGACCCAAGCGTCTCACAGACTTCGACATCTCAAAGTTTCAAACGTCTCACAGACCCGAGCGTCTCACAGACTAACCTCCCGAACCCGAAACTCCGAACCCTTACAAATCTCAAACACCTCAAATATCTTCAAACTCCACAAGCACCAAAACTTCCAAAACCCAAAACCCTGAACTACGTAAGGTCTGATTTCGACAGGGAGTTGAGTACGTAGGCAGCCCATCTAGGGTGCGACCCCATTCCAAACAAAAAACCCCTTCCCCTTCTAAGGTGGCTCTCATATCTTTCAAAACGCTCAAACCTTCTTCGGATCCCACAAACTTCAAACTATCAGACTCTAAGTCTTGTTCATTCACTCAACCTTAGACTTTTCTCAAATCTTCATTCTATACTCATCCGAATTCATCAACCTTTTCATTTGGCGCTAGCTTGGCAGAAAAGCTCGCCTCATCCACTCGTTTTCTCCCCTTCTGTCCTACTCCTATCCTTGGCTTTTAATGAATCTCTCTAAAAAGGTTTTGAAAGAAGGTAATCCCGACAATTGGAGACCGAGGTTTCCTTGGGCACCAATCCGAAGTCGTGGTCGTTGCCACTTCTAAGGGGTGTAACCCAGTGCGAACCCAACATAGAATCTCTGTAAATGACCAGATAAGTCCTATCCATAGGCAACAATCTCAGAGTCAACTAACAGTTCTTAGAACCCTTCTCCTCCCTTCCTAGTTCTTTAGGTCAAACTAGGTGGCGACTCTAGTCAATTCCGCCTTATAGAGGCATAAGTCCGCGTGGAGCCCATCGAGAGCGGGTGTAGTGCACACTTGCACTCCCCTTCATGCTTTCTGGGAAAGACGGACGATTTAGTAGGTATTTGAGGGATGCCAGAATAACGGGTTTTTACCCTCCACAGAATGGCATTTTCCAGGATCTAGACTTCTTAGTCAGAACCATTTAGATAGAACCCCCCTCATACCGAAAAATCACCCTCCACAGATAGTTGTGTATCCGTTCTTTGTTACTTTTCGCAGGTCTGAGAGTAAATTTACAAATTTTCTCCTTCGGTCATAGTTATGTTGTTTACTCACCTTTGAATGTGGTCTCACCGGAGTCGTGTAAAAATGACATGCTTGTTCGCTCATGGTTTTTCCACTCAAGACACTCTCGTAAATTTCACTTAGAGACTAGTTCACACGCTTAAACGAAAGATTAAAGACGACGATCCTGAGCTCAGATTGCCCCCAGTATTGATTTGGGGTTTATGACAACACTTAAACAGATGTGGATTTTAGAATACTTTGGATGTTTTGAGATAGACTGTGGTGTGTGGACGGACATGTTCACCCTTTTTTAGAAACAAAAGACGAGTCGTTCTATTCTGTTGTCTGAAAATAAGTATTTCATGATTCTTTTTCTTGAAAAACAATTTTGTTGTTTTTTGTTTTGTTAAATGAATGCACAAGAAATTCACAAACGGAACTATGCTATATTTCACGAATGGAAAGATAACATCAAAAATTGTAATGTTATGAGAACTACCTAAAATGATAAAGGAAGCTAGCTACCATAAAAGTTAGAAGAATGACTGAGAAAAGAAAACTACTAAATCGAGAAAACTTCTAAAATAGTGATGTTGAACTGTCGGATGCCAACGTGCTGAAGACTCGAGCTGTTGACCGTCGGGACGCCATTGACCATGATTGTCTTCCTTCCAAACTTCGAGTAGGCCCTATAAAATGTTTGAACTAGGAATGCCTATGGGTTATGTAGGAAGTAACTGGACCTGAGTCTTCGCCAAGCTGAGAGTGAAGTGCATAGATTAGAGTGATTCTTAGACTAGAACGAACATGTAGGCCCGAATCCCCTTAATCCAGAAATTGAGCAAACAAGCTGAAGGAAATCACATGGACCGTGAATGGGCCACTGGGCCGAGGGATAAGCCTTGAAGTCTAAGATTCGTTTGATGCTCTTGTTGGGCCTTGAAGCCGGAAACTGGAATGAATGAGTTATGCAAACTATCTTGGATTCAAATGTTTTATGGGCCGAAATTCTGGATTGAGAGAGAAGCTCATGGGCCAAAACTATGAATTGGTCTATGGGCTCAAATGGAATGAGTTATGAGTGTGGTACTTGGGCCAGAATGATTGCTCTATATGTGAACTGGAATTTGAGCTGAGTGATTTTGGTTGGGCCTAAAAGATGACACCTAGATCTAGGGTTTGGGTTAGGGTCATGATAAGAAGTCTACCTAGACTAGAATGAGCCCTTGGGTCGGAATGTGTTTTGGCATACTCCTCCTTCGTTATCTCATCCGGATTATGCCTTGTTGCATTGTTAGTAGAGGGAGAACGGTATTAGTAGAGTGAGAGATGTATGTTTGTACGTAGTTTTACATTATGACACGGTAGTATGGTTTTGTTTCAGTATATTTTGATTCAGTTTGATTTGATTTTGGTACTCTCGAGCGGAATGTTGAAATGGAAACAAAGGATTGGATTGGTATGGAATTTCATTGGAATTATTATTGTCTCAGCACACCCGACGGTGTGAGTGCGTGTGAGTGCCTTAGTTGATTTTAAACTTCGAGGCGAAGTTTCTTTAAGGGGGACATACTGAAATACCCCTAAATTAATTTAGGGGATTTCTTTTATTAAATATTAAATTATTATATGGAATTATGAATATTAAATTATTATATGGAATATGAAATATGAAATTTATTTAGGGGATTTCTCCTATTTAACCCTAAAGAATACAATAAAATATTTAATTATTATATATTATTATATAGTATTATGAATTTAATAATAAGATTTATAAGTCAATAAATCTTGGAAAAATTTATAAACACTCCAGTATATTATAAAGATTTTAGGAAGAGTTGGAACATTGTTCTGAAACATAAAAATCAATATAAAATTCTAGAAACCCTAAAGCCTTTTAAGCCTTGCTAGGGTTGACTTTTTGAGAATGGTCAAACCAGCCCATGAAACCTATACCAATAAATAGGCTATGGAAAACATGAAGATCGATAAAAAGAACGTCAAAAACGGATCATCCTAGCCAAAGTTATGATCAAATGAAGTTTAGAGCCAAAATTTGAAAATAAGCTGACGTGGCACGGTCTGCTGAGTCATCGCGCGCCTCGGGATACGCGCCCCCCCACACAGTCAGTTTTATCTCCTATATTTCCGATAACAGAAACCAGTCTTTGCCCTATCTTGTGACCTTCATAACTTTCTTATCTTTTGGAATTTTTGAGTGCCGTCTTCTTTGTTGTCTTCTCCTACACTTCCTCTAAACAACCATAACCCACACTAACCCTAATTTGTCCTAAATCAACCGGAAATTCGAGCCAAAGTAGCCACCCTGCGAAAACCAAAACTGCAGTTCCAGTTTTTCCTTCGATTCAGGTAACTTTGTCTTGCCTTAACTTCTTCGTTTTCAGCCAAATTCCATGTTCTTTAGCTCGTTTTGAAGAGCTCTAATCCCTCTAAAACTTTCATGTTGATGACCAAAGCCAATTCCCAACCGTTTGGAAGAACGAGGTGTCTAAAGTTTCAGATTCGTCACCACATAAAATCATAGTTCTCTTTCCAGAAAACGCAAGGTAAACTCGCAACTTCCAGCTTCGATTTCTTTCTGTGTAGTGCAAGTTAGGGTGAGTTCTTGCTATCATTGTGTAAAGCTAAGTTTCTTCTTTAGATTAAGCCCAAGAACTAGTTCTAACTCGTTTTGTACTGTAATTATAGCATTGCAAAGTAGGCTACTCAATCGGGTTGTAAAGGGGGCGTTTTTCCAGAATCCGGTTTCGAGTTCATTCGATTCGCACAACTCCGGTAAGTTTCCGATCAATTGCTCCGTTTTTGTCAAACCTTGTCGTGTTTCCGACCTAACCCAACCACCAATTAAGCTTATTATGCTTCGTATATGTAGAATTTTGCAAAATCGAGTTCAAGAAACTGAAGAACCCTAAATTTCGTAAACCAGAATCGTGTTTGTTGTATCTTGTATTATAGCTAGCGAAATTAGTATCAATAGAACCGTAATTGAATTTCGAAACCATAGAAACAAGAATCACTCAATTTCGTTCTGTGGATTAGGAGAAATCGTCGATTTAGTACTCGACATTGTTAAGGGCTTCGCTGATGAACTAGGCGTTCAGGGGCCGTCCGATCTGGACTTAATGAAACGGACGGCCGAGATTAGATCGTGGATAATAAAGATGTTTTAAGTTTATAATATTTCAAGATTTAGCTCTAACTTGTTGAATTTAGTTAATGGCCTTCCCGAATGTATTTTGACTTGAAATTTTAACCATAGATTCCTTATAAAATCTAGTTTATTATGATGTAAATTAATAAGGTTTTGGAGTTTTTAAACATAAGTTATGATTTTTGCAAGTTGCAGGTTTTCTGGAATTATTTGGCTAATTTAAAAAGATATTTTTATGAAATAAAAATTTTATAATATATGTAAAATGTTTTAGTTACTGTATATTAAATTTGGGAATTTTTGGGAAATGGTAAATGGTTTTAAAAATTGTGTTTATGAGTTTTTCATAAGAATAACTTATAATATATGGTTTTTAATGTAACCAAAAATTAAAGTATGGTTTGTAATAAACTTTTTATGCTGGGAAAAATATGGGACACTAAATTAACATTTTATAACAGTAAGTTTATAAATGTTTTGGTATTAGCTTTTAAGAGAAGTGAAGTTATTTACATATATGTATATATACTTATATGGTAGAATTAAAATAGAAACTTATGTTAAGTCAAGGAATTTAATTATTCTACATTTTATTTATTATATTATATGGGAGTTAATATTCTTAATTAAAACTAAGGAATATATATGTATATTTACACATATATAAAGGGAATAAAGTAGTAACTTAGAGTAAAACAGGGAGCTAAAAAATTAACACTTATAATAACTAAATATTATAAGAGCTAGTATCCTAAGATATATTTAAAGAAATACTTTATGAAACATACTTGGAATGCAGTTAAAGGTTGTAGTAATAAGATAGTTTAAATATAATAAGTTACATAGGGGATGTCTTAGTTAAATTCTAATACAGGTATTTATATATATTAAATAAATAAAGGAAAACATTTTATTTATTAAACCATATGTCGGTTGTGGTATGCCTAAAAGTTATTGAACATAATTAAATACAATAAAATTTCCTAAAAATGTTATGGATAAATATTAATACATAAAGATATATATAAAAATATTATGTATATAAATACATTTAAATAGATGAGGGAAATAATATTCCTTGTGATAGTTATAATAAGTAGAATATATATGTTAAACCTTAGGTTTTAATCGGTGTGTAATTAAATAGTCATTAGTAACTTAAGGGTTTAATTACACAATATAAGCTTAACACGATCTTGGGTTAACTTACTAAGCCCAAGTCTTTGAACTCCAAAAGCCCACTTAAACAGTTCAAAGAGAGTTTGGGCCACTCTCAGGAATAAATTCTAAATCGTTCCAAACTAAACGAAATGGGCCTAGCAAAGGATTTAGTTAACGAGTCAAGCCCAAATCCTTGTGAGAGATAATGGTAAACCTAGAACTATTAATCAGTAAGAAAAGAAGGTTGTTTAGTTTATAAGTCTCTTAACTAATCGACACTTGGTACACCTTAATTATAGGTTACTACTGGGGAATCACTTATTCGAGTTATTTATTGTTCTTCACATACCAGGTACGATTTCTCGTACTCCGATACTTTTGCTGATTGACTTATGAGACGTTTTCGAAAAACGCTAACTGAGTTTAAGAGGAATTTCTAAAAGGAAATGGTTGTGTGACTAACTCAGCTTGTGTGACTAACTGAGCCTTGAATGTGAAACTCACTTGGGTATTGGTTCCTTCTTTTTGGTTGTTCCATTAGACATTGACTGCTTAGGGTTTACGCTTCTGCACTCTGTAGGACTGAGTGTTTTGGTATTGCTCTGGTAGTTAGTGATCTGGTGGGAATTTGGAAAAGGTCAATTTTGGTAAATTCTTCTTTTGACTCTAGATATCGTTTCATCCATGAGCTGGTTCTTGAGGTTTCGACGTGCGCACGTCTTCAATGGTAACGGCAGGGGGCTGTATATCCCTCGCCCATAGGGGCATTTATATTTGACAGCAGGGGGCTGTATATCCCTTGCCCATAGGGGCATTTATATTTGACAGCAGGGGGCTGTATATCCCTCGTCCACAGGACATTTTTTAATCTGACAGCAGGGGGCTGTATATCCCTCGTCCATACGGACATTTATATCTGGCGGTGGGGGCCATCTCTCCCAATTGGTTTTATTCCACTCTTGAGTTATTGGTTCTTGGGTCTATCTTTTCATTCCTAGTCCTTTGTGACTATCTGAGTCTTTCTACTCCTAACGGGAATTAGGTTTAACTAAGGCAATGGATGTTCACTAACACGTGATGTGGTTTTGTTTCACTAACTTTACTTTTCTGTTATTAACCTTTATTCTTATCTTGTTATCTTGATTTGGTGATTTGTGAAATGCCTTGTTCCTCTGTGTGGTTTAAGTGATTGTTTCCTGCTGTTATTTATTTAAGAGTTGTGTTATAAGTTTGATTTGGAGGATCATACCAGTTCCATTCCAGGGAACTGACCCACCTCTTGGGGTGGGCTGCTTGGTTTATCTTGCAGGTACGAGTTATTTTACAGGTGGCCACGAAGAGAACGAGTGATTGGGATGGGATTAGGTTCTGAGAGTTTATGTGTTTATTACTGTTTTACTTTTGTTAAGTTTTCTCGAGGTTCAGGCCGTGACAGTTGTAATCTTTAAGTTGTAATTTGGTGAGGTTTGGTGCCGGGTGTTTGGAACCCGATGGTCTGTACGCCTTTAGTATTTTATTTCCACTATAAATATGTTAAATATGGGTGTTACATGTTTGGGCCTGAAGTAAAGCACATGAGCTGGAATGGTCCCTAAATCACAATGGGCCTAACTTTCTTCGGGCCAGAGAAGATGGTTGCTAAGCCGAAAAAGATTTTATTTTCAGGATTTGTGAGTTATTTCAAGTTCAGGTGGATTTCTTTTTTATGGGCCTAGAACTAATTGGATAATTCAAGTTGGGCCAGAAGAGAAATCACCTAAGTCTAGGCTTTTGGGCCGAAGCCCGAACGACTCACATGTTAAACCAACAGGGCCTTTGGGCTACAAACAAATAGAGCTCCCAATTCGGGTTGGGCTGGGCTAGGATGATGTAGGAGAAGTTTCTATCAATCTCTAGGCTGGGTAGTGGGCCGATCATACAAGCAAACAAGACCCACACAAGTTCAACATGTCATCACTAGACGTTTAATCAAACGGGTATGGATCTATCCGGAGAGGTGCTTGGGGCATGGGCCCAGGTCACCACAAAGGAATAAGGCTTGCACGCTATTCTCTTTGGGCTTCCCCACTTTTTTCACATCACCTGAAGGTGTGCGTCTACGGTCGGGTCTTTGACTGACCAAACGATGGGCTAGGTAAGGATACTGCAGGAAAATGCTTGGGGCTAAAGCCCAGGTATTAAGGGGGTGTGATTAGACGACACTCTCCTCTTTTCCCCCACTTATTCACATCACCTAAAAGGTGTGAGTCCCTGACAGGGGACCCTCAAACGGGTCCCGGGGTGAAATCGGTTTGCGTGGACCCTCGCTTTCATATGATGCAAAGGTGCAGAAAATTAAAGTGCGCACAAAAAATAACAAACAAAGTAATAAAGCCATAAATAAACATTTTTGAGTTAAGCCCTCTTTCTTAAAATTAAACAAGTTAATATTAAGAAGTAGTCCCCAGCAGAGTCGTCAGTCTGTGAGCCTCGATTTTTAACCCTACCCTATGTTGATTAGATTGATTAGGATCTAGTTGGGTTTTAGGTCCACTTATAACTTAAGATTAATAACTATGTCATATAAAATTAATTATTAAAACCTAAGCTAGCTCACTGGAACCTATTATGAGTCGCCACCTAATTTTTACCTAGATCAAATTAGGAAAGGAGAGTTCGGGTTCGGGGGCTTGATATTCAACTTAATTAGGGTTCAATTACTTTCATTACCCCTAGAAGTCGTTTTTTCCTCTACTTAGTTTAATTACGGCTTATGAGTCGTTTTAATCTAAGTGCGCGCTTCTGATTTTTTTATGTTTTTAAACTTTTTTTTGACAGAAATTTAAAGTGGAAACTGAAGTACCTAGACTAGGGTTTCAGAGGCAGAATTAGGTCAAATTTTGTTTACGTCCGTAGCCACGGACCCCATGTCCGAGACCACAGACCCCAGTTAACCTAATTATACAGAAAAGTTGAATTTCAGAAAAAACGAAATTTTAAAGAGTTCAGGGCCACGGACAAGCTGTCCGTGGGCCCGGACATTATTTGGAAAAACCTAAATTTTAAAATTTTAAAAATTATGCCGCCGTCCGTGGGTGTCCTTGGCCACAGACAACCCGTCCGTGGTCCGGACCACCCACGGACAGGGGTTTTCTGATGGTTCCCGACGGTATTTTCGGCTAAAAAATTATGCACGTGTAGCCTGAAAGATATACAATACGTTAGTAATTGAAAGATTGCAGTTTGAAGTCTGATTAACACAAAACTTGAAAACAAGTAACAAGGCAGAAGCAAAAGCAATTAGCAATACAGAAGCGTAAAAAGGTTAGTTTGAACCCAAAATTTGACAGAGAGTTAATAAGGTCGTGAAGAGTTAGAAAAGTAGAATTGCAACCTGTTTTTACCTTTGAATTCAAGAGGATCCTTCATGTCGGGATTCTTCGGAGGCTCTGATGGTGCCGGTTCCGGACTGGGTTCGACCCGAGCTTCTGGTTGTTGATTGTTGAAGGTGTTCTTCACGTTTTGGAGGTGGTTGGTTGATGTTTGATGATTTTTGATGTGTTGGGAATTGGAAAATGTGTTTTGGTGTTGATTTCGGTGAGATTTCGGTGTTGTTTTTGGTGCTTAAAGGTGCAAAAACGTGGGAGACTGGCTATGGAGGAGAGTTTTGACTGCCTAGGGTTCTAAGAGCTTATGAGATTCTTTTCTTATCAAAAAACCTTTCCCTTTATATAGACTTTCTAAAGATAAAGAAAATCTAGTAAAGTAAGATTTTTTGACATTTTAATTAATGACTTCCCAAAGAATTTTGCTGTGAAATTTTAACCACGTGTCAAGGATGGCAATTATGATTTCTCTGAAGTGGAATCGGACTTTTTAAATGTTGGAATATTTTTAAATTTAATTTCTCATCAGATTCAGTCAGAAATTGCTATAAAATTATTAGAAATTCAAAAATCAAAATTCCAACGCCATTATGCTTAATATGTCATCCTCTATCATGGGTTAAAATTGCAAATCATTTCAAGCTGATTTGGGCATCTTTTGGAGGAGAGAGAAAGCCTATAGGAGGTCTCAGGAGCCTTAAAAATTACGAAAACGCCCCTAACAACGATGAAACTGCTCCCATGCTCTGGAATGTGTCGATCGAGCCGGAATCTCTCATTACTTGATCGAAAGCCCCTCACAACACCAAAACCTAGTATACCCTAACCAGGGGTCAAAATTTTGGGTATAAACATTAGCTATAAGTTCAAGGGTCGACAATCGGTAGTAAGAGGAGGATGGGTGTAAAGATCCATCCTGGGCTACATCATAGTTTAGTTAGTTTGGTTTTATTACTTTCCTTTATCTATCCATTTATCAACCCAGACAACAACACCCCAAAAACAATTTACATTATGCACTTGTGATTCTCGCACATTTACTAAATCGATAATTAGCTAGATAGTTACGAAGTCGCTATGGACAAGACACTTGTTGTCTGCTCCGACTAAGTTCACTGCCCATAGTTAGCAAGATAATTTCACTTATATTTCGCACAACACTAGCGTCCTATGTGAAAACTTGAAAGATTTAAGAGAGTTTGCTTGAATATGGAAAGGCTTTATGAAAGATTGAAAGGACTTTGAGGGTGAGTGGCTAAAATGTACTTGGATTTGAAAGAGTTTAAGGGAGTTTGAGGGTTTGAAAGCTTAGACTTGTAATAGAGGATTTGAGGGGGTTTGAAGAGGATTTTCGTTTGTCTAAAGCTGAGAGTGTTTTGGCTGTTGGGAGGGTTAAGGAAGTATCTCGTTTTGATTGCAACAGTAAAAGGGCAATTCAGTCCTTTTTGTTGAGATTGAGAATATTTCGGTCTTTTATGGAGATTGAGGGTATACTGGTCTTTTGTGGAATGGATACAACCCGTTTTGACCAACATGAACCCGACACAAGTTAGCGGGTTTGGGTTTTAAAATTTGACACGATTAAATAAACGGGTCAACCAGAACAGACTTGTTTAATAACCGTGTCGAGTTTGGGTTATCATATGTAAACGCTAACACATTTAAGTATATTTATATTAAATAAATATATTATAAATTATAGGTTAATTATTTTTTATCAAATTTTAATATAATAAGATATGCAAATATTAAAAAGTAAGTATTTTAATTTGAAGTGAAGCTAATAATATCATATAATGACAAAATTAATGTTAATTAGTTAAATTATTATCTTATAGATAACTAAACAGGTTAGGTTTGATTTTAATATTTATGGATTTGAGTTTCAAATTTGGACACAATCAATCAATTAGGTTGGATGGGTCAACCCGTTTAATAAACAAGTTTGGTTTGGTTTCATATTTAGACACGATTAATTGATTGGGTTGGGTTGGGTTAGCCCGTTTAATAAACGGTCGGGTTTGGTTTTAACCTAACGCGACCCGCAGACATGTTTTGTCACCCTTACCGAATTGAGGGTATTTGGGTCTTTTGTAGAGTTGAAGGTTGTAACACCCCAACTACAAACACCATGCTTATCAACATTTAGCAGCGGAATTACAACTCAACACTTAACTTACTCCATGGGTGTTACACGCCGTTAGCCACCCACGTGGCTAACAAGGCTAATACATACATAGTGTACCGGTCTGATGGACAAGATTACCAAGCACTACACTTTACATTACCAACCGTTTCTGAACTGAACACATACATTTACTTTACAACTGTACCGAGTCTAATACATTCCATTATCGATATCACGCTAAACTAGATAACCACCCATACATAAATAGTTACCCCGTCCTACTCTCGAACGGCTGCCAGCTCCATTGTACCTGAAAAGTATGGGGGCCCCCCAAAGGGGGTCAGCACCTTTGCTGGTATGGTAATCGAGCAGCCCGCATGCTACCGGGCCACGCACAACTAATTGTCGAGTGAGCATGCAGTTTATTTTATTAAAGCATGCAAGAAAACAATAAACACATAACATGCTTATAAGCATACACAACCAACCAATGGGTTACAACAGCAAAGTCAACACATCATCACTTGTTAGATTATGTACACTTTACTTAAGGTGTGTCGGATTAAATATGGGTCCGCACACCAATACACATAATATTACATGGATGTGTCGGTATTAATATAGACCCGAGCACACCAATACACATATCATTACATAGATGTGTCGGTATTAATATAGACCCGATCACACCCTACACAATTTCCCCCTAGCTCCAATAGTGATGAGATAGGTAAGCCTTGGTTAAGCTTGTGGGCGGTTACAAACCAAGGAGGGAGAACAACCTTAACATAACAGAAGTCCCCCTAGCCCTGAATAATAATGAGGTAGGTAAGCCTTGGTTAAGCTTGTGGGTGGTTGTGATCTGAGAAGGAAAAACAACCATAACATAACAGAGTGGGAGTTAATTCAATTATAGACGTCAACTCCCAAACAACACGCGCGACCAGAACGACCGGATTCCTCACCCCCCCCATAATATATACATATAAGTTAGAAGTTCCTTTATGGAACTTATCACACCATGACACCGTGTGGTGTTATAAACTTGGTTAATCACACACAAGGGAGGCAACATCCCATTCGACAAACATGCACAACAACATTCGTTAAATAACAATATACTGAACAAACCACACACATCACACATCACACACACAACCACAATATACACTACACACGGATAGCCGTAGTTAGAACGTTCCCGTAGGTTGGGACGTTTAATCCAAATACCTATCTCTTATGTGATCCTGGAGTCGGTTAGCTACGGTTTAACATATAATTAAGGTTAAACGGTATCGGAATTATTTACGCCACATTAATGAATTACTATAAACTCATTTCATGCTTTATCTTGCAAGGTAGCAAACACACAGAAAAACAAGTTGGCATACAAACCGGTGTAACCCGGTAGGACACAGGTTGCAAGAAAACTATACCTGTCACCAAGGTCCACTCTAATGTGTCCTCTTATGTTCCTCGAATAATTCTCGAACAACTGGTAACATTACAATTGCTTCCATTAACATTGGGGTAATATGATTGTTTAACATCTAATGCCCATAGTTAACCCCGTTAACTAGTTTAATAACTTCACATTTTTAACTTGTTTTACTTTCACATTTTATTACAACTTTTCACCCACTTAATTGTTATTATAACTCACCTAACATGTCTTAAACAACCTTATAACATCATTACATACCAATCCCCATCATTAGAAGCCTTAAAAAAAATTATATAAGTGGCCGACCGACCTTACCCAAGGTCGGCCCATTCCAGTGACATCCGGGTTTGAAATTTACACTACGACCGACCTTGCTAAGTCCGGTCCCAAGGTCGGTCCATTCCAGAACACATACCCATCTGAAAATTCTACCCCGACCGACCTTGCAAGTCCGCTCCACAAGGTCGGTCCATTCCAGAACGTTTTTCCCTTTGTAAGTTTAGACCCGACCGACCTTGCAAGTCCGGTCCCCAAGGTCGGTCCATTCCAGTGAGTTTTCTGGCGGGGTAAACTGGGCTCGACCGACCTTGCAGGTCCGGTCCCCAAGGTCGGTTTGCTCCAGACCTTTGTTTAAAAATGCACATTTGACTCCAAACTTCACCCTACATATCCTAGTATGTTCTAACCTCATTTGGGCACTTCAACCACACCTTAGGACATCCACTAAACCCCTTTAAATCACTCACCAAGAACCTCCTTAATTATTACCCAAATTCTTGTTCAAATTCACAAAAATCAATTCCAACATTTTGCACTTGCCCACTAGTGCATTTCTAACTTCTTCTTGCTAGTTTCTACCTCTTACCAATCTCTCCAAAACCATCAATGACCATTATAAATCATTCCTATATAAATTCACTTCTAAAACCCACATTCACCCCTTGTTTCACAAGTTACAACCACCAACTCTTTTTCTTGAAATTCCAAGTTCCAAGCATCATTATGCTACAGATTTGCACTCTCTTATCTCCATTCTCCATGTACCATTATAAGGCTATTAAACCACTCTACTCAACACTACAAACACCTAAGTCCTCCTATTCACCAAGCCATCATCAAACACTCATTTCCTACCAAAATTTCGCCATAACCTCCCCATAAACCTAACACATCCATTCTCACCAATTCTCATCCTTTTCATTCCTAATCTAGCCACACCCTTAGAAGGGTCCTACCAGCACATAATAAATTCGTTAAAGTCCATCAACAACAACATAACTCCAAAATCTTAATAAACCACAATATAAACACAAACTCAACTCATTTGGCTCCAAGGCCCTCAATTCAAACCATTAATTCACACAAATCCCATCAAATCACTAAACACATTATTTTCCATATTTTGGGGTTCATTATTCAATTTAACCCATCCCAAATTCTTAAACAACCAAGATAGTTATTAAGGTAGTTTTCTTACCTTAAATTCACAAGTCTCTCCTTAATTATCTTCTTGCTCCTCATTTTCCCAATTCGGTCAAATAGGTGATGGAATCACACAAAAAGCACACAATTAAAATTCTAACCCTTAAGATAACACAATTTCAATGCAAGGTTTAGAACACCATAGTTATGGTTTACCTTTTTTGGAGCTTTTTAAGAGGGGTTCTCACCCTTGAATCAAGAAGGGGTTATTCCGCCATTGGAGGGTTGCAATGAAGCTCCAAAACAAGAAACAAGGCATGAGAATGGGCAAAAATTGGCCAAGGCATGAGAATGGGAAAAATGAGTCTTTCTCTTGAAACTTTTTACCTTGTTTGAAAGAGGAGACTCCAAGCTACAAGATGATGTGCTTTTCTCTTCAAATGGGGAAAACCCATGGAGTTCAACTTCATCCTTTGGAATTTTAAAAAGAGGGAAGTGTAGAGGAGGATGAGAGGAAGAAGAATATGTGATTATTTTTGTGATTGGAGCTTGTATGAAGCTAGAGCATGGAGAGAAAGAGGGAGTAGCCATGGAGGAGCTCAAAACCGTTCAAACCAGAGAGAGAGGGAGGAGAAAATCGGTGGGCGGAAGAAGAGAGGAAAGAGAGGGGAAAATAAATAAAGGAGGAGAGAGAGGGAAAAAGGGGTACTTTACCCTTTTTGTTTTTTTTTTGCTCTTTTGACTTATTAATTAGCTAACTAGTCAAGAGTGTGAGAGGGCTGTCTACATTAATAAAACCGGCCCACTACTGTATACACACTGGAGCGTTTTTTGTCTTTTACAGAAACGCTCGTTTATTTACCCGGTTTAGCACTATTTACTAACCGGGACCGTTTTCCTGAATTTTCTCATTTTTTTATTTTAATGGTTATTAAGCTCCCATTTATGTTTATTTATAGTTATATGATCAACTATAATTTTTTACGGGGTCGTTTGACTATTCAAAGTCGCGCTTTCGGGTTTTCTCGAAAAACGCGCTTTAAGACTCCGTTAGCGTTTTAACGCGTTAACTAAATCCGTTTTCTTGAGAATTTTTCCCACATGTTCTTAGTGTGTAATTAAGGTATAAAATATGTTTATAACCCTAATGAAGGTTATATACCTCCTAAATAATTAAATACGCGTTTTCACGTTTTGTGACCTTTACGCATTTTCTTTTTCTTTTTGGTTTTTATTTCTTCACCAATAATCTTGAGGACCTAATTAGCCTTAGAAAATCATAATTACATAATTAATTAACATATTAAGGTTTGGGGTATTTCAAAGGTATTCCAGTCTTTTGTGGAGTTAAAGGTATTTGGGGTTTTTGTGGAGTTGAGGGTATTTCGATTTTTTTGTAGAGTTAAGAGTATTTGGGTATTTTTGAGATGTTCGAGTTTTGAGGAGGCTTAGTGTTTGAATACTTTAGGACCTTTGAAGTGATGATGAGAGTTTGAGGGTGTTTCAGTCTTCTTTGTGATGTTTAGGTTTTCAAGCGATTTGGTCTTTTGAGACATTTGGGTCTTTGGATGGATTGGGGGTTGGAGGTATCGGAGGTCGTTTGAAGAAGGTGGGGGTGGTATGGAATAATTCTAAAGTTTAGATTTTGCATGAATGGGTTCTGGGCTTAAATGGTTTCAGGTTTCTAAGAAGACTGAGGTTTTGAAGGGTTCGAGATTGTTTGAGCATTGAGAAATTTGAGGAACTTGAGGTCTTATGAGTCCGTTGAGATGCCTGAGTTCTTTGACGAGCTTGAGTTCGAGTCCATTGAGATGCCTGAGTTCTTTGATGAGCTTGAGTTTGAGTCCGTTGAGAGGTTTGATCCCATTGACACATTTGAGTTGCTTCAAGGTAATTTTTTAAAAGATTCAAGGAAAGAGTTATAGAAAGAGAGGAGTTAAGGGATTATGAAGATTTGGAGCTTGGATGAAGAGATGAGGTAGATTGTTAGAAGAGTTTGATAAGCCGCAGACTTATCATATTTTATGTATTAGATTTAGGAGTATATTAGCCTAATTAAGGTTAAATAGATAGTATTTATGTTAAATTATGTATTAAAGTGTTTTATTTGTACAGACTTATGTTTTATGAGCTTTTTATGCAAGGAACGAATTCATAGGCAAACAATTCAAGTATGTTACATTTCCCCCTCTGTTTTAGAATAGGCAATTACTAGGATTAGGACTGATTTTCTATTAAGTACCTTGGTTCAATACTCTCGGTCGTAATCTACTCACACTGTACTCCGACCGGGATTTTTGCTACCCGTATAGAGTTGTAGGGTTTATTTTGTTATTTTATTCTTTTCATTCTTTTATTATTTTATTCATTTTTGTACATTCTCCCCCTACAAAAGATTTGTTAGCAGAGTTATTTTTCAAATCATCTCTCTTAATTTTTAGAACAAAACTATATTTTATATTTGAAAAAAGGTGGATGGACATGTCACTTAACTAATGATAAGTGCCAAGGCTTAAAATATGGGGCAATGAATCGATGTCGAAGATTAGAGTTTATGGATACACACCATTTATGAGATTTTTTCTATAAACCCCAACGTCTCTAACTCCCGAGTTTTAGAATATGAAAATCCAAAAACTAGAAATCGAGTAGAAAAAAGTTAGACGATTAAAAAAGCGAGGCTAAAACTAGAAGCACAACTCAATCCCAAGCATGTCGCCTGTAAAAATCTAGACTACTACTAAGGGAAATCAGTATCGACCCTAATGCCCTTTCTATAGAAATCCGGTTGCGGCAAGGGATGTAGAATAGTACAATCCCAATGCCCCGCAAGTGGATATGGAAGAGAGACAAGGTTGTCTAACTTAGAAGTGAAAAGGTTTGAAATTGTTAAACAATTCTTATCTCCCTGAAAAAGTTTTTTTAATAGGTTTAAATATTGTTCATTTGAAGTTTTAAAAGTGTGGTCTGAAAAGGTTTGTTTGAAGAGTAATACTTGAAAAATAAAATTAAGGTTATACGAGTTCTCTCGAGTTTGCGAAAGGATTCTTGAATTTTGGAAACGCTTGTTGATTTTCAAGAAGATTTATTGTTGAAGAGATTGTTTGAATTTATTCGGAACTCGATTAGTTAAACCCACAAAAAATCACATTAAGAAAACCCTAATCAAATCTCTAAATCACACGAGACAAGCTTAAGAGCATTAATACTTAATAGTTATCTTTCATTAAGCACAAGAACTAAAATAAAGCATTAAATGAGTTCAAGATTCAACAATGGAGTTGAAGGGATTTTGGAGCAAAATCTCCATCCCTAGGTACAAGGAGGCTACTCCACCATTAGAGCATATATAAGAGAGAAAGGAGAATAAACAACCACTCGATGAGCTTCAATGGTGGGGAGGCTTCTCCTCATCTTCTTTTTCCTCCTTTCTTCTTTCTTTCCCTTTCTTCATTTGTGTGCGGCGGCTCCGGATACCCCAACTCTCTCTCTCTCTTCTTCTTTCTTTCTTTCTTCTATCACATGATTCTGTTGTATTTCTAGGCATATGTTAGGACACAGCTAAAGTATGTCCACATGAGTCTTGTTCGGGTCTGTCTCATTCAGACATAAGTCCGGACGGTTATAGTTATTGCGGGTTGATTCTTAGGGATTGTCCAGAAGTGCATGTCCAGACACATGTCCGAACGTGGTCTATTCAGCTTTGACCCCTGGAACGATGTGTTCTTGAAACCTGAAACTCAACCGCCTCTGTTTGGACCTGTATGTCTGGACACAAGGTCAAACAAGCCTTAAATAGGGTATAATTTCGTTCCAACTCCGATTTAAGATTCATTTGCGCTCACGCGTTGCCTTCTATGTCTACTTTGCTCATAAATAGGATTTCTTCATGTTTAAACAACAGTTGTGAGAACACCAATAAAACACAAAACTAGAGGAAAGCTAGCTCAAGTGGAGGAATACACATGATAAGTGTTGACAAAGCACAAGAAACTCACATCTAAAACATGCTCATTTGTTCACTAATCATCTGACACTCGCGACTTCAACATCTTGTCCCATCAACACCACCAACTAAAAGCCCGCCACCTTGAGTCCCTCACCTCCTTTAACACGACCTCGATTATCCCAAGATGGATGCAACCTCCTCCTGACTTCCGTAGGCCCGCGAATGACAGAGGACTCTACCTCCAAAGGCCTCACAAAGGGCGATGACACCCTTACACCACACACATGTTATATCATCATCCTAACCATCGATCAAATGACAAACCAGACAAGCAAGCTGACAAACATCTAAATCAATCCTCTATAAGTAGCACCTAAACACCTCTTTTGTAGGGGTGGGCTCTCTTACTCTCTCCACTATTACTCACATGATTTTACTAAGAACCTCTATCAACCCCCCGTGTACCAGATCATTCAAGACCAAACCACATAAATCCTAGTGTCTCCTTCCTTACTACTCATTACTACACTCAAACCATCACAATAATCATCAAGAGAAGTAATCTCAATCCAATCCGCAGGTTACACTCTAGCCTATTGATTACCAGCATCTAAAACCGACCGTTAGAGGAAGCCAACTTCACCACCAGGGTTTTACCAGTGTCAACTCAAGATAATTCAGAGCATGTAAGCAAAAGATACACATTGGTGCTTTTATGAGTCGAAAATTAATAAACACAAAAAGGATAAATACTGTTTAGATTGAATCCAAACTGAAAAGAGGAATAGAGAGGTACCACCCTTTAATGGCATGCTTATGAAGTGCTTAAGAACAAAATCTTCGAGGGCCATCGCAAATATCACTAAACGGGTGACAAGGCCGGGAATTGCTTAATAGTGAAGGCGGGTGTTGGTATCAGTGACAAACTCGAAAGGTCTGGGATGACTATCTTTGATTCACGCCAGTGCCAACATCGATTTCTCAAGACCATAAGGAGAAGGTTTAATGATGGTTGCCATGATTAGGGTTTTTCGAAGAGGCAAACCAGAGAGGAAACGTTCGAATCGGAGCAGATTTTTAAATTTGAAGGAAGAATAATGAAGAAAATTATTATCAAAATGAATCAAAAATGCCGGCTAGGGTTAGGGTTTTTTGGATGGGTTGCGGGATGAAGAATGAAGACATCGGCGGTGTTCTAGAGGATAAAGACCATCGAGGGATAGACCTGGAAAACGGGTTATCCGTTCGGGTTTTGGATCATATCTTTTCGGGTCAATATCTGTTCGGGACATTAAACTTTTAGGTCATTTCAGGTTCGGGTAATTCGGGTTTGGGTTGTAATAGTGTCAGATAAAATTGGGTTTCGGTTATTCAGGTCATTGTTAATATTTTTAAAAAAAATATTAAATTAATATATACCTAATGTCTATAAGAATATACTACATATAGATTACAAAAAAGTCAATACAATGTCTATTATGAATTCCATTCGGATATACTAAGTTTGAATCAAGTTTTTTGTCATATTTATTGGGTCATTCAGGTTTGGAACAATTTATGGTCACTATTATTTCATGTTATTCAAGTTTGGCTAATATAAAATTATTATTGTTTCGGGTCATTTTGGGTTTGGGTTATAAATTTTTTGGGTCGTTTCAGGTTTGGGTCATTTTGGGTTTACCCAATCATATTTCAAGTTTATTATATTTAAATATTTTCAGGTTTCAGTCATATTTTGGGTCTGGATATAATTGAAATACCTGGGAAAATTCCAAGCTAGGAATAATATATGGTATGGTGGTAGGGGTATATGTCTGATCTTAGTTAAGGTGGCCCGGGGAATTAGACGACATTCTTTTTGGAATTAATTTTTCTCCTTAAAGTGTTTCTGAATATGGGTAATGTTTTGCCTTAATTGATTTAGTTATATTTCTGATATTATACGATATAGTATTACTTCACCCTCCTAACTTGTCTAAGTTATTTAAACTTCGAAGTACTATTCTAGAATATTCTTTCCAACTATTTTAAATTCAGAGTTTTCAGAGTTTGAATTTAGTTTGGCTTTCTTGTGGTTATTTGATTTCAAGAGTTCAAATTCTATCTGACTACTCAAGATATTATTATGTTAACTCTCCTTATTCTTCTCTCAAATATATTACTGGCATTTTCATTTATCTTTTTAACGAGATTGTTCTCCTTTCTTTGTTAAACTTCTAGACTATTTACAACATATCTACTCATTTCTAAATTACTTCCTTCCAAATAAATGTTTATAATTGACTTCTTGATATTGTTTTCTCATTCTTATTTTAATACACGGTTAATCACGTTTTACTGTTATCTCATTCTTGATTTATTCCTTCCTGAATTACATTACCAATCTTCTTTTACTGATCTTCCTAACTTAACGAGATCTATCCTTTGGAAATATTTTAATTACCGAGAGTTAGAACTCTTTCTTAATTATTTTATTTGCGTTTCCTTTTAACGTAAATCTTTAATTAGTTTATTCCTTTTCATTATACAAACAATTCTATTTAAAGGTTGATTTTCTTCACTATTCTCCATCCTCAATACGCCGTTCTTGCGCTTATACTCTACCCAATATTTTCACTCTCTTCCTCTTCAAACCCTTGGTGAATTCTCGCTAGTTCCGTCGGGGTCTAATCAATTCCCTGGTGTCCCGTTGGTAGATTGTCGGGTAATGTATTCTACCTAGTTGTTTAGTTATCTACTCGTTGTCGGTGAATTCTGATTGATAATTTGGGGTACCTAGACGCCGATTACATCGACGAGTGCTATCAATAGTCCGGAGCAGTTGGGCTCTTGAGGGATTTGGTTGCTCCAGGTAAATTCTATGCTCAATGAATTTGACTGTGGTTTTACAAAATATTGGGAAAAGGTTTCGTTGAGTTTTTTTTTATGGACTCTCAGTTGTGGTTTGAGGATTTGGGATTGTTCCCACGTTTCAGAATTTGAGGAATTGGATTGTGATTGTGGATTTTCAGTTGTGGTTTTTGGGAGTCTTTCACAGGTTGTTTTCTATTCTTTGGGAGCCCATAGGTGCTCCTCATGATTGTTATTATTTGCGCTGCACGCATTGTTGCAGTTAAGCCCTTCGATCTACTCTATGTTACTGCTGTCTCATAGGGGGTGTGCACACTTAAGGACTTAGGGTGAGGTGGTTGTTTGACGGTCCCATAGGTGACTGTCCTGGAATTGTTGTTTGGGGTCCCGCAGGTGACCCCGTGTTTAGATTTATGGTTATCTCCTGTTGAAAGCTCCCTACCACGGTTTCGGTGTTTGATATGTCTTCTAGAATTCATCAACTGTTCAATAAAACCTTCTCATCTGATTATTAATGGCAAATGGGTTCTAAAATGTATTTTACAGGTTGAGGTGGAATTTACTCAGTTTTTCTGATTTGCGATCCTTTCTGTGTTTTGTCTATGTTTTATGATTGCAGGTATGGAAGACTAAGTGTGGGGATCGGGACGGCGAATCACATAGTTTAGGGATTACGAATTAATAAGGCTATGTTTTGAATTTCAACGGTTAAGAGATGCTGTGTTGCTCTCAAAGTTTTACACATTGAATATTTATTTTGGCTTCCGCGTAACTTGAGTTAACCTTTGTTTTGGTGATTTTTAGTTCATTAGCCTGAGCACCCATGGGAATTGGGTGTGGCGGTAATGCCCTGGATGTTTTGAAGTCCGCTGTTGTTTTAAGATTATGTTTATACGAGTATTTCCTATTGGTAATTATTGGCAGTTTATGAATCGGTCTTATTAAGTTTGAGCTTTGTATTGAGTACTTATTAATGACCTTATCTGCTCAAGAGTTTCTCATATTGTTGTTGTGTTTTATATAAGTGTTTCTAATGGTTTGGTTTCTGTTTACGTGTTGGAAACTGCACTTAAGGACCTGTCCGAACGTCCGTCCGGACATCCATGTTCGGACAGGCCCCGAAAGATTTCAAAGGTTTTCATCGTTTGGCTGTGTCCGAACTTCAATGTTCGGACAGCATGCGAGGACGGATCCAGCTTGCAAGTCTCGACCTATGTCCGAACTTGCAAGTTCGGACCAATGTTCGGACCACGTAAGGATTTTTTCCGAAGTTTTGAAACTCGACTTGTGTCCGAACTTCGAAGTCCGGACACAAGTTCGGATCTTGTCGCTTCCCAGTTTTCTAACTCTCGACCTGTGTCCGAACATCAATGTCCGGACACAAGTTCGGACGGATAGTTTTCTGCAGTCTGTTTCTTCGGCTTGTGTCCGAACTTACCATGCCCGGACACAAGATTGGACCAACTCTATTTTGCACTTTTAGGACTCGTTTGGAGTCCATTTTCGATTCCGTTTGCGCCGTTAGATTTGTATTTTCATAAGCTATATTTTGAGGCAAAAATCCAGGATGTTACAAGGTGGTATCAGAGCCAAGTTTTCGAAATTAGATAAAACTTGAGCAAAACTGGATTAAAAACTTGGGGATAAGCCGTTTGGGGAAGTTGTGTTGAGTTATATGGTGTATTGTGAGCTGTTGAGTTATATTGGACATCTTGATGTGATGCTTAAAGATTATACAGGATTATCGTTTACTAGTTACTCACTTGTGTGATTGGTATTATACTTACTATATATACTTGTTATATCTGAATTGTCTACCCGTGGATTGGGGTAGTGAGACTGTAGTATAACTAGAAGGGGATCGTTATGGGGGATTTAAGAGCCTTTGAAAATTTTGACTCATAATCAGGATCCACCTTGAGTAGGGTAGACTGGCAGACCGACTAAATTCCCCTGAAACACCAGAAGTCGAAGCGGAAGGACTATCATGGCAGCCAACGACCCGATGAGACAGCTTCAGGAACTTGCCTTGAACTTGGGCCAGATCTTTCAACGACAGGCTCAGCGAGACAATGTGCCAGAAGATTGCACAAAGAGGATTGCCCACTTGAAGCCGACTGCATTCAAGGGGGGAGGACCCAGTACTGCTTGAGGATTGGCTGCGCGAGTTCGACAAAATCTTTGAGGCGGTCAACTGCCCTGCTGATAGGAGAGTCAACGCCGCTGTTTACTACTTCAAGAGCGAGGCTGACATCTGGTGGTCTGCCAACAAGGACGCTCTTCGGGCGGGACCTGACCTTGGATGGGAGGCATTGAAGGAGGCCATGCGAAGGCGTTTCTACCCTGAGCATGTCCGGATGCAGAAATACCTGGAGTTCTCTGAGCTTAAGCAGCAAACCCGGAGTGTGAAGGAGTACCATTCCAAGTTTCTTGAGCTGGCGAGGTTCGCACCGACGATGGTCCCTGATGAAGCCTCCAAGGTGCAGAGGTTTGTAGGGGGACTCAACTGGAGTCTCCAGGAGGCTTTGAGCGTGCTGACAATACCCACCCTCCAGGACGCATATGGAAAGGCTGCTAACCTCTACAGGGTGCAGCAGAAGAGGAGGGAGGTACAAGCGGGCCAAAAGAGGAAGACGGAGGACGGGAAGAGTCCCGGAGTCGAGATGACCGACATCAGAGGCCCCATCAGGACAAGAGGTAGAGGCCTAACTCAGGTGATGTGAGGAGGTTCGATGTGAACCAGAGGAATGATCAGAGGCGGAATGATAGGCCCCAGGGGCAGGCTCAGAGAGAGTCAGAGAGCAGAGTACGGCGTGGCAGACACTTCCACTACAGGAGATGCCATAAGGATCACCCGGGGAAGGACTGTGAAGGAAACCTGGTGGCATGCTTCCGGTGTGGAAATAAGGGCCACAGAGCTTTTGAGTGCTTCCAGGATCCCTAGGGAGGCTTTCAGCAAGGGAAATGGCGGTGTAACACCCCTACCGCTAATACCGTCATTATCGTCCAATCTCCTTATACAATACAGATTCACGCAGCGGATACTTACATACTCAACGGTGGGTGATACACTGCCGTTAGTCACCCACGTGACCAACAAGGCTACTACTGCATACAGCATCGGTCTGATGGACCGGAATATCCGAGTACTACACAAATACAATACATACTCCCATTACTTACCGAGTACTACAATACTCCATTCGATACAATACTCCATCCAATGCAATGCTCCATAATTCAATACAAGATAATACACTACACATACCGAGTTTACTAAGTTCCAAATACAAATACGATACTTCCTCCGAGTTCATACATACTCTCTAAGAGTCTATCCACTACCCGTTTCTCACAACTACATACTCGTAACTTACATACTAGTGTACCCTTGGTACATTTCCACATTCAAGGCTACAAGCCTTATACCATTTACTACAATCTACCTTTCATCCCTAGTAATCTAGGCATGTCCGTCGGTCTCTTCTGTGACCAGGTCTGCTTCGGGTACCTGCACACTAAAAACGTTCCCCGAGGGGGTCAGCTTTCGCTGAATATGATAACCGCATACCCCGCGTACTAGCGAGGGTACGCCGACCATTTGGTCGAATACATGCAATTCATTTTGCAATACATACATGCATACATACTTACATACATACTTACATACATACTTAGATACATACATACTTTCATTCACAATACTACAGTACGACACAAGGTATACATACATACGCACAGTACAATGCATGTTTGGAAGACAATACAAGTCAACCAATACTTACTTACCATCTTCCAGAATACACATACACAATACTTACTCAGTACATACTCAATACGCAATACGGAGATACACTTCTCCAATTCACACAGAAGGCTTGTTAGCTTCTTGACACACCCGGTTTAGTCGGGTGTTCAATACTCTTTTACTCCCGTCAATGACTTACAATAGTCAAGACCAATACTCATACAATACTTACTTCTTACATACTTTACTCAAGTTCAAGTCGGTATGACCTCCGGCAGGGATTACTACATCCCACCACCGGGCTTTAGGGTGGCCCACTAATCCAGGATGCTACCCATTCAAGGGGATTGGTCCATGGAAAAGATTACAGCCAGGATTCGGATCCAACCTCTTGTGTTTCCTTATCCTCACGCGTGGCCGAAACTATCTCGGACTTCTACTCATTCCATTACTCATTACTCATGTCAGGAGTTAGATTGTTAGGAATTAGTAGAAGTCAGTACTTCATTTCCATACATACATACAATACACAAGTACACAATACTTCCACATACTTCTCATTTCCATTCATTCATTTCATGAATTATACAAACTAATTGTTCAAGAAGATACAACAAGAACAAAATAGTTCAAACACAGTTAAGTGCAATATAAGTCCGGTTCGTGCATTTATCTTATTGGTGATCACATAAGCACACAAATCGGGGTAACCAGGTTAGGATACAGAGCATGAAGAAATCATACCTTTCACCATTGCTTTCGGACTCACCGACTCCTCTTCGGTGGTCAACTATTCGAATCCTAGCATATACATACAGTTGGGTGGTTAATCATCTATAATTAACCTTACTTATTACTTTGTTACAGTTTCCTAGTGTTTACTTACTAATTCCTTATTATTCAAATACATTTACTAATTCCTTTATTCAAATACATTTACTTATGTTACTTACTTAAAATTATTCTCTAAGCTTGTTTATAGTCTTAATGACCTTTAAACATCATTAATAATGTCTTAATCATCTTATATTATCATTACCCATCCTTACCCATCCTTAGTTTTGCTTTAAAATACATTCTGGACAGATTTTGGGGTGGTCCTGGTTTGTGTCCTGGTTTTAAACCCGGACCAAACCACTGGAACAACTCTCGGGTGAAATTTTTGCATCGTCCGGGTTTGTGTCCTGGTTTTAAACCCGGACCAAACCACTGGAACAACTCTCGGGTGAAATTTTTGCATCGTCCGGGTTTGTGTCCTGGTTTTAAACCCGGACAAATTTGTTTTAGAACTTACAGGTATGATTTTGGGGTTGTCCTGGTTTGTGTCCTGGTTCCAAACCAGGACATTCCAGCCTGTTGCAAAATTTACAGTTTTTAAGCTTTGTTTCAATTCCATACTTCTACCAATCTCTTCCCCATAAATCCTACATATAATCTAGCATATTTTAGCATTGATTAAGCACTTTAAACTAGCCTAATCCACCTCTATCAAAATCTGTTACAAACACTCATTTCACTGTAAGTTTCTCCTCTGTTACAATTTCTACTTCTTATAGAAATGCTACAGACCTTCCTTCTCTTCTCCCATTCACTAAATTGACTCCTCCATTGCCTCATTTGCATTATACTCAACCTAAGTCTTACTCTGTACAATGCTCTTTTACTAAATCCTACATACTAATTCTTCCTTGTTTCTCCAACACACTTCAATATTCTTTGCTACAGATTTTATATCTCTTCATTTTTACCACAACTACTACTCCTTAGTTACTAAATCATCTCTACTAAATCCCAATACACGCCTTGGTTCTCCCATTCACCAAGTCATTCATACTACACAATTCCTACTAAAATTTCGCCATGGTTCACCTACTTTTCTTACTTATCCACACATCTTCTTGCTCATTAAATTCATCCCTATTCTAGCCAAACCACAAGGGTTCTATCAGCACACATACAAAACCTCAATACACCAATACTTCCTCAATTACAACACCAATACATCACTACTTCCTCAATCCACCATACTAATTCACATACACAATTTATTTGGCTCTAAGGCCTACAATCCTAATACAAGCTCATAATACTCAAATTTCCACAAACTACAATACCAATATAACATTCGGTTTCTTTGAGTGGTTTACCCATTCCCATTACACTAATGCATTTAAATTTATCATTAAGAGGAAGCTCTTACCTTAACGCTTACTTTTCCTTCCTTTCTCTTTTCCAATTGTTTTCCAATCCTCCTCTTTCTCTCTTTCTTGCACAATCGGCTACATGGGGAATGGAGTGCCAAACTCCATTCCCATCACCCAATACACACAAAATAAGTGTAATGAAATACTAACCCTTACGTTAACACTAATGCATTGAAATGTTCAAATCACAAATTCTAGGGTTTACCTTTGGAGTGTTTTAGGAGGGGTTTTAGCCCTTGGTTTGAGAAGGTGATTCCATCACCATTGCAAGGTTGTAATTTTTGCTTAAACGAGAGAGAGGAAGTAGAGTATTACAAGGGGGTAGGAATCGGTTGTAAAAGAAGATGAAGGAAACATGAGTTTTTCATGTAGATTTTTACCTTAATGGAGAGAGGAGACTCCAAGCTTTACTTTGGTACCATTTTCTCTTTGAATGGGGAAACCCCATGGAGATGAAGTTCTTCCTTTTCGAATTTTGAAAAGATAGAATTGTAGAGGATGATGAGGGGAGTTCAAATATGTAATTTGTTTTTGATTTGGAGCCTTAATAAGGCTTGGGCAAGCTTGAGAAGGTGAGCTGCCATGGTTGTCTCTTTGGAGCTTCCAAAATCGCCAACAGAGAAGAAGAAGAGGGAGGAATCGCTGGGTGAGGAGAACCACGCGAGAGAGAGGAGAAATGTGAGGGTGTGAGGAGAGAGGTAAGGTAAATACCTTTTTACTTTTTGGTACTTTTGCTTTTTGGCCCTTTAATTAATTAGCTAGTTACATTGTGTGTGTGGGGGTTTATTTGACTTAATAAAAACCGGCCCCTCACATTACTACTAGTTGGAGCGTTTTTCGTCTTTTATAGTAACGCCCGTTATTTTACCCGGTTCCGGTACTATTCACTAACCGGGTCCGTTTTCCGGAATTTTCTCATTTCTTTATTTTATTGGTTATTAAGCTTCCATTAATGCTTAATAATTGTTGTTTAATGATTTATAATTTTTACGGGTTCGTTTGACCACTTAAAGTCACGTTTTCGGGTCTTCTCGAAAAACGTGCATTAATGCTTATTAGCGTTTTAATACATTATTTGGATCCGTTTTCTTCGGGAGTTGTTCCATATATTATTTAGGTCTTATTAAGCCCTTAGAATCCATATAATACGCTAACCGAGATCTCATACCTCCTATGGTTATCTAACGCTTATTTAGCGTTTCCCCTTTTAAGCGTTTATTTATTTCTTTGGATTTATTTTTCCTTACCAATATTACTCAAGCATTATTAGGCTCTTAAATACGGATTAGAATTATCTTAATCACTTTATTTAAGTTTGGGGTATTTCAATCTACCCCCCTTAAGAACTTTGTCCTCAAAGTTGCTCAAGGTTATAGGATTACAATACTTGCTCATTCTTGCTTGTCTATGCCAATGGTCGTACATTCTTCCTCCTTACACTTTCTGAATTCATTACTCCAGGTTTCTACATTCATACCATACAAATATACCATACTTACTTCCATCCGCATCACATCCCACCATCTGGTTCCACATTACCAGATTTATACATACATACGGTGCAAAGCTATCCCCAAAGCAATGCAATATACATTACAATCCCGCAGGCACTCAGGTCATCTAGACACAGGACTCTTCTATGTCCCGCTGCCCTTGGAATAATACAATATGATACACTACTACCTCCTCAGGTATACACTTCTAGCAAATCCTTCATCTCCAGGCTAAGAAAATTTCTTTCGCAACTACTACTTAGAAATTTTCCAGAGCATACAACTCCAAATTCCACTCTGTATTTATTGCTTCTACCCTATGCGTGATTCTTGTGACCACTTGAGGGGAGCTTCAAGAATCATTCGACCCTGATGTGATCAGCATCAGTGTTGAACTATCTTTCCACCCCAATTTGTGTTCGGCTTTCCCTTGATCTGATCAGGATCAAGTTCGACTTCCCACATCCGTTTCAAACAACAGATAATTCAATCATTTTCATTTTCTACCTTTTTTACTCTTCCTAGTCATAATTACAAATTTCATACAACTCCAAGGGATGGAATTCAGTCCATCAACCATTCTCAATCTACTTCCCAAATACTTTCCTCGGAATTTGATGCCTAAATGCTCATTTCATCAATCTTCTCTACTATTCTGACTAGGGAATACAATACTTAAGAAATTCAGCTGTCCTAATTTACTTCCAATAACATACTTACGAATACACCACTCGTGGGCTACATTCCTCTACTACTCATAGACGATCCGTACTACTTCTTTAAGAATACAATACTTGTGGAGCTCCGTCCACTACTCATTCTCAATTGTCTCAAGACAATCACCTAGGGAGCTCAATTTCCTCTAGGTTCTACATCTGTTTTATACCGACTCATGCATCGTAATGCCATGTCTAGCTTCAGATAGGCGCACACTACAGGGATTATTATTTCCCGAGAGTTACTCTACTCCTCTTTCCTACTACTTTTACACTGGGTTACAAGATGGGTATATTCATCTTATGGTATTCGCATCTCTTGTGCCCAATTACCATAGTTACAATATGAATGAATACGTATGTTTATTTAGCATAAGTACCAATCATTAAATCAATTCTCATTTGTGCTATGCACATTATAGTTTACGTGTTTATATGTGATACTTACATTAAGCGGTTTTCACTCTACCCCCCTTAAAAGGGATTACGCCCACGTAATCTACCATATGTTATTATTAAACATTGGTTTACTCGTTTTGGGCAATCTGAAGCGTTTAGCTTCACTACGATATACTATACAATATGCTCTGGTCAAAGGTCTTAACCATACCAATGGTTTAGTCTTTGCACCGAGGATTCCTATATTTTATTTAACTCATAATTAATTCAGTTCTAGCCTATTAGGCTTCAAGGCATTAATAGCCATTCTTTCATACTTACTAGGTGTATTACATTTCCTAGCTAGGGCCCACTAGCTTCTGCTGCGCGACCCTGATAACTTGGGTTACTCACCCTTCATGTTATCCTTATGTGCTATACATCACCTTTTTATCCCTCTATTGTGGAAATAAGGTTTACTAACAGTGTGGTATTCTTTTACCGCTGTTTGAACTCAATGAGTTTTAGATTGTAACCAGCTCTCTGGTAATCTATTATACATATTATTCGTACTCCCACGATTATTCATTAAGTTCCTCCGACTTGTTGTCGGGCGAGGTTATGTCACTACCTAGTTGCAGTGCTTCCTCTGTTGTCACTAGCTTCTGAATAATACCAGTTCTTCTGGTTCAGTACAAGTGTTCGTTGCTTGTATGACCTTACATTCTCAATGCGTCGGTCCAAGTGACTTTTTTCAGTCTTCTTCACCTTTTTTTTCCCATGGAATTCACATCTTGTGATTGTTAGTGTGCTTACACTCTTCGTGCTTCTTTGGCCTTAGGCCGCACGGTTTGTTGCTAAGCTTGCTTGACTGGCTTATGCCATGTTGTGGTGAAAGAAGGGTTTACTACGGTTTACATTTCCCATATTCCTAGCTATCGCATTAGGTCATTGCTGCGCGAGTGCAATACCAAAACATTCGGTCATACAGAGTGCAGAGGCGTAACGCTTGGCAGTAAGTCACTTATGTGATAGGGATGAATCTTTCTGCTTGTCATCTCATACTTATACTTCGTGTCATTGTCCAACTACTTCCTCTGAAATACCCCAAACCTTGCTATGTTGTTAAACATTAAAAACATGATTTATTAAGACTAAAAGGGTCTTAAAAACCCTAGTAAAAATTTAAACAAAAGCAAACACAAAATGTGCTTTAAAGTCAATAAGAGCTAAAATGTGCTCTAAGCTTGGAATAGGCTTGGGTAAGACCTAATGAACTTACCAAGACCTCATTTATATACTAATGAACTTATTAAACCAATTACCAAAGAAAACCAAGCTTGAAAACAAGTTAAAACACAAAATGTGCTTTAAGAAGTCTTAAAGCACATTTTTGAAAAATTGTCTTGTAAATGAGTTTTGAATGGCTAAATGTCCATCATTACTCTTAAATATATATGTGTACTATATAGTATCACATTTGGGTGGCTATATTAATGGAAATCAAAATTTCACTTCTAAGTGCCTTGTTTAGGTGAATAGTAACTTTTACAAGCTAGTTTATAACATATGTTGTATTAAGTAATTAAATTGACAAACAAAGACTAAGATACCCTCATACTAATAAGGGGGGCCGTTTTTATATGTGTGGTGACTCACCACTCTCTAGTTAATGTAATAAGTAAGTAAAGCAAACTAAGTAAACTTACTTTTACTTTATAAACATAAATATCTCCTTAAAGCAAATCCTATCTTCACTCTCATTTCTTTCCTTCATTCACACGGTTTCCCACCTCTCTTCTCCTTCTTCCTTGTTCTCTCTCGGTAATACCTACCACCATGGAAGTTCCACTTTGACCACTTGCTAAATCTAGCTCACTTGTCCAAATCAAAAACAAAGACCACCAATCTCTTCCTCTCATCAAGCTCTTCATTCCTATCTTCTCAAAACTCCAAGAGCTCCATTTCGGTGCCAAGGTGTTCCACCATTGAAGGAGCTTGAGCTTGTATTTTGACATATTGTTGATCTCCTTTGCTTCTAGGTAAGGAATCTCAAAGAAAAATCATGTTTCCTCCATGTTTTTACCTTGACCGAAAATACACATTGATATAGCTCTTTGTGTGACTTTGTTCTAGCTTCATTTCAACTCTTCATGGACTAGGTGGAGTCCTCTCTTGTTATATATTCAAACTCTCTTCAAAGATCAAGGTAAAACAACTACATTAATGTTTTTGAAACAATGTCAAATTAGGGTTTACAATGAGATGAAGCTCAAAGCTTGAATACTCATTATGGTGTTTGTATATTGTCTAGAACTTGACAAGGAATCAAAATACCATACGGTTTTGTAAGGAATCAAGAAGGAAGTGTTTTGGAAAAAGAGGTAAATCTACTAACTTAATGTTGTTTAATGCCTTAGGAGAAATGAGCTTATAAATGCTTATTAAAACTACCTAAAGAGCAAATGGTGAATGACTTAGTAAGTGTTCTCAAGAGACTAGTAAAGGGCATATGTGTTGTTGAGTGTATTTGCAGGTTAAAGGCATATATATTGTGGAAATTCAGTGTTTATGATTTAAGCACCTTAAGGGCCTAAGAGCCATGCATTTTAAGGGCCTAAGTGCCATGCAATTTAAATTATGCACTATATTGTAATGTGGTGTAAATTTGGTGAAATTGTGTATGAGAGTGTTCTTGGTGATTTTAGATGTTCTTGTGTGTTTAAAGGAGAAGTAAAGTGTTTAGGCTTAGTAATGTTCTAGGGAACCCATGTCAAAATTTAGGTAAGAAGCAAGAAGTTCTAAGTGTTTACATAAGGATTGGTGAGTTAGAAAATGTAGGAAATGAATAAGGAGTTCATGATGTTTTAAAGGAATTTTGATGAACTAGGAAGTACTCTAGAGTGTAATAAGGACTTAGGCATGATCTTGAGATTTAGTAGGTACCAAAGTCACTTTGGACTTAGGTAAATACCTAGGCAAACTTTGGTAAAATAGGAGAAGTGTACACTAGGAAAAGAGTTTCAAGAAGGATATAAGGAATAGTTGTGAAAGATGATGCTTGGGAGATGATGTTAAGTTAAGGAGAAGCATTTTGGGATAGTAGTTATCATAGGTATGAAACACCACTTGGAAAACTAGGAGAAAATATTGTAAGTGTTAGGAATTTTGTGAAGGGATAAGTAAAGGCTTAAGGAATTAGAAATGAGTTTTATGAGTGTTTAGGGTGTCTTAAGTTGTGTTTAAAGTGCCCAAATGAGGTTAGGGAGTACTAGGTTATATGGGGTGAAGTTTGGAGTTGAATGTAAAAAGGAAAACATAGATTTGGGGGCCGACCGGACTTGCGACCGGACTTGCAAGCTCGGTCGGGACCTGTTTACCCTGCGAGAATTAGCTTCTGGAATGGACCGGACATAGGACCGGACTTACAAGTCCGGTCGGAGTAGGATTTTGTACGGATTGAGTTACTGGAATCGACCGGACATGGGACCGGACTTGACAAGTCCGGTCGGGCTGAATTTCCGAAGGGGAGAAACTCTCTGGAATCGACCGACATGGACAAGTCCGGTCGGCAAGTCCGGTCGGACCTAAACTTGTAAAAAAAAAAAACAGAAAAGAATGTGACTTATGTAGTTAACCCTAGGGTGTATAATGAAGGTAACCTAGGGTGAGGTAGACATTAAATCATGTCATACAATCATGTTGAATACTTAGTAAGTGTGAAGTTAAATAAATAATTAACCGACATTACTAATGTTTAGGATTCTCTCAAGGTGGAAACGAAACAAGGCAAGGACCAAGGTATGGTTTTCTTGCAGTCTGTTGCCTACCGTTTACACCGGCTTGGGTGTTGGTTGTTTTCTGAGTGTTTACGACCTTATAAGATTAAGGCATGAAAAGAGTTTACAGTTGTTATACATTATGATGTTGTAAGGTTATGACTCCTTTCCCTTGGTTGTCTAACAAGACCTAAATGTTTGCTTGTATGTGACTTAACAAATATTGTGTGATCACTAACAAGTGCTAACCGGGGGAGTGAGGAGTCCGGTTGTTCCGGCCACGCGTGTGATGGATGGGGGTCGATATCAATTCCGGTTCGGCTCCCTTGGTGTATGTATAGGTGGTATTCCAATTTGGTTTCTACCTTCCCTTAGCTTATCCAAAGCTAGTTACTGACTCACGTCGGGCCATAGGGGCATACGTATGTTATTTCGGTGTGCTTGGGATTACTATATCCGACACACCTTTGGTATAAGTTAACCGTTCTATATAACCGGACGGTAACGAGGATGGTAACGAGCTTAACATGGATTGGTAAAAATCCCTAGGCTCTTGTGTATACTAACAATGTGGAAGGTTCCTTGTGAGGACCAAGTTTATGGTGTTATGTATTGATGTTGTGATGCTATGCAATTTCCCTTGCTATGCTATGGTATATATGTATATATGTTGGATGTTCTAAAATGAATGCCATGTTATTATGACAATTGGTTGCGCGTATCCCGGTAGTCGATGGGCTGCGCGTTAGCCATACCAGCAAAGGTGCTGACCCCTCGGGGGCTCCATATTTTTATTGCAGGATGAGGATCGAAGAGGTAGAGTGGCTCTAGGTCCTAGGTTGTTGATATACTTTTGGATAAGTAGGTTGTTGAGCCGGGATGCGCCTGTGCTCCCGAGGCGTTACATTTGATACCGTTGTTATACAGTGTTGGATGATTATGGTTGGAGATGTGTTGTAAATTAAATACTCGGTATGGTTGGTTATGTTTATAATGGATGTTAGTTACTATGCTCGGGAGTCTGATCATCAGACCGATACACTTGTATTTATTCTGCCTAGTTACCACGTGGGTGGTTAACGGCGTTGTAACACCAAAGCGAATAGTTATTGTTTGGTTGGTTATTTCCGCTGCGATCTCGGTAGATGATAGGGGCGTTGTAGGGGTGTTACATCCTCATTCCGGTCACTCGTTGCGCACCGTATTCTTACTCACTATACAACATCGTTTTTACGGTCTCCGTTACTGTGGTAGCCTATCTTACTCCTTGCCATTATCGTTGGCACCATTTCCTTATGGTGTACAAACACTAGGAGGTTCCTCGTCACATGTATGACGGATGTCGTAGTATACCGCAATACTATTATCTTCCCATTGTGGGGATGTTTTTTTCAATTTAGGTTTCATGTGTTGGTTAGCTTACCTCACATTACTTCCTCATTCATGATATAGTTTGTCAAATATCTTAGTTGACCAAGGATGAAGTGGTTTATCGTGTTGCAAGCTCTCTTGAGCGTTGGTCATTCATGGTGTGTAGTGTGCACACCCATTGATTGTTTTCGACAATTACTGTCTCCATAGTGCTGAGCATTGGTTATAGGCTCTAGCGGTGCAGTTTTACTTGTATGTACATCACTGGACATCCCAAGAAACTTCGAGGGTTTTCTGGTCCCGTTCTCCAATTGGAGGGTATTCTATCACTAACAAGTGAAGGTTCTTGTTGAGGGGTTGTCTCCACTCATAGGTCTCATGACTAGGTTTATCATGTTGGTGTTTATACAATGGTTCACCACATGCTTGAGTGCATAAGGAGTATGCTTACTCCTTCGAGTTTTGATTCTCTAAAGGGATGTGCTTCTACAGTTCACAGCCTCTTGTAGGCGTAGTGGTTTGGAAATCTCATTTCCTTATTCGTTGTCTCTTGGCAATATTTATGCACAAGTTTCGTTGTTATAGTGGATGGAAGCCTTTCCTAAGGGTTCACATCTTCACCACATTGGTGGTCTTTGGTTAACGAGGGATACCTTTCCTCGAGTTTCTCATGGTGTCCATGTGTGGACTAGAGCAATGTTGGCACTAATACGATTCCTATGCCTCTGTGCTTACAGAAGGCATGAAGGGTAGTTAAGAGCTCGTCAATTGTATACTAGACTAATGTTCTAGCGACAGACACTGAGTGATATCCTACACTCTCTAAGTTAGATGTTGGGTTTGAACTGGTGGTCCAGTTGTTGATTTCTTGTCGTATGAGGCAATATCTCTTGCAAGTCTTGTTATCAAATAGTGTGGGTTACACATCCATTAAGGTTTACATAATATAGTTTGTTGATGGCTTTTAAGCCGTATCGCCGCGAGCTATGCTCTTGCAAGCTGCTTATCCTGTTTCCACTCCTTGTATACCATCACAGGATGAAGATATATTGCGGGCTCCGGGGTAAGTCGTGACATCCGCTTCCGTTCATAGGAGGCCCTTTAGGCAATCTGGTGCTAATCAGTACCTTCTTGTAGTTTAGGGTATTTCCCATTATGCGAAATCCCTTCGGTGCTCTAACCGAGTGTTCTTTCTATTTCCCGTGTTCTTATTATGATGCTTGTTCGACTGTTGTCAACTCAGACACCCTTCGAGGGTTGCCCCTGGGTGTTGTTAGGTTATGCCGTTACATCCGGCTAACGTTATGATACGTTACACTATACTACCTTGTGGTATTATATTTGAGCTATTCCCTTTTGGGTTATAGCGTCTCCCATTCTTGGGTAGATTGTTTATACTTGTTCCTAGTGCTTGAGACTAGGTTTAAATGTCCTCTCTAATGATGGATTATATTTGTGGTAATCTTGTAATTGCTCTTGGGAATTCTGTCCCGTTTGTTGAGCATTGTGGTGTTCACGTTAGGCTTTTGCCTTACTGTGTTCAGGCTGGGTATCCCTTCCAGCTGTCATGTGTTTGTTGACATCTTGAGACATATCCAATGTCTATTCTTACTAGTCTGCGCTCCTTGTGCTTCCTAATTCTCATTCCTCATCTTCAGATGGATTCTCTGAGTTCCTTTGTACTTAATCGCCTGAGGTGTCCAGCTGTTCAGGTTTGAACTTACTAATGGTCCGTAGAACGGAGTTGGCTACTTCCCGTGTTTTGTGCACTACATGTATACATATGTGGGGTACCATGTTGGTACGTTACCACTTACCTAACTATGTGTCAGGCCCGCAAGCTCCTTCGGAGTGCGGTTGTCCCACATCCCGTAATTGGGTACACTCGTAGTGCTCGTCACACGCCTAGGTGAAGTATTCTATTGTCAACTCCTCTTGTATCAATCTATGATACTCACCGTAATTTTGTGTGTTTTGTTTAAAAATCCAAGGTTTTAAAAGAAGGTTTGTGGTTTGAAAGAAAACTTGGTTTTAAAACCATGGTTCGGTGTTAAAGAAGTCTCTCATGGCATAGCCATGTTTGCGGTCTTGACCAAGTCTAGCAACTCGCTGACTGGTATATTCTAAATACAGTGGTCGGGCCGTTAAGCCTTCCCAAGGTTCCATACGTCTGGTTGTTAGGATGTGTGATCCTGTGGTTGTTTCGTTACGGTCACCGTACATACTATGTACTTGTGACGTAGTAGTGTTCCCTTACATATTCGCGTTGTTCTGCACTTGCCGTGGCAAGTGCGTGGTACTGGTGGTTTTTGAGTAATCCTATACCGATCACGGTATGGTTTTCACTCACATTTGATAGTCTTGTTGACTCTTCCCTTGATCTTGTTGATCTACAATTGGTATACTCGATCTTTTTAAGTAGCTTCCCATCGATCTTGACATGGTCGTCTTGGTCGGGTACTTTTCCAATCCTTGGAGATCCCCATTTATCTAGTTTTATGTTTTCCCTTGTTGCTCGTTCCCACTGGTTTACCGTGGTTATTGAGCCTTAGCTTGTTTAGGCACTACTCTTGTAGTCCTATCAGTTCATATCCCGTGGATATCCTTGTAGCTGTGTACGTTATGTCAGCCAGGTATTGTAACCTCTTGGCGTTGTAGTTCCGGAGTTAGCCACTCCTGACTACCTCCTTAGTCAGCTAGCATACCGTTGGTGGTATTACTTAGCTATTATTGTCCCGTAGACTCGTATCTCGGGCTTGTCCTGTTTCCTTTTTCCGCTCTGTTTCACGCTTAGTGCTTCTTTTCCTGCTGCTGATTGGTTAGCTAGGTTCGCGACTGCTAAGCAGGTCGCCCATGTTGTGCTGTTGTTAGTCTCCTTATGGTTGGAGTGCTCATTCCACCGCTATTAAGTGCGGGTATCGTTGTTCAACCGGGATCCATCTCCGGGTCTTCCAATCCTTGGAATCTACTGCTTGTCAAGTTCTCGTTTACTGTGTGATTGCTTCACATCTGCCAGATCGGTTTTTCCCGAGTATGAGGACCTTCCTTCTCTCTGGCGTACTTTCCCAAGTTATACAAAGGGATTTGTGGAGGGCGGGTCTGGTATTGGTATTTAGGTATCCGGTACTCACCGGGAGTTCCTCACTAGCATATCTCTAATGCTAACACTCAGCCCTTAGCCCTAAGCTTTTAAATCCTAACTCGGTATTCCTAAACTCGGTACTTCCAGTCATCAGAGCGATACTTCGCTCTGATACCACTTTTTGTAACACCCCTACCGCTAATACCGTCATTATCGTCCAATCTCCTTATACAATACAGATTCACGCAGCGGATACTTACATACTCAACGGTGGGTGATACACTGCCGTTAGTCACCCACGTGACCAACAAGGCTACTACTACATACAGCATCGGTCTGATGGACCGGAATATCCGAGTACTACACAAATACAATACATACTCCCATTACTTACCGAGTACTACAATACTCCATTCGATACAATACTCCATCCAATGCAATGCTCCATAATTCAATACAAGATAATACACTACACATACCGAGTTTACTAAGTTCCAAATACAAATACGATACTTCCTCCGAGTTCATACATACTCTCTAAGAGTCTATCCACTACCCGTTTCTCACAACTACATACTCGTAACTTACATACTAGTGTACCCTTGGTACATTTCCACATTCAAGGCTACAAGCCTTATACCATTTACTACAATCTACCTTTCCCCCTAGTAATCTAGGCATGTCCGTCGGTCTCTTCTGTGACCAGGTCTGCTTCGGGTACCTGCACACTAAAAACGTTCCCCGAGGGGGTCAGCTTCGTCGCTGAATATGATAACCGCATACCCCGCGTACTAGCGAGGTACGCCGACCATTTGGTCGAATACATGCAATTCATTTTGCAATACATACATGCATACATACTTACATACATACTACATACATACTTAGATACATACATACTTTCATTCACAATACTACAGTACGACACAAGGTATACATACATACGCACAGTACAATGCATGTTTGGAAGACAATACAAGTCAACCAATACTTACTTACCATCTTCCAGAATACACATACACAATACTTACTCAGTACATACTCAATACGCAATACGGAGATACACTTCTCCAATTCACACAGAAGGCTTGTTAGCTTCTTGACACACCCGGGTTAGTCGGGTGTTCAATACTCTTTTACTCCCGGTCAATGACTTACAATAGTCAAGACCAATACTCATACAATACTACTTCTTACATACTTTACTCAAGTCAAGTCGGTATGACCTCCGGGCAGGGATTACTACATCCCACCACCGGGCTTTAGGGTGGCCCACTAATCCAGGGTGCTACCCATTCAAGGGGATTGGTCCATGGAAAAGATTACAGCCAGGATTCGGATCCAACCTCTTGTGTTTCCTTATCCTCACGCGTGGCCGAAACTATCTCGGACTTCTACTCATTCCATTACTCATTACTCATGTCAGGAGTTAGATTGTTAGGAATTAGTAGAAGTCAGTACTTCATTTCCATACATACATACAATACACAAGTACACAATACTTCCACATACTTCTCATTTCCATTCATTCATTTCATGAATTATACAAACTAATTGTTCAAGAAGAAACAACAAGAACAAAATAGTTCAAACACAGTTAAGTGCAATATAAGTCCGGTTCGTGCATTTATCTTATTGGTGATCACATAAGCACACAAATCGGGGTAACCAGGTTAGGATACAGAGCATGAAGAAATCATACCTTTCACCATTGCTTTCGGACTCACCGACTCCTCTTCGGTGGTCAACTATTCGAATCCTAGCATATACATACAGTTGGGTGGTTAATCATCTATAATTAACCTTACTTATTACTTTGTTACAGTTTCCTAGTGTTTACTTACTAATTCCTTATTATTCAAATACATTTACTAATTCCTTATTATTCAAATACATTTACTTATGTTACTTACTTAAAATTATTCTCTAAGCTTGTTTATAGTCTTAATGACCTTTAAACATCATTAATAATGTCTTAATCATCTTATATTATCATTACCCATCCTTACCCATCCTTAGTTTTGCTTTAAAATACATTCTGGACAGATTTTGGAGTGGTCCTGGTTTGTGTCCTGGTTTTAAACCCGGACCAAACCACTGGAACAACTCTCGGGTGAAATTTTTGCATCGTCCGGGTTTGTGTCCTGGTTTTAAACCCGGACCAAACCACTGGAACAACTCTCGGTGAAATTTTTGCATCGTCCGGGTTTGTGTCCTGGTTTTAAACCCGACAAATTTGTTTGAACTTACGGGTATGATTTTGGGTTGTCCTGGTTTGTGTCCTGGTTCCAAACCAGGACAATTCCAGCCTGTTGCAAAATTTACAGTTTTTAAGCTTTGTTTCAATTCCATACTTCTACCAATCTCTTCCCCATAAATCCTACATATAATCTAGCATATTTTAGCATTGATTAAGCACTTTAAACTAGCCTAATCCACCTCTATCAAAATCTGTTACAAACACTCATTTCACTGTAAGTTTCTCCTCTGTTACAATTTCTACTTCTTACAGAAATGCTACAGACCTTCCTTCTCTTCTTCCCATTCACTAAATTGACTCCTCCATTGCCTCATTTGCATTATACTCAACCTAAGTCTTACTCTGTACAATGCTCTTTTACTAAATCCTACATACTAATTCTTCCTTGTTTCTCCAACACACTTCAATATTCTTTGCTACAGATTTTATATCTCTTCATTCTTTTACCACAACTACTACTCCTTAGTTACTAAATCATCTCTACTAAATCCCAATACACGCCTTGGTTCTCCCATTCACCAAGTCATTCATACTACACAATTCCTACTAAAATTTCGCCATGGTTCACCTACTTTTCTTACTTATCCACACATCTTCTTTCTCATTAAATTCATCCCTATTCTAGCCAAACCACAAGGTTATATCAGCACACATACAAAACCTCAATACACCAATACTTCCTCAATTACAACACCAATACATCACTACTTCCTCAATCCACATACTAATTCACATACACAATTTATTTGGCTCTAAGGCCTACAATCCTAATACAAGCTCATAAATACTCAAATTTCCACAAACTACAATACCAATATAACATTCGGGTTTCTTTGAGTGGTTTACCCATTCCCATTACACTAATGCATTTAAATTTATCATTAAGAGGAAGCTCTTACCTTAAGCTTACATTTCCTTCCTTTCTTTTCCAATCCTCCTCTTCTCTCTTTCTTGCACAATCGGCTACATGGGGAATGGAGTTGCCAAACTCCATTCCCATCACCCAATACACACAAAATAAGTGTAATGAACATACTAACCCTTACGTTAACACTAATGCATTGAAATGTTCAAATCACAAATTCTAGGGTTTACCTTTGGAGTGTTTTAGGAGGGGTTTTAGCCCTTGGTTTGAGAAGGTGATTCCATCACCATTGCAAGGTTGTAATTTTGCTTAAACGAGAGAGAGGAAGTAGAGTATTACAAGGGGGTAGGAATCGGTTGTAAAAGAAGATGAAGGAAACATGAGTTTTTCATGTAGATTTTTACCTTAATGGAGAGAGGAGACTCCAAGCTTTACTTTGGTACCATTTTCTCTTTGAATGGGGAAAACCCATGGAGATGAAGTTCTTCCTTTTCGAATTTTGAAAAGATAGAATTGTAGAGGATGATGAGGGGAGTTCAAATATGTAATTTGTTTTTGATTTGGAGCCTTAATAAGGCTTGGGCAAGCTTGAGAAGGTGAGCTGCCATGGTTGTCTCTTTGGAGCTTCCAAAAATCGCCAACAGAGAAGAAGAAGAGGGAGGAATCGCTGGGTGAGGAGAACCCACGCGAGAGAGAGGAGAAATGTGAGGGTGTGAGGAGAGAGGTAAGGTAAATACCTTTTTACTTTTTGGTACTTTTGCTTTTTGGCCCTTTAATTAATTAGCTAGTTACATGTGTGTGTGTGGGGGTTATTTGACTTAATAAAAACCGGCCCCTCACATTACTACTAGTTGGAGCGTTTTTCGTCTTTTATAGTAAACGCCCGTTATTTTACCCGGTTCCGGTACTATTCACTAACCGGGTCCGTTTTCCGGAATTTTCTCATTTCTTTATTTTATTGGTTATTAAGCTTCCATTAATGCTTAATAATTGTTGTTTAATGATTTATAATTTTTACGGGTTCGTTTGACCACTTAAAGTCACGTTTTCGGGTCTTCTCGAAAAACGTGCATTAATGCTCTATTAGCGTTTTAATACATTATTTGGATCCGTTTTCTTCGGGAGTTGTTCCCATATATTATTTAGGTCTTATTAAGCCCTTAGAATCCATATAATACGCTAACCGAGATCTCATACCTCCTATGGTTATCTAACGCTTATTTAGCGTTTTCCGCTTTTAAGCGTTTATTTATTTCTTTTGGATTTATTTTTCCTTACCAATATTACTCAAGCATTATTAGGCTCTTAAATACGGATTAGAATTATCTTAATCACTTTATTTAAGTTTGGGGTATTTCAATAAGATACATTCCTTGATCTTACCACCTTGGGCTATACAACGTTCTCGGATAACTCAAAGATTATACGTAACACATAAGTGAGGGCTTAAAAGATAATTGAGACTTTGAAATAAGAGTAAGGAGTTTATTTAAGCGTAACATGGGCTACAAGTGATTGATGATAGATTACCTTTAATATTCTTCAGAGTACTGTTGATTGTTTGCGCAAGTTGATTAGAACTGCTACAGCGTTACCCAGGTACGATTTCTCGTACTCAGCTTGACATGTTTTGTTTTATGGACTTTTTTGGAATTTATGGAATGTTTTCTCGTTTCTCGTACTCAGCTTGACGTGTTTTGGACTTTATGGAATGTTTTGTACGATTTCTCGTACTCCGATATTGTTGTTGTTTGTCTTGTGGAATGTTTTGGAAAACGCTAACTGACTGTAAGAGGAATTTCTAAAAGGGCATGGTTGTATAACTAACTCAGCTTGTGTGACTAACTGAGCCTTGAATGTGAAACTTACATGGGTATTGATTCCTTCTATTTGGTACCCCGTTAGACATTGGCTGCTTAGGGTTTACGCTTCTGCACTCTGTAGGACTGAGTGTTTTGGTATTGCTCTGGGTAGTTAGTGATCTAATGGGAAATGGAAAGTGTTATTCTTGGTATGGAGTATGGATTATTTCTATTAAGTGGTGCACACACTTTTCACCGATGACCGAGAACGGGTCGGTGGCAGCGGAGGTCTGCTATACCTCGTCCATCTGGACAACTGACAGCGGAGGTCTGTTTACCTCGTCCTTGTGACAACTGACAGCGGAGGTCTGTTTACCTCGTCCTTGGGACAACTGACTGGCAGTGGGGGCCATCTCTCCCAATTGGTTTATTCCACTCTTGAGTATATTTTGTCTATGGGAATCATCTTCTGAAATGGTGGAGACATAAACTGTCTACCACGGGTTATGGATATTAATGTCACTCCTAGTCCTTTGTGACTACTTAAGTCTTTCTCTTCTTAACCTGAATTGGTTCTAACATCAACAATGGATGCTTACTAACTATGTGGTGTGACTACTTAAGTGGATGACTTGTTTCAGAAGTTCTCTATCTCTATCTTGTCTTGTTTTCTTTTCTCTTTAACTTGATTGTTTTGAAGTGCTTTATCTCTGTTTTACTTTCAAGAGTTTAATTTCAAGTTACTGTTTATTTTGAGGAGTTATGTTTTAAAGATTGTTTTGGAGAATTGTACCAGTTCCATTCCAGGGAACTGACTCACCCTCCCGGGGTGGGCTGCTTGGTTTCATCTTGCAGTATAAATTGATTTACAGGTGGCCACGAAGAGCATGAGTGATTGGGATGGGATTAGGCTTATGGAGAGTGAATGTACTTTATTATTGTTATGTTAATGTTAAGTTTTCTCGAAGTTCAGACCGTAACTTAGTTAATTGTAATGGTTGTAATTGGTGAGGTTGGTACCGGGTGTTTGGAGCCCGATGGTCTGTAGCACATTTAGTTTATTTTCCGCTGTTGTTTTATTATTATAGGGGTGTTACAGGTCGGCCCTGGAATTTTCCAGCGTAATTCTCTACTGACTCCGACCGACCTTGGGACCGACCTTGGGTAAGGTCGGTCGAGTCACAAAAAAAAAATTTTAATAATAATTATAATAAGTATATATATATATGTATACCTACATATACATATTTACATATAAATGTACCATTACTAAGTAAGTAAAAGAACTTGAAGTAATAAAGAGTAAGTAAACAATGTGTAAGTATAAGAATTGTAGGGACTTAGTAAGTATGAGTTAGGAAACATAAAAAGGTAATCGAGTTAAGTTAATGATAATTAGATTAATCACTCGATCATATGTATGCTATAGGACTTGATTTGTGAGCACCGAAGGAAAGTTGGGATACAAGTACAACGGTGAACGGTATGAATTTCTCATGCCCCGTATGCTACCTGGGTACTCTGATTTGTGTGTGTGTGTGCTAATTGATCACCAAATAAGATAAGTGCACGAATCGGAGTTATCATGCTTACTTCTGAATATGTAGTGTTGTATCTTGTTGTATATTATCCTTAATTCATAGTTTGTATAATTCATGAAATGTATGGATGAATATGAATGTGTGTATGTATGATGTATTGTACTGTGACCGAATGTGTTTGTGATTGGACTTCTAACTGATTCCTAACAAGCTAACCAATCTAACTTAAATTGGTAATTAAATTTGGAATAAGTAGAAGTCCGATATAGTTTTGGCCACGCGTGAGGATGCGGAGACGCAAGAGGTTGGATCAAAGTCCTGACTCTTAAACTGGTCCGCGGCCCAAATCCCTTAAATGGGTAGCATCCCGGATTGGTGAGTCAAGTAAATCCCGGTGGTGGGACGGTGTAGTTTGAAATACCCCAAACCTTGATACGTCGTTAAACATTTAAACTATGGTATTTAAAGGCTAAAGAGTGCCTTAGAAACGTCAGTGTACAATTTAAACCATAGTAAAAATAGTAAAGCACTAAAAGGCAGTTTGAGCAAAAACATGCTCTAAGCTTGGAGTGAACTTGGTTAGGACCCAAAGAACCTACCAAGACTAAATAATATTCAATTATGATTTAATAAGGCTAATTAAGTCCTTAGGAAACCTTGGTAGACAATTAAACCAAACAAACACAAATAAATACCTTAAAGTCAATATGGGCAAAAATGTGCTCTAAGCTTGGGATAAGTTTGTAAAAGACCTAAAGGTCATACCTATACCTTAATTATGTGTTAATGAACATATTAAATCAATTACTAAAGAAACCAAGCTTGAAAACAAGTTAAAACACAAAATGTGCTTTAAGGAGTCTTAAAGCACATTTTTGAAAAATTGTCTTGTAAATGAGTTTTGAGTGGCTAAATGACCATAATTACTCTTTAATTAATATGTGTACTACTTAGTATCACATTAGGAAGTCTAAATCAATGGAAAAAAAAATTTTCACAAATATGTGCCTTAGTTTGTGAATAGTAACTAAATTGTACTAGTTTATAACATAAGTCAATATAAGTGACTTAGTTGGTCAACAAAGACCACCAAAGAGCCTAAACTACTAAGGGGCGATTTTCATATGTGACTCACCACACTTGACCAATCAAATAACTAAGGAAAGTAATAAAGCAAAAGAACTATTTGCTTTTGAACATAAATATCTTAATAAAGTGTACCCTCTCACCTCATTCTCTTATTCTCCTTCACTCACCATCGATTTCTTCATCTTCTCCCAAGGTACATCGGTTTTGCTACAGCAAACCACACCATCTCCAACTTCCATAGCTTGTAACTTCTAGCTCCATGATCCAAATTTAATTCTAAGACCATATTTGTTTTAGTTAGACAAAGCTCTACACTTCTATCATTTCAAATCTTCAAAAGCCTCATTTGGGCGCCATGGAGATTCACCATGTAAGGAGCTTGAGTCTATATTTTTGTGCCTTGTTGATCACCTTTGCTTCAAGGTAAGGAAAAACCAAAGAAAACTTCATTTCCTTCACTTTTGTTGTTGACCAAAAATTCACCATGTAATGGTGTTTTCTTTTACTCATTCATAGCTCATTCCAACCATTCAAGGGCTTGGTGGGAACCTCTCTTGTTACATATTCAAGTTCTCTTTCTAATTCAAAGGTAAATATCATTTTAGTGTATTAAAACACTTATGTTAAACTAGGGTTTGTATATGAGTTTAAGTAGGAATTCTTAAGCTCATTACCCTTATATGTATATTGATTAGAAGTTGACAAGTGATCAAACTCCTTGCTGATTTTCAGTTCAAGGAAACAAGAAAGAAGTTTGAGAGGAAAAGAGGTAAACAAACTATCTCAATGTAGTTTAAATGCCTTAGGAAAAGTGAGCTTGATTTGCTTAATAAAATACCTAAGGAGCCAATGGTGAATGACCTAGTAAAATGCTCTCAAGGAAACTATTAAAGGGCATATGTTTTGTTGTATGTAATTGCAGGTCAAAGGCATTATTTATGTGGGAGATTCAGTGTTTAAGGTTTATGCAATTTAAGGGCCTAAGTGCCAAGCAATTAGATTATGCACTATATTGTGATGTAGTGTAAATTTGGTGGAGTTTTGTGTGTGAGAAAGTTCTTGGTGGATTTAGGTGTTCTTGATTGATTAAAGGTGAAAACCTAAGTGTTTGGATGTGGGAATATACAAGAGAAGCTATGGCAAAATTTAATTGATAGACAAAGGAGTTTATGTGTTCTAATGAGATTTTATGACCTAGAAGGTACTAGGAATTGTTAAGTGTTAAGATGGTGAAAGAAAGTGAATTATGATGCTTTAGGTGTTAAGATGCCATGGGCATTGTCTTGGAGGACTTAGAGATCAATGGGTGTTTTAAACACACCAAGGTTCAGTATGTGAAGTGCTAAGTCTTGTGCAAGTTTTGGTGATCAAAGGAAAAATAATGCCTTGTGGAGATTTAAGTGTGAACTAGTGGAAAATAGAAGGAGTTTGTGTATGGGAGGTGTATGTGTGAAATAATGCCCTTGGAGTAGTGGTGATAGTGGTAAGGTAACATTTTGGTTAATGAAGTTGTAGGCATGAAACTACCACTTAGAAAACTTAAGGAAAAACATTACAAGTGTTAAGAGGTGTTGTAAGGAAATTGAGTAACAAGTTTGGACAATGTTTAAGGAGGCTCAAGATGATATTTTGGCATTAGAATATACCTAAGATCATTTGGGAAGTCTATACATATAATGGTAAGGAGAACAATTGCAACAAGACTTAGAAAATGTTAAAAAATGCAAATGTGTAGCAGTGGTCCGGGACCTAGGTCTTGGGTAATGTCCCGGACCATGCATCAAAAAGGGGCCGAGAGTTCTTACACAGCCTTGGTCCGGGACTTAAGTTTTGTAAGAAGTTCCGGACCACCCCTTGTTTTACCCCCAAGAGCATATGCCTACATTGGTCTGGGACCTAGGACCTGTATGAAGTCCCGGACCACCCATGAAAACAGCCCGAGGGTTTTACAATGACTAGGTCTGGGACCTTAGATGGGGACCAAGTCCCGGACCACTCTAAAAATGTGATTTAAGGTTGGAAAATGATGTCTAATGATGGGGATTGATAAGTAATGATGTTATAAGGTTGTTAAGGACATGTTAGGTGGGTTATAAAGACAATTAAGTGGGTGAAAAGTTGTAATAAAATGTGAGAGTAAAACAAGTTAAAAATGTCAAGTTATTTAACTAGTTAACAGGGATAAGTTATGAGCATTAGACTTTAAACAATCATGTTACCCCCGATGTTAATAAAAGTGAATGTAATATTACCTGTGGTTCGAGAATTGTTCGAGGAACATAAGTGGACATGATAGAGTGGACTCCGGTGACAGGTATGGTTTTCTTGCAACCTGTGTCCTACCGGATTACACCGGCTTGTTGATAAGTGTCCAAATGAGCATGTTTCATAGGTGTATGTCATATATTATATTAACACTTTTCTTGCTCATTTCTCCACTTTTGTTAGTTTTCCTCTAAATTATGTTTATTTGTACTTACTTACTTTCACGATAATATTACTCACTTATTATATATTTTCTTAGATTTATGTATTAATATGAACTGATATATTTTATGTGTCTAATGCAGGAATATATATATATATATATATATATATATATAATATATATATATATATATATTAAACACGTGTGATGATCATGGGCACATTATATTCTTCACGAGGAGCACACGAACGGAGAAAAGACTATATAATAAAGTCTCACGAGCTATCATTATATAATAAGTCTCACGAGCTATCATTTTCACGAGCTATCATTATAATTCGTGAGCCTTGCATGAAGAACCGCCCGGACAAGAATCACAACCGCCTCTGCTACCATAGGCGGACGTAACACTGAATGAAACAAGACAACCGCCTGTTGTTTGGGTGGTCTTGGAAGCGGACGTGAATGTGAGCCATGCGGACGTGGTGGAACAAACTAACGCAACCGCCTGGTTGTCAGGCGGACAACGAGGAGGACACCACGCGGACGCGTGTAAAAATCCAGATCTGAGACGCGAACAGTTTTCTTCTTCCTGGCGCCGTCTGCAACTTGCCTTCGCCGACTCGCCCACTCGTCCACTGTCTGCGTCTACCTTAATTCACGCGTGTGTTCAGCTGTCTGTCCCCTGCAATAAATGATCAATCATGCAAATCTTATCCAGCTTCTTCCACCGCCTCACGCGTCTGTCTATCTTCTCTGCTTCTTCTTCTTTTTTCTATATAAACCCACGAGCTTCACCCAATAAATCATTCACGAATTCACCAATCCATCCACGACCCAACTTCACCACTTCACACATTCATCCCATTTCTCTTCTCCCGTATTTTCCATTTATTTTTTTACAGTCCACCAAATTCACCTCTAGCCCTACGTACACAAAATAGCAGAGTGAGACGGAGTGATTATGGATGATTTCTATTACTCTCGTCTCTATCTATCTATTTAATATGTTAGGCTAGTTTATGTTTACTCTGGGAATAGTTATTATGTATCTGTATTAATTATGCAATATTTCTACTGGTTTATTTATATACAGTTTGTTACGTTTTAAAAGTTATCTCGCCTTTTTAATAGATCTCGCGAATTTATTAAATTGCTCTACTAAGTCTATTTTGATCAGACCATGTGATAAATAGACAGGTTAATTAAGGCGTAAAACTGGAGGAAACTTGTTATGATTTAATAGTTAGTATTCAGTTGCAAATGTAATTCCTCAATACTCCTCTGCCGTTCGCAGGCTTTTGCTTGAACCTTGATTAGAACCTTGCATTACAGGTGAACGAGTTCTTATGAGGCTATGACTTAGTCCTTAAGATAATTACAGGAACCTTGCCAAATTATTAAACCAGTAGAGATAGCTTAATTATGCAGATTATATTAACCTGACCCAGAGTTCCATTTTAATTTATCTATTACTTAGTTTATTTTATCTGTCCTTTTTATTCTTATACAAGTCAATTAATCCTCCCGCCTTTGTGACACGCTTAGGTACTATTATATGTATATTAGTCCCACGGTTCGACATCCGGTTGCTTACATTTCACTATACTACTGCGACCGGGATTTATTTGCAGCCCGACGTTATTTTTGGGTTTTAATTTCTTTTGTTTTTTTCTTTTATGTTAATTACACCTTTCTACCACCATTTATTAACGTCGCAATGGGCCCGTTGCCGGGGACTAGTTTATTCTAGTCCCTAAGCCCCGGATTATTCACTTGTATTATTAGAATATTTTGTTTATATTATTTTTGTTTGTTGTTTATATCTATTATCTTTTATTTTTTTTATTATTATTATGTTTGTTTCTAATCATTTTATTTTCTAATCTTTTTCAGTAGTTTTGTTTTATACAGAAAAACATAAAAAAAAAAAATCTGTACACGGCAAATGGAAGAAGCGTTTGAATTTTGGCAGGATTTATACTGCTCCGAATGTGGGGGAGCTCATGATTATGAGGATTGTCTCATATTTCAAGAGCAACTCTGGTTAGAAGATCAACCAGACTACCTGGAGAGAATCGCTCAACTACTAGAGCAATCAATGAGCGAAACAGTTCAAGAGGTAGAACACCCCACTACAAACGAGCCATTCATAGAGACTCCTCCCTCTAAAATCAATTACCGCTATTTCCCCTCCTTCTCTATAATATACCCAGACAATGAGGATATTTACATCCTCGAAAATGAAGAGAAGGAATTGCTACCACCTCCCGCCAATATATCCAAACAAAACGCCACTATCACTTTCAAAGAATTAACTTTCTCTGAAGATGATAACGAGCGTTCTTTCTACGAGCCTCACCTACAAGAGGATGATATTTACATCCTCCAATTTGAGGAAGAAAAACCATCTCCACCGGGTCTTCTGTTAGAACTACGTTCCCGGCAATACCTCCTCAAACACCAGATTTTGTGGAGTATTAATTTTCTTATTTTATATGCCGAGGTAACGTTTTGTTTTGATCCAGGATAACAAAGCAGGCGTCTAGCCAAAGACGTTAAATAAGGGCAGCTTTCCGGGAGGCAACCCGGGTGTACTTTTATTTTATTTTGCTTTTATGCTCTTTTTCAGGTTCTCTTTAAATTTTATTTTTGCTAACTTTTAACCCCGTTTATAGTATGGTTTCTTCTAGTGTTTTATGCAGGTGCACCTCCATGTGGACACCGCAACCAAGCTACACTACTTGAGGCTGAAGCTCAAGTGTGGGGGAACTCCTATAAACGCAAGCAAAAATAATATCAGGGGAGTACCAGTTTCTTTAATTTTGCTTTTATTTAAATAAAAACTGCAGAGGAGCGTTTATGTGCTTAAATGTTTAATTGTGACCTTTGTGTTATCTCTATTTTATGTACTTACCGAAAAGGTCTTCTGAAACCTTCCCTTGTTTTTCTGGTGAACAATGAGGACATTGTTCAATTTAAGTGTGGGGGTGTGCCCTTTTCGGTGACATTTTGTGCTTAAAAGTTTAATCTCTCTCCTTATCATGCGTTTGTCCAATTCAAATATTATGGACCCTTTTATGTAGGTTGTTTCTCTTTAAGAATAAATATTGTTATGAATGTAGGATAAATGGTACAAAATTTTAAAATTTTGATTACTTTTGAGGAGCATTTTATATGCGGTGTGACCAAATAAGCTGCAAATGGTTGGATTTTATTGCTCAGGGTTTCTTTCTGTCTTCTCTCTTAGGGATTGCTAAGGGGTGCTTCTCTGTTAAAAAAAAAGAAGAGAAAGAAAAATAAAATAAGGGACTTGTGAGACACCATTGGTAACCAACAAAGAGAGTTGAGTGTTCTTAAATACAAAAGGGCGTTATGCCTACATTTTCTCATCCCTTATGCAAAAGTGAAACAAATGCATTAATCTATTTTTCCTCTTGTTTTCTCCTCAATTCCCATTCTTGAGAGAAGTTGGCCATGGTAAAAGTTCTCCGCGTCACCTAAAAGAAACATTGAAGTACCTTAGATCATACCCCGAAACTCTATATTTTATTTTTACCCTGAGCACACCTATGCCACCAGCAGTTAATTTTTCACACTCCTCAATAAGTTTGAAGATCATGTTTATCCTACCCTTCATGATAATATTTGTTAGTATTGAGCATTCCCTACTTACTTGGGTACGTGATTTTGCTTGAGGACAAGCAAAAAGATAAGTGTGGGGGTGTGATAAGTGTCCAAATGAGCATGTTTCATAGGTGTATGTGTCATATTATATTAACACTTTTCTTGCTCATTTCTCCACTTTTGTTAGTTTTCCTCTAAATTATGTTTATTGTACTTACTTACTTTCACGATAATATTACTCACTATTATATATTTTCTTAGATTTATGTATTAATATGAACTGATATATTTATGTGTCTAATGCAGGAAAATATATATATATATATATACTAAAATAAATCACGTGTGATGATCATGGGCACATTATATTCTTCACGAGCAGCACACGAACGGAGAATAAGACTATATAATAAAGTCTCACGAGCTATCATTATATAATAAGTCTCACGAGCTATCATTTTCACGAGCTATCATTATAATTCATGAGACTTGCATGAAGAACCGCCCGGACAAGAATCACAACCGCCTCTGCTACCATAGGCGGACGTAACACTGAATGAAACAAGACAACCGCCTGTTGTTTGGGTGGTCTTGGAAGCGGACGTGAATGTGAGCCATGCGGACGTGGTGGAACAAACTAACGCAACCGCCTGGTTGTCAGGCGGACAACGAGGAGGACACCACGCGGACGCGTGTAAAAATCCAGATCTGAGACGCGAACAGTTTTCTTCTTCCTGGCGCCGTCTGCAACTTGCCTTCGCCGACTCGCCCACTCGTCTACTGTCTGCGCCTACCTTAATTCACGCGTGTGTTCAGCTGTCTGTCCCCTGCAATAAATGATCAATCATGCAAATCTTATCCAGCTTCTTCCACCGCCTCACGCGTCTGTCTATCTTCTCTGCTTCTTCTTCTTTTTTTTATATAAACCCACGAGCTTCACCCAATAAATCATTCACGAATTCACCAATCCATCCACGACCCAACTTCACCACTTCACACATTCATCCCATTTCTCTTCTCCCGTATTCTCCATTTTATTTATTTTACAGTCCACCAAATTCACCTCTAGCCCTACGTACACAAAATAGCAGAGAGTGAGACGGAGTGATTATGGATGATTTCTATTACTCTCGTCTCTCTATCTATTTAATATGTTAGGCTAGTTTACGTTTACTCTGGGAATAGTTATTATGTATCTGTATTAATTATGCAATATTTCTACTGGTTTATTTATATACAGTTGTTACGTTTTAAAAGTTATCTCGCCTTTTTAATAGATCTCGCGAATTTATTAAATTGCTCTACTAAGTCTATTTTGATCAGACCAGGTGATAAATAGACAGGTTAATTAAGGCGTAAAACTGGAGGAAACTTGTTATGATTTAATAAGTTAGTATTCAGTTGCAAATGTAATTCCTCAATACTCCTCTGCCGTTCGCAGGCTTTTGCTTGAACCTTGATTAGAACCTTGCATTACAGGTGAACGAGTTCTTATGAGGCTATGACTTAGTCCTTAAGATAATTACAGGAACCTTGCCAAATTATTAAACCAGTAGAGATAGCTTAATTATGCAGATTATATTAACCTGCCCCAGAGTTCCATTTTAATTTATCTATTACTTAGTTTATTTTATCTGTCCTTTTTATTCTTATACAAGTCAATTAATCCTCCCCCCTTTTGTGACACGCTTAGGTACTATTATATGTATATTAGTCCCACGGTTCGACATCCGATTGCTTACATTTTCACTATACTACTGCGACCGGGATTTATTTGCAGCCCGACGTTATTTTTGGGTTTTAATTTCTTTCTTTTATGTTAATTACACCTGTTCTAACCACTCATTTATAACGTCTGCACTTGTATTCCAATGTGTTTTTCTTTATGTTTGCCACGTTATAAGATAGTTCATGAAACGAGTTTTCAGTCGTTATTGTTATTGTGTGTTGCGTACCGATACCGGTAACCTCGAATGCGCGTGAAAGGCTAGTTAACCATTATTAGGTAAACGTAAGAGAACAATATCCGGTAATAACGTTTCCAACCTAAGGAACGTTCTGACCACGGCTATGCGTGAGTTAGTTATGTGTTTGTTTGTGTGTGTTAATATGTTCACTGCCCTTGTGTGTGGCTAACTAGACTTAACCACCTGATTGTGAATTAATGTACTAAGTCCAATAATGGGACTTCTAACAAGTGCTAACCGGGGAGTGAGGAGTCCGGTAGCTCCGGCCACGCGTGTGAGTATGGGGGTCGTTGTCATATCAGGTTCGATCCTCTCTGTATGTTATGGTTGTTTTCCTTTTTGGTTTCCAACCTTCCTTTTAGCTTAACCAAGGCTATTTTACTGACTCACGTCGGGCCACAGGGGCATACTATGTTTGTTCGGTGTGCTTGGATTACTATATCCGACGCACCTTGGTGTTAAGTTATCCGTTCATTTAACGAGACGGTAATGAGTTATGTAACGAACTTATCTTGAGTCTGGCAACATTCTCTAGGCTCTACAAGTGAACTAACTATGTTTGGGCCGGTTCGTAAGGGAACCGTTCCCGTTATGTTATGTATTATTGTTGTGCTGCAATTCTTATTGCGATGTGATGATATATGTTGTTAAGATGTGGAGTATGTGGATCAGGGATACGAATTCCAGTTTATTATAAGAGGCGTTTGAGGATAACCCGATTGGTGGGTAAGTGTCGTCTATTAAGGAAATAGCTCCATTAAAGGAGAAACACTCTAGGGGTTAAACATCACAATGGGTGATTTATTAAGTGTAGATGTGTTGGTTGTTTTGTTAAGCCATTGTTGAGCAGTGTAATGTGTTGTGTGTTTGTAGTTTACGTGCATGATTTAAATGTAATCAACCGCATGCTAAGACGACAAATAGTTGTGCGTGGCCCGGTAGCATGCTGGCTGCGGGATTACCATACCAGCAAAGGTGCTGAGCCCCTTGGGGGCCACCCTTTCTTCCAATTCTATTTCAGGTACAAGGAGCTGGAAGCCGTTCAAGAGTAGGACGGGGTAGTCGTTTGTACATGGGTAGCCATTTAAATTTGTGTATGTATTGTAGGTGTAGTAAGACCGAGATTGTTATCGGCATCAGTTTGTAAATACTCGGTACAGTTGGAAGGCCTATGTATGTTGGTTGTTGTTAATGAAAAGGTATAGTAATGTACAGTTGCTCGGGAATCTAGTCCATCAGACCGATACAATGTATATGTAATAGCCTTGTTAGCCACGTGGGTGGTTAACGGCGTGTAACACCAACGAGTTAAGTAATGTGATGAAGTATGTTTTCCGCTGCAGTTAGTTGATAAGTGTGTTGTTGTTGGATGGGGTGTTACAAAAAGTGGTATTAGAGCGAAGTATCGCTCTGATGACTGAATTACCAAGCTTAGGAAGTACCGAGTTAGGATTTTAGTACTTTGGGTTAAGGGTTGAGTGATAGCGTGAGAGATACGCTAGTTAGGTATTACCAGTGTGTACTGAAAACCTACAATATCCAACCCGCCCTCCACAGTCCCTGTTTATAACTTGGGAAACAACGCCAGAGAGATGAAAGTCCTCTCATACTCGGGAATACCCAATCTGGCTGTTATTAAGTACTTGTGTGAGAACGGAGAACCAGTCATACGGTAGATCCCGAAGAGTGGGAATCCCGGATACGGTTTCTACTTGAACAATGTTAACCGCATTAATACTGAAGAATGAAGAATTTTGTGTATAAGAGAATAGAATTTCCAGCAACCTGGGTCGACATGCCGAGCAGTCGAGAACAACCAACTTGCAACGCACCAACTGTGCAACAGGCAAGAAGTGAAGTAATGAAACCCGAGACAAATGTCTACGGGACTACAAATGTTAAACAATATACCAATGGTATACCAACTGACAAAGAACTACAACGTAGTGCCCAAACAAGAGACAAGTCTCAGTAACCACGACAAATGCGTGGAACGTACTACGAAGAAGATACAGTACTAAGTAAAAAGGGATCTCCAAGGATGGGAAACACCCTAGTTAATGATTATCATGTGAAGACAGTGAGAAGTAACCTAGAGGATTTATTGTCAGGACTGTAAGGTCAAGTAAGGGCCAATAGGGCCACTGATAACAGTGCGGGTGAGAACAATACCGCAACCGGTGTGTGTGTTTAACCGATAACTAGTTAGCATGGCGCACTTGCCATGGCAAGTGCTGCTATAACAGGGCTGTTTGGGAAGTTTTAACAACTACAAGTACTTAGTAAAGTACCACGAAGTTAAAGGGAATCATCGTAACCGTGGAAAGTCTTGATAGCCTAACCTTTGTAATTGGAAATACACCAGTCAGCAGGAAGCTAGACTTAGTGAAGGCAAGAAGACGTTGTGGAACCATGAAAATTTTTCTTTCGAACTCAGATTTATTTCAAACTCTTTTCTTTCAAAACCAAGTTTTCTTTCAAACCTATACTTATTTCTAACCTTCTTTTAAACCAAACCGGTAAACACGGAATGCATATTGTCACAGGACAATATAAGGGAGTTGACAACATAATACTTCACCTAGGCGTGTGACGGACACTACGAGTGTACCAACTGTAATGTGGGACGACCGCACACCGATAGGAGCTTGTGGGCCTGACAGACCTACTAATGGGTTAGTTGGGTAGGTAGTAATGTATCAGTAGGGTACCCCACATATGTATACGAGTAGAGTCCGGAACACGGGAAGTAGTCGACTCCATACTACGGTCAGCAGTAAAAGTCAAACAAGAGTAACGGATTACCAATAATGGTTAAAGTAAAGGAACTCAGTTAAGTTAACGAGACTAAAGGAATTAGTGAATTCAATTCAAGGAAATGTTTAAGAGTCAGGAGGTGCGAAGTGCACTAACTGTTATGTAAAGACATAGCAAAGTCTTAAGGATCCTCAGGGATAAACATGATAGCTGGAACGGTGACCCAGCCTGTGCATGGCAAGGCGGATGCCTAATGTGGACACATTAATGTGCAATGAACGGGATGAAACTCCCGGAATGAGTACCTACACTACCAGGAAATGTTGATCTTCACAGAAGAAGATAATAAGCCAGTTAAGAACGCAAAACGGCGTGGTTAACTAAATGTACCGATAAGAGCAAGCCAGATGTAAAGGCATAACTTAGCAACACCCAGGAGCAATCCTTGAAGGGTGTTCGCATCAACGATAGTTGAACGAAATAACGTGACTGAAACACAAGGGTTGAAACTAACACCCAGTTTAGACATAAGTTGTCAGGAGACGGACTGACAATCCTAAGGGGCATCCCATGAAAGGAAACGTGATGCAACGACCCTGTCATGGAGCCCAATACAACCTCTAACCATGTAATGTTGTACAGAGAAGTACATGTGTGTGGACAGCCTACAATGAGCGGAGCTCAAGGCAATAAGGCTTATAAGCCACAAACAAGATATGTGTTATATAAATTTAATCGATTGTAAAAGTTTATGTTATATAAGTAAGTAAAGCGGATAACGAACCACTGTAATAAGAGTGGGGATACCTCTCGATATTGTAAACCATGGAAGCAGTAGCAATGGGAACCAAGTTCAGGAAATATGTTAAGGGTTGACCATATGGTTATTACCGAAGGATGATTTGAATAAGAGTAATACAAAAAAAAAGTGTTTGTACCACTTGTGGAGACCGGAAGAGTAATAAGTCTAATAGCAACCACCATAGGTGTATGACGCTAAATGTGTGATGGACAATGCTCAAGGAGCATTAAGACTCAAGGACTAGAATATTCAACAATCAGCCAAATGAGTGGCAAACCATAATGCGAGTGATGTAAGTATATGTGTGGAAGCTAAAATGACAGTAATACCATATAGTTGATGTATACAATGAGTGAGCACGGTGCGCAGCAAGCGGACCGTTGTATAAGTGTTTGAATAATAATGTGGCAGATAAGACCAGTTATGAGTTAAACTCAGTGGAGATGCAAGGTAAGTGATGATAAGCAGACTGGGCAATAAGCCAGTAGTTGGTACTATGTGATAAGGAACTCAGTGTGGATTCCCATTGCTAATAAGAGATTTACTGTCAAGAGTTTACGCCTCTGCACTCTGTATGACTGAGTGTTTTGGTATTGCTCTAGTGCAGTAATGATCGAGTGGGATAGCTAGGATTTGGGGAAATGTTAATTGTGGTACAATAACGCCATAGTGACTGATGCATAGGAAAAGCAAGGACATACCAAAGAATGAGTACTTGTACAGGACCAGATGTGGAGGCATGATTAAGAACACGTGACTACAGTAGCACTAAATACCAAATATTGGTATGGAATATACCTCAAGTGTGAGAAATAACCGAGAGAGCACTACACATTAGGTGGTAGCTCAATCTAAACTGACAGTAAGTCGGAAGGGAACAAGTCAATCATTGTGAAATAAATAGCAGTATATACAGCAAATTATTATGAAAGTGGATAGAGAGTTTGTAACTCACCGAATTCACGCACGATCAGAGATACCACGCGTCGGTTGAGAAACCGTTATTACCAAGATAAAGGTGATAATTGGAGATGTACAATACAGTAAGAATAATGAATGGGGCAAACTAAGCTCTACAATTATTAGAGTTTTGCAGCAGAAACTAGTGAGCCAGTGATCCAAATGTTGAATGTGCATAGTGAGTATGAGTAAATGGCTAATTATTAATGCCTAGAAGCCTAACAGGCCAGAATCGAAACCAGTTGAGAATTAAAGCAAACTCCAATGAGAATTCTTGGTTTAGGGACTAAACCACCAATATGGTTAAGATCCTCTAACCAGAACACATTCTATAACAGACCGCGTGGAAGTTAAAACACTTCACGACGGCAGAACATTTTAAGCCAATGTTCAGTGATTGATTACTTGGGCGTAATCCCTTTTAAGGGGGGTAGAGCGCAAAACCACTTAGTGTGTATTACCGAACAAGTGTATGTGACCTATGGTGTGCATAGCACAAATAATTTGTTTTGATGATTGGTGTGTGTATTACGTAAACATACGCATTCATTCATGGTTTAATTGTGGTAATTGCGCACAGAAGATGCGAATACCATTGTGATAGGTGTGTTTATTTTGTTAACAGTTGTGTGTGATAGTACAAGTGTGGGGAGTAGAGAAACTCCCGGGGAACTAAAACCCTGACATTATATGTTCATATGACACTAAATGTGAGACTGTGTGTGGTATTTTGATAAAATATATGTATATATGTAATATAGTGATTCGTGAAAGGGTATGAAACCGATGTAGAACCTAGTGAGAATAAGATTCCCTAGGTAAAAGCATTAAAAGTGAAGGGAGATAATTGATAGACGGAGTTCTATCCTTTGGAGATGTAATGATTATGACTAGAATGACTAAAAGATAGAAATTGGAAATGAGTGTATTATTTGATGCTTGAAAATGAAGTGGGAGGTGGAACTTGATTTGCATGCGATCAAGGGAAGCCGAACACAAATTGGGGCGGAAGGATAGTTCAACACTGATGCTGATCACATTAAGGTTGGATGATTTCTGAAGCTCCCCTTAAGTGGTCGCAAATACCACGCTAAGGAAAAGCAATAAAGAACATAAGTTGGACTTGGAGTTGTATGTGTTTTCAAAAGGATTTTGAATTGGTATTTATAAAACGTCGATAGACACCTTACATTATGAAGTACTTTTACTTAACCTTAACAAAGAATATTTTGTAGTACTTGTGTTAAAGTTAAGTGATTGTTTTGATCTCCCAAAGGAACGGGACGGAAGGTGTCCATCGCGACCGGGTTCTGCGGGATCACAGTGTATATAAAAGATATTTTTGGTTGTTATACATGCTATGACATGTTGTGTGGTACGTGTAATAAATATTTTTGACCTTGAGTCCTAAAATGGATGAGTTCTAAAAGTTGTTATGTTGCCTAGACCTATGTGTCTAAATGTTGTTGTGTTACCCAGACCTGAGAGTCTAAGGGTTGTTATGTGAGTACAATGTTGTTAAGATACTCGGACCGTTAAGTCCGTTATCATGTAAGTATGTTATGTTAAGTATGGATGTGTATAGTACCCGGACCGTTAAGTCCGAGGTTGTGATGTAAAGTATGTTTGGTTATGGAAGTTTTATTTTACAAGTAATTCCCGTATTCTAATTCAATGATGTGTGGGAAGTGTGATCTTCGAGACGAAGTTCTTTTAAGGGGGTAGATTGAAATACCCCAAACCTTGATATGTTTTAAACATTTAAACTATGGTATTTAAAGGCTAAAGAGTGCCTTAGAAACGTCAGTGTACAATTTAAACCATAGTAAAAACAGTAAAGCACTAAAGGCAGTTTGAGCAAAAACATGCTCTAAGCTTGGAGTGAACTTGGTTAGGACCCAAAGAACCTACCAAGACTAAATAATATTCAATTATGATTTAACAAGGCTAATTAAGTCCTTAGGAAACCTTGGTAGACAATTAAACCAAACAAACACAAATAAATACCTTAAAGTCAATATGGGCAAAAATGTGCTCTAAGCTTGGGATAAGTTTGTATAAGACCTAAAGTTCATACCTATACCTTAATTATGTGTTAATGAAAATATTAAATCAATTACTAAAGAAAACCAAGCTTGAAAACAAGTTAAAACACAAAATGTGCTTTAAGGAGTCTTAAAGCACATTTTTGAAAAATTGTCTTGTAAATGAGTTTTGAGTGGCTAAATGACCATCATTACTCTTTAATTAATATGTCAACTACTTAGTATCACATTAGGAAGTCTAAATCAATAGGAAATCAAAAATTCACAAATATGTGCCTTAGTTTGTGAATAGTAACTATATCGTACTAGTTTATAACATAAGTCAATATAAGTGACTTAGTTGGTCAACAAAGAACACCAAGAGCCTAAACTACTAAGGGGCCAATTTTTCATATGTGACTCACCACACTTGACCAATCAAATAACTAAGGAAAGTAATAAAGCAAAAGAACTATTTGCTTTTAAACATAAATATCTTAATAAAGTGTACCCTCTCACCTCATTCTCTTATTCTCCTTCACTCACCATCGATTTCTTCATCTTCACCCAAGCTCCATCGGTTTTTCCACAGCAAACCACACCATCTCCAACTTCCATAGCTTGTAACTTCTAGCTCCATGATCCAAATTCAATTCTAAGACCATATTTGTCTTAGTTAGGCAAAGCTCTACACTTCTATCATTTCAAATCTTCAAAAGCCTCATTTCGGTGCCATGGAGATTCACCATGTAAGGAGCTTGAGTCTATTTTTGTGCCTTGTTGATCACCTTTGCTTCAAGGTAAGGAAAAACCAAAGAAAACTTCATTTCCTTCACTTTTGTTGTTGACCGAAAATTCACCATGTAATGGTGTTTTTTTTGCTCATTCATAGCTCATTCCAACCATTCAAGGGCTTGGTGGGAACCTCTCTTGTTACATATTCAAGTTCTCTTTCTAATTCAAAGGTAAATATCATCTTAGTGTATGAAACACTTATGTTAAACTAGGGTTTGTATATGAGTTTAAGTAGGAATTCTTAAGCTCATTACCCTTATATGTATATTGATTAGAAAGTTGACAAGTGATCAAACTCCTTGCTGATTTTCAGTTCAAGGAAACAAGAAAGAAGTTTGAGAGGAAAAGAGGTAAACAAACTATCTCAATGTAGTTTAAATGCCTTAGGAAAAGTGAGCTTGATTTGCTTAATAAAATACCTAAGGAGCCAATGGTGAATGACCTAGTAAAATGCTCTCAAGGAAACTATTAAAGGGCATATGTGTTGTTGTATGTAATTGCAGGGGTCAAAGGCATTATTTATGTGGGAGATTCAGTGTTTAAGGTTTATGCAATTTAAGGGCCTAAGTGCCAAGCAATTAGATTATGCACTATGTTGTGATGAAGTGTAAATTTGGTGGAGTTTTGTGTGTGAGAAAGTTCTTGGTGGATTTAGGTGTTCTTGATTGATTAAAGGTGAAAACCTAAGTGTTTGGATGTGGGAATATACAAGAGAAGCTATGGCAAAATTTAGTTGATAGACAAAGGAGTTTTGTTTCTAATGAGATTTTATGACCTAGAAGGTACTAGGAAATTGTTAAGTGTTAAGATGGTGAAAGAAAGTGAATTATGATGCTTTAGGTGTTAAGATGCCATGGGCATTGTCTTGGAGGACTTAGAGATCAATGGGTGTTTTAAACACACCAAGGTTCAGTATGTGAAATGCTAAGTCTTGTGCAAGTTTTGGTGATCAAAGGAAAAATAATGCCTTGTGGAGATTTAAGTGTGAACTAGTGGAAAATAGAAGGAGTTTGTGTATGGGAGGTGTATGTGTGAAAAATGCCCTTGGAGTAGTGGTGATAGTGGTAAGGTAACATTTTGGTTAATGAAGTTGTAGGCATGAAACTACCACTTAGAAAACTTAAGGAAAAACACTACAAGTGTTAAGAAGTGTTGTAAGGAAATTGAGTAACAAGTTTGGACAATGTTAAAGGAGGCTCAATGATATTTTGACATTAGAATATACCTAAGATCATTGGGAAGTCTATACATATAATGGTAAGGAGAACAATTGCAACAAGACTTAGAAAATGTTAAAAAATGCAAATCTGTAGCAGTGGTCCAGGACCAAGGTCTTGGGTAATGTCCCGGACCATGCATCAAAAAGGGGCCGAGAGTTCTTACACAGCCTTGGTCCGGGACTTAAGTTTTGTAAGAAGTTCCGGACCACCCCCTGTTTTACCCCCGAGAGCATTTGCCTACATTGGTCCGGGACCTAGGACTTGTATGAAGTCCCGGACCACCCCATGAAAACAGCCCGAGGGTTTTACAATGACAAGGTCCGGGACCTTAGATGGGGACCAAGTCCCGGACCACTCTAAAAATGTGATTTAAGGTTGGAAAATGATGTCTAATGATGGGGATTGATAAGTAATGATGTTATAAGGTTGTTTGGACATGTTAGGTGGGTTATAAAGACAATTAAGTGGGTGAAAAGTTGTAATAAATGTGAGAGTAAAACAAGTTAAAAATGTGAAGTTATTTAACTAGTTAACGGGGATAAGTTTGAGCATTAGACTTTAAACAATCATGTTACCCCGATGTTAATAAAAGTGAATGTAATATTACCAGTGGTTTGAGAATTGTACGAGGAACATAAGTGGACATGATAGAGTGGACTCCGGTGACAGGTATGGTTTTCTTGCAACCTGTGTCCTACCGGATTACACCGGCTTGTATGCCAATGTGTTTTTCTGTATGTTTGCCACGTTATAAGATAATTCATGAAACGAGTTTACAGTCGTTATTGTTGTTGTGTGTTGCGTACCGATACCGGTAACCTCGAATGCGCGTGAAAGGCTAGTTAACCATTATTAGGTAAACGTAAGAGAACGGTATCCGGTAATAACGTTTCCAACCTAAGGAACGTTCTGACCACGGCTATGCGTGAGTTAGTTATGTTTGTTTGTGCGTGTTAATATGTTCACTTCCCTTGTGTGTGGCTAACTAGACTTAACCACCTGATAGTGAATTAATGTACTAAGTCCAATAATGGGACTTCTAACAAGTGCTAACCGGGGAGTGAGGAGTCCGGTAGTTCCGGCCACGCGTGTGAGTATGGGGGTCGTTGTCATATCAGGTTCGATCCTCTCTGTATGTTATGGTTGTTTCCTTTTTGGTTTCCAACCTTCCCTTTAGCTTAACCGAGGCTATTTTACTGACTCACGTCGGGCCACAGGGGCATACTATGTTTGTTCGGTGTGCTTGGATTACTATATTCGACGCACCTTGGTGTTAAGTTATCCGTTCATTTAACGAGACGGTAACGAGTTATGTAACGAGCTTATCTTGAGTCTGGCAACAGTCTCTAGGATCTACAAGTGAACTAACTATGTTTGGGCCGGTTCGTAAGGGAACCGTTCCCGTTATGTATTATTGTTGTGCTGCAATTCTTATTGCGATGTGATGATATATGTTGTTAATGTGGAGTATGTGGACCAGGGATACGAATTCCAGTTTATTATAAGAGGCGTTTGAGGATAACCTGATTGGTGGGTAAGTGTCATCTATTAAGGAAATAGCTTACACTCTAGGGGTTAAACATCACAATGGGTGATTTATTAAGTGTAGATGTGTTGGCTGTTTTGTTGAGCCATTGTTGAGCAGTAAAATGTGTTGTGTGTTTGTAGTTTACGTGCATGATTTAAATGTAATCAACCACATGCTAAGACGACAAATAGTTGTGCGTGGCCCGGTAGCATGCGGGCTGCGGGATTACCATACCAGCAAAGGTGCTGAGCCCCTTGGGGGCCACCCTTTCTTCCAATTCTATTTCAGGTACAAGGAGCTGGAAGCCGTTCAAGAGTAGGACGGGGTAGTTGTTTGTACATGGGTAGCCATTTAAATTTGTGTATGTATTGTAGGTGTAGTAAGACCGAGATTGTTATCGGCATCAGTTTGTAAATCGGTACAGTTGGAAGGCTTATGTATGTTGGTTGTTGTTAATGAAAAGGTATAGTAATGTACAGTTGCTCGGGAATCTAGTCCATCAGACCGATACAATGTATATGTAATAGCCTTGTTAGCCACGTGGGTGGTTAACAGCGTGTAACACCAACGAGTTAAGTAATGTGATGAAGTATGTTTTCTACTGCAGGTAGTTGATAAGTGTGTTGTTGTTGGATGGGGTGTTACAGTAGTCCCCGGGCCGGAGGTCATACCAACTTAACATGAGTAAGAGTAAAATAAGTAAGAATGAGTAAGTAAGTAAATGAAAGTAAGTGAGTAAAGTAAGAGCAAGTACTGTGTAATGAGTAAAAGGGTAATAAGCATTCCGATTAACCCGGATGTAATTTGGCTAACACCGTGAAGGTAAGTAATGTGTATGTTATTGCAATGATGCCTTGAATTGTGTCATGAATTGTATATGCATGTATGTTGTATGCAGAACATGTTTGTATGAAATTAATGAACCGCATGCCTATCAGACCTTAATTAGTCGGCGTGCCCTTGTTAGCATGCGGTATATGCGAAGTTCATGCGCAGCTTTTGCTGAGCCCCTTGGGGCACCGTTTTTAATATGAATGCAGGTCCACGAGACGGGTGAAGCTGATGAAGATTAGTTTGTCCTCTTTTTGATTGTAATTAATGAATTGAATGGTGTACTAAGTAGTACACGGCTGTAGCTTTTTGTTAGCCGGTGTACCATGGGGTACACTTTTTTGGATAGTGAAAGTATTGGATTGGGTATAGATGAGTAGCTTGTAGGAACTCATTATTTTGGTAAACTTGGAATGATGTAATTGAATATACTTTGGCACTCGGTAATCCATCAATGAAAGTATATGCTCTTTGTGTTGGTAAGTAATGTAGTAACTCGGTATACTTAGGCATCAGACCGACACTGTAAGTAGTAATAGCCTTGCTAGCCGTATAGGCGGTTAGCGGCGTTGTATCACCCGCCGTAGTAGTAGTAGTATTCCGCTACGAGTAACTTTGATTATTGGGATGATGGGACGGTAAGTACAATTAGCGGTAGGGGTGTTACAAAAAGTGGTATCAGAGTGAAGTGTCGTTCTGATGTTCATAGTTACCGAGCATAGAGATTACCGAGTTAGGATTTCAACCGTCTTAAGACGGATACTTAGAAACCTAACTAGGAACTACCGTTGTTAACAACGGATACCCTTGACGTTCTTAGGAACGATACCTTTCTTAAAATTCCAAGACCCTTGAGTCTTATCTTGCGGAGCCTAATGTAAATGCTAAATGTTCAGATGTCAGGATGAGGCCGAGGCCGAGGTAGAGGCGAACCCTCTGAAGGACCTGGCGCGTAGACGATAGCTTAGATCGTCGCCGCCACGGTAGCGCAGATGCTACCGCAAGTAATCAATGCTATGCAACAAAACAAATACACCAACCAAACCACACAACCACCCATCAAACACCAATCCCCCCCCTCCACCCAGAGAAGTAAACTGGGTAAAAGCTATCGTAGATCTCCGTCCTCCATGCTTTAGAGGCGAGAGCGATCCTGCTAAACTAGAAGCTTACATCTCCGAAATGGAGACCGCATTCGAAACCCTCGAAGCTCCTGCTGGAGTTCGAGTGAGATTAGCAGCTTATTATTTAAAAGATGCAGCCATGCACTGGTGGAAGCTGGTCAAGAATGAGCACGTCAACGACCCCACATTCGATTGGGAGTCCTTTGCATCCCTCCTCCGATCCAAATACTACCCCCGGAGCACGTGAAAACCAAGAAAAGGCTAGAGCTGGATGCCTTGAGAATGACAGACAATGTCTGTGGATGAGTACTACAGAACTTTTACCTCTATCCTCCGTCTTCTACCCGATCTTGGGTACACCGGCCAGGTGTTGGTCGACCGCTTCTATGGCGGTCTGAGCCATCGCCTTCGGTACGGTATGGGCTATACCAGGTTTACCTCCCTTCAGGTAATAGCGGTTAACCTCAGTACTATTTTAATTCCTTAAACTCCTTGAATCTTTTCCTTATACCAAGACATACCAGGAGACACGAACACAAGACGGAGCGACGCCACCGACGATACCTCCAGAATTTCAGACACTTGTCACACAAGCAGTAGAACTTGCACAACAATGTGAATATGATCCGATCCCCCACTTGAAGCGGACCTCTGTATCGTCAACTTCTATGAGAAAAGGACGACTTGGGTTACAAAGACAAGGACGAGACACGGAATCTCTTGAACAAGGAGTGCCCGTAGTGTCTTGGTCCATTGGTGATGACGCCGTATTTTTGTATAGCGAGCAGAAGCGTGTGGACCTTGCAGACTGTATATTAAGAGTGGTTGGAACTGGTGTACTTAAAACAAAATTAAAGAAATTAAAACTCAAAATAAGTCGGGCTGCAAACAAATCCCGGTCGTAGTAGTATAGTAAAGTGTAAGCGACCGGATATCGAACCGTGGGACTAAGTGGAATTATTAAGTACCTAAGCTTTGTCACAAGAGGGGAATTAATTGACTTGTTTTTGTAACTAAACAACAGATAAATTAACTGAGTTGAAGATAAATTAAACGGAACTCCGGGTTCAGGTTTGTATAATCTGACTAATTATGCTATCTCTACCGGTTTATTATAATAGTTTGGCAAGTTCCTGTTATTATCTTAAGGACTAAACATAGACTCATAAGAACTCGTTTACCAGAAAATGCTCGGTCTAATCCAGGTTCGAGCAAAACATATGTAAACGGCGGTTAAGTGCGAGGAATTATATTTGCATCTGAAAATACTAACTTATTATCATAATAAGCTTTCTCCAAATTTACGGCTTAATTAACCTGTCTATTTATCACCGGTCTGATCAAAATAGACTTAGTTATGCATTTTAATAAATTCATGAAATTTATTAAAAAGGTGAGAGATAAACTTTAATCGTAACAAACTGTATTTATTTTAACCGGTAGAAATATAGATTACATAATTAAACAAATTACGGCCAAACCTTCGCCCGGAGTAAATCCTCTTAGCCCAACATAATTAAAAAGACAGAATGAGAAGTAAAAACATCTGGGAAAGATAATTAATTCAGCTCCACTATCTTGACTGCTAATATTTGGGCAGAGGTTGGACAGAACAACGGTATGGAAATGGAATGTTTTTATGGAATGAGGTGTTGTATGGAATTTATGTGGATATTGGATGAGATGTATGATTTTTGAGAGTTTTATGGTATATTTATGGGGAAAAATGGCATAAGTTTGGGGTGGAATGAGTATCATTTAATGGAGGTTTGGAGGTGTATTTATAGAGAAATATAGGGTAAAGGGGTGGTAAGGCGGTGGTATTTGCGTGTGAAGAGATAAGGATTTTATCTCTTCACACGGCTGCGCTCTGTATGCTGGCATAGTCGACATGTCCGGACCATGGTCCGACCAGCTGGTCCGGACCATGTCGATTTTCTTATCTGGTGCGCTGGCGTGTGTTGGTCCGGACCAGGTGATCCGGACACTGTCCGGACCAAGGTCTTTTGCCTCTAAAATGTTCGTTTTAGCTCCGATTTGATCCCCGTTTCGCCTACGCGTTCGTCTCTTCGTGTACTTTGCTCCTAGCTTGGTTTTCCTCATGTTTAACCAATAAATTTGTGAGATAATCAATAAAACATAACTAGAGGAAAACTAACCAAAGTGGAGAAATGAGCAAGAAAAGTGCTAATATAATATGAAATACACCTATAAAACATGCTCATTTGGACACTTATCACACCCCCACACTTATCTTTTTGCTTGTCCTCAAGCAAAACCATGTACCCAAGTAAGTAGGGAATGCTCAATACTAACAATATATTATGAAGGGTAGGATAAGGAGGTGAACAATACACGATCTTTAAACTTTTTGAGGAGTGTGAAAAATCAACTGCTGGTGGCATAGGTGTGCTCAGGGTAAAAATAAAATAGAGTTTCGGGGTATGATCCAAGGTACTTCAATGCTTCTTTGTTAAGGTGACTTTGAGAACTTTACCACGGCCAACTTCTCTCAAGAATGGGCATTGAGGAGAAAAAAAGGAAAAATAGATTCATGCATTTGTTTCACTTTTGCATAAGAGATGAGAAGATAATATTTAAGCATCAAGCTTTTGTTTTTAAGAACACTCAACTCTCTTTGTTGGTTACCAATGGTGTCTCGCAAGTCCCTTGCTTATTACATTATTTTTTAACAGAGAAGCACCCCTTAGCAATCCCTAAGAGAGAAGACAGAAAGAACCCCTGAGCAATAAAAATCCAACCATTTGCAGATTATTTGGTCACACCGCATAAAAATGCTCCTCAAAAGTGATCAAATGAAAATTTTTAAATTTGTACCATTTATCCCACAATTCATAATAGTATGTTATTCATAAAGAGAACAACCTATATTAGCAGGGTCCATAATTTTAATTTTTGAACACATGCAAGACAAGCAGAGAGATTTAAACATTTTAAGCACAAAAATGCCCCGAAAAGGGCTCTCCCCCACACTTAAGCTGAAGCAATGCCCTCATTGTGTAGATGAATTAATTAATAGGGCACAGCAAAAGGAAGAGTGTACTTCCCAAATTTCGTAGAGTGTGTAGAGCTCCCCCACACTTGAGTGCAGCTGTGGAATGTCATGAAATGTACCTGTAAAGAATATTCTACACAGCCAGAAGTACTCAAGTAAAACCTGCATTTTATTATAACATATAAAAGTGAAATATAGTACAAAAAGAAAACAACATTAAATTAAAGGAAAGACAAAAGATAGATAGTGGGTTGCCTCCCACCAAGCTGCCCGGGTTTAACGTCTCTAGCTAGACGCTGTTCGTAATTATGTATGTGAACTTTCTTCGGGAGAGATGTCGTCTTTGACAGTGCCGTTCGACATTTGGAGTAAATGTGTCATGCTGTTCCTGGACAAGATAAATTGTAAATAAGTCAGTTGAAATATCAGAAGGAGAATTATACCTTTTAAGACGTGCCCCATTAACTTTGAAAGTTTCGCCCTGTTTGTTTTGGAGTTCAAAGGCACCGTACGGGGTCACACTAACAATCTGGAAAGGCCAGCCCAATGAGATTTGAGTTTCCCAGGGAAGAGCCTTAATCTGGTTATATAGAGAACCAAATCACCAACTTCGAAGTCTCTTTAGGATCATCCTGTCATGGAACTTCTTGGTTCGTTCCTTATAAATCTTAGCATTTTGGTAAGCCTGATCTCTCAGCTCTTCTAACTCAGAAAGTTGGAATTTACGCTTTTCTCCCTGCGGCTTCTAATCGAAGTTTAGGGCCTTGAGTGCCCAATATGCCTTATGTTCCATCTCTACAGGCAGGTGGCATGATTTCCCATAGACAAGCTTAAAAGGAGACATCCCGATGGGAGTCTTGAATGCGGTGCGGTAAGCCCAAAGCGCATCATCTAACTTTAATGCCCAATCCTTTCGTGATGAGTTAACCGTTTTCTGGAGAATCCATTTTAACTCACGGTTCGAAACTTCTGCTTGGCCGTTTGTCTGGGGGTGATAAGGTAGAGCTACCTTGTGACGTACCCCGTACTTACCCATAAGCGCTTCAAATGAACGGTTGCAGAAGTGGGATCCTCCGTCACTGATAATAATTCTAGGCACGCCAAAACGGGTAAAGATGTGCTTCTTAAGGAATTGGTTACGGTCTTTGAATCAGCATGATGACAGGGTATGGCTTCTACCCATTTTGACACGTAATCCACTGCCACTAAACATATTGGTGGCCCTGTGAGGAAGGGAAAGGTCCCATAAAATCAATGCCCCAACAATCAAAGAGTTCCACTTCTAGTATTCCCTGTTGTGGCATTTCATGTCTCCTAGATGTGTTACCCATTCTCTGACAATTATCACATTGGGTGCAGAATTGGTAAACATCCTTGTGAAGAGTCGGCCAATAAAATCCTGAGGCCAGGATCTTGCAGCGGTCCTTGTGGGTCCATGGTGACCACCGGCTTCCCGTGAGTGACAAAAATGTATGACGCTGTGAACCTCATCTTCAGGGAGACACCGGCGAATCAACCCATCTGCACAGACTCGGAACAAATATGGATCTTCCCAGAAATAATGTTTGAATCAGAAAGAAATTTCTTCTTCTGGGAGTAAGATAGATCATATGGTATTGTTCCAGAGACTAGATAATTGGCCAGGTCCGCATACCATGGCTCTTGTACCTTGGTGATAGAAAAGACAGTCTCATCGGGGAATTCGTTAATAGGCACACTATCCGTAGGAGTTACTAACCGGAGAGATGGTCAGCGACGACATTTAATTTTCCGCTCTTGTCTTTGACTTCTATGTCAAACTCCTGCAGTAGAAGAATCCAGCGCAACAAGCGAGGCTTGGCTTCTTGTTTTGCAAATAGGTATTTGAGAGCAGAGTGGTCTGTGTGCACTATGACTTTGCTTCCCCATAAGTACGACCTGAACTTATCAAGGGAGAATACTATAGCCAGAAGCTCTTTTTCAGTGGTAGTATAGTTCTTCTGGGCATCGTTTAGTGTCCTGCTGGCATAAGCAATCACTCTTAGAATCTTCTCTTTTTTCTGGCATAGAGCTGCCCCACTGCATAGTCACTTGCATCACACATGATCTCAAACGGGAGAGACCAGTCGGGTGATATGACAACAGGTGCAGATGCCAGTTTTTGTGTTATGTATTGAAAGCAGCTGAACACTTATCATCAAAATGAAACGGGGCATCTTTCTGTAGCAGGTCGGTCAATGGTTTAGTGATTTTTGAGAAGTCTTGTATAAACCGTCGATAGAATCCTGCATGCCCGAGAAACTCGAATATCTTTAACAGAGGTTGGTGCCGGTAATTTCTCTATAACCTCCACCTTGGCCTTATCCACCTCTATTCCTTCAGCCGATATTTTATGTCCAAGGACAATCCCGTCCTTGACCATAAAGTGACATTTTTCCCAGTTTAAGAGATTTGTATCCTCACACATCACGCAAAGTCCTAGGATCAAATCAAGTTGTGCTAAGCATTTATCAAAACTAGAGCCATAGACCGAGAAGTCATCCATAAAGACCTCTATGCTCTGTTCGATGAAATCAGCGAATATAGCTTGCATGCATCTGGAAGGTAGCAGGGGCATTACATAGTCCGAAGGGCATTCGTCTGTACGCAAAGGTGCCGTATGGACAAGTGAAAGTGGTCTTATCCTGGTCCTCTAGTGCGATTGGTATTTGGAAGTACCCTGAGAACCCATCTAAAAAGCAGTAGTACTCTTGCCCTGCTAGTCTCTCTAACATCTGATCGATAAAGGGGAGAGGGAAGTGATCTTTCCTGGTTGCCAAATTTAAGCGCCTAGTCGATACACATGCGCCAACCAGTGATTTTTCTTTGAGGGATAGCCTCTCCCTTATCATTCACAACAGCCTCGATGCCCCCCTTCTTCGGGACAACTTGAACAGGACTAACCCATGGACTGTCAGAGATAGGATAAATGATGTTCGCGTCTAGGAGTTTCAGAACCTCCTTTTTAACTACCTCCTTTAGGTTAGGGTTTAGCCGACGTTGGGGTTGCCTGATAGACTTGTAGTTTTCCTCCATATAGATGTGCGTGCAATAGGAGGGATCAATTCCTTTTATATCAGCAATAGTCCACCCGATCGCTGTCTTTGTTTTTTACACTCGAGTAGCCTTGTTTCCTCCCCGGAATTCAGAGAAGAGGAAATAATGACAGGCAAATGGTCATTTTCAGCTAAGAAGGCATACTTGAGTTTAGAAGGCAGCTCCTTAAACTCGAGCTCTGGTGGCTGTTCTATTGAGGAATTGATTTTGAGGTTTTCGTCAAGTCTTTCGATTGGTGGCCGGTAGGCTTGATAACCTGCTTTTCCTTTTTCTACGTACGCCAGCATGGCGTTAACTTCCGGATCCTCCACCTTTTCTTTAGAGAAGTAATAATACTTGCTCTAGCGGTTCAGTTTCAGCTTTCGGACGGAAGATAGGAATACATGTCCTCATCTGTAGAAAAATCGTCTTCCTCCTCATCATCTGTTAATCCCACTGTCTTAGCATGAGGAGAAAAGTTAGAGCTTTTCTTCATCATTTTCTGCATATCGAATTCGATTGTTTCGTCCTCGCAGAGTGATTTTCCCATCGTGGACATCAATGATGGCTTTGGCAGTACTTAGAAACGGTCGTCCTAGAATCAGGGGAACCTCAACATCGTCATCCATTTCTAAAATGACGAAGTCAGCTGGAAAGATAAAGCGAGACACTCCAACTACCAGATCTCGGACTATTCCCATGGGCTTGATCTCTGATCTGTCAGCTAGTTGGAGTTTGAAAGGAACCGGTTGCATTTCTCCTCCTTTTACTTTCAAGAAGGTGGCGTAGGGCATGATATTAATACTGGCTCCCAGGTCGCATAAACCGCTTCCACAGTCCACTCCACCTATAAAACACGGGATAACGGGATTTCCCGGATCTGTTTGTTTGGGAGGGAGTGCTCGAAGAAGAGCAGCAGAGCATTCCTCCGTGAGGTGTACTGTTTCTTTTCCAGGTTTCTTCTTCTTCTTTGTTAAGAGATCCTTTAGAAATTTGGCGTAGTTAGGCATCTCTTGCAAAGCATCAATTAGAGGTATGTCGAGGGTCAGTTTCTTGAAAATGCTCAAGAATTTGGAGAACTGCTCATCTAGGTGTTTCTTTTTCATCCTGTTGGGAAATGGGAGTTCACTGTTTTTAGGAGTGGAAGATGGAATGTCGATGGTTACTCGAGATGGAGGCGGAGTAGCAGGAGTAGGAACTTGGATTTCTGAGGGAGGTGAGGCTGGATTGGTTGTGTCTTCATCATTGATGTAGGCCTCTTCGTGATTTTCTTATTCTTTTCCTTTTCTGGTAGCAAGTTCCCTTCCACTCCTTAGGGAGATTGCACTCAAGTTTGTTGATTGGAATGTGCCATCGTCTATAAGGATTGAATTTGCTTGCTCTCTTGGATTGGGGTTAGTCTGTGAAGGGAATTGACCAGGTGGCCTTTGTTGGGTGAGTAACTGTTGAATCTGAGATTGCAAGGCTTTTTGGTCTTTGCGCAGGGCTGCGACCTCCTCTTGCGTGTCTCGGGACTTACCCATCATTGCTTTAAACATCTCTTGCATTTGAGACATTTCAGATTCAGGATTCGAAGGAGGTTGAGTTGGTCGACTCGAAGAAGCATCATTGCCATAAGGCTGTTGCTGGTACTGCCTTTGGCCTCCTTGAAAATTGGATTGAGGTCTGTAATTTTGAGATGTTTGTAGTGTATGTGGGTTTTGGATGTTGTTGGTGTTTGAGTAGCGAAGATTGGGTTGCATGTTACGTTGCCAAGGTTGCCTGTACCCTGAATTGTTGGTGATATAGTTTGCTTCCTCCGCTACTTTTAATTCTTGTAGTTGGGGGCATTGTTCATAGTCATGAGGCCCACCGCATTGTGTACAAGAGATAGCTGGAGATGATTGGGAAAGAGGAGCATAGCCTGGAGGGATTGTAGATGATCGGGAAATCATCGACTTAGCTTGGTGGGGGTAAGAGTTCATAGCCATCTGCTCAACCACTTTTTGCAGAGTACTTACTTTTGTTGCCTGCTGAGCATTGCTCTTCATGAGTTGCTCATGGCTTTTCATCAGCAGGTCAAACTTGTTATCATTTTCCCCAACATGGTATAAACCTGGAGTGCCGCCCCTTGATCCATCGGAGGCCCAGTCTCTGATTTCTTCACAGAGAGACTCCATGCTATTCAGAAATTGTGCTCCTGGCTTTTTCAGAATATCAGCCCCTAAGGAGGATAATACCATTGTTCTGCATGGACCGATCAAGCCTTTGTAGAACAATTGTGATACTTGTTCTTTCGTCAGACCATGGTGAGGACAAGTAAGTAGTAGTCCTTTGAAACGGTCCCAAGTTTCACAAATATTCTCCGACCCTGGTTGCTTGAAATTATAGATTTCAGCAATCATCTCCAACGTTCGGCTCGGGGGTAGAAATTTGTCGTAGAACTTGGTGGCCATGTCATCCCAAGTACCAATGGTATTTGGTGTCAGGCTATAATACCATTTGCTCGCACTTCCCGTCAGGCTGTGAGGGAATAATGACAGTCTTGCGTACTGGAGTACTGCGTCGGTCACAGTTAGACTGTTGGCATGCTGCAAGAACTTTGTAACATGTAACAGAGCTTCGTCAGGACTGGAACCATCAAACATTCCCAACTCCTTTACGCATCGGATTTGATGATATGGCTTCTGCCACTCATCGTATTCGGATGGGCTGAGGTGAGGAAGGATGATGGCAGGCTGTTGTCCTTGATTAGACGGCCTGTTAATGTTTCGAACTATCGCTGGTGAAATTGCCATGTCAGCTTCCGGGTTAGATTCTATCACTGTGGTGGTAATGTTTTGTTGAGTTCGTCTCTGCCTTAGACTACGCAGAAGGGTTCTCTCGATCTCTGGAATGTAACCAACCGTGTGATTATTAATATTTTCCGGGTAGCTGTGTGACCTGGTAAAAGGCATTCACCACTCAAAACAGAAAAAAGAAACTCGTGATGTGTTAAAATAAATAAAAATGTTAGGAATTAGTTGACAGAAATTATAAGTAGTTAGGTACAGAAATTATAAGTTAGTAGTTAAAGACAATGGAAATTAAAATGACAGAAAATTAAATGACGGAAAATTAAATGACAGAAATTATAAGTTAGTAGTTAGTATACTGGAAATTTGAAGGACAATGGAAATTATATGACAGAAAATTAAATGACAATAAAATAAAGAGTTAGTAATTAGATGTCAGAAGTCAGATGTCCGTAGTCAGATGTCCAAAGTCAGATGTCCAAAATAATAGTAACAGATTATTATAATATAACAGGTGAATTATCCGGGGCTTAGGGACTAGAATAAATCAAGTCCCCGACAACGGCGCCATTTTGCAGACTGTATTAAGAGTGGTTGGAATTAAAACAAAATTAAAGAAATTAAAACTCAAAATAACAGTCGGGCTGCAAACAAATCCCGGTCGTAGTAGTATAGTAAAGTGTAAGCGACCGGATATCGAACCGTGGGACTAAGTGGAATTATTAAGTACCTAAGCTTTGTCACAAGAGGGGAATTAATTGACTTGTTTTTGTAAGTAAAACAACAGATAAAATTAACTGAGTTGAAGATAAATTAAACGGAACTCCGGGTTCAGGTTTGTATAATCTGACTAATTATGCTATCTCTACCGGTTTATTATAATAGTTTGGCAAAGTTCCTGTTATTATCTTAAGGACTAAATCATAGACTCATAAGAACTCGTTTACCAGAAAATGCTCGGTCTAATCCAGGTTCGAGCAAAACATATGTAAACGGCGGTTAAGTGCGAGGAATTATATTTGCATCTGAAAATACTAACTTATTAAATCATAATAATCTTTCTCCAGATTTACGGCTTAATTAACCTGTCTATTTATCACCGGTCTGAACAAAATAGACTTAGTAATGCATTTTAATAAATTCATGAAATTTATTAAAAAGGTGAGAGATAAACTTTAATCGTAACAAACTGTATTTATTTTAACCGGTAGAAATATAGATTACATAATTAAACAAATTACGGCCAAACCTTCGCCCGGAGTAAATCCTCTTAGCCCAACATAATTAAAAAGACAGAATGAGAAGTAAAAGAAATCATCTGGGAAAGATAATTAATTCAGCTCCACTATCTTGACTGCTAATATTTGGGCAGAGGTTGGACAGAACAACGGTATGGAAATGGAATGTTTTTATGGAATGAGGTGTTGTATGGAATTTATGTGGATAATATGTGGATGAGATGTATGATTTTTGGAGAGTTTTATGGTATTTTTATGGAGGAAAAATGGCATAAGTTTGGGGTGGAATGATATATCATTTAATGGAGGTTTGGAGGTGTATTTATAGAGAAATATAGGGTAAAGGGGTGGTAAGGCGGTGGTATTTGCGTGTGAAGAGATAAGGATTTTATCTCTTCACACGGCTGCACTCTGTATGCTGGCATAGTCGACATGTCCGGACCATGGTCCGGACCAGCTGGTCCGGACCATGTCGATTTTCTTATCTGGTGCGCTGGCGTGTGTTGGTCCGGACCAGGTGATCCGGACACTGGTCCGGACCAAGGGTCTTTTGCCTCTAAAATGTTCGTTTTAGCTCCGATTTGATCCCCGTTTTCGCCTACGCGTTCGTCTCTTCGTGTACTTTGCTCCTAGCTTGGTTTTCCTCATGTTTAACCAATAAATTTGTGAGATAATCAATAAATCATAACTAGAGGAAAACTAACCAAAGTGGAGAAATGAGCAAGAAAAGTGCTAATATAATATATGAAATACACCTATAAAACATGCTCATTTGGACACTTATCAGACCTCGCACAGAAATTGGTGTTGAGATCAGGAGATGTCCTAATCATGGGTGGAAACTCTAGGATGCTGTATCACGGGATCAACAAGATCAAGTTGAATACGGTACCACCGGCAATAATCAATGCCACACACATGAAACCAGGACGCCTGAACCTTACCTTTCGGAAGTATTAAATCCATAGTATCATGTAATGTATTAGTAACGTGTATTAGAGACACGGTATGCATGATGGTTGGTTTATCAATAAAGAGTAGTGTTGATTTAAATTCCACTTGTGTCCACCATCAATACTTATCCAATTGTGACTTAAATAGGTTGTGGACTCGGTACCGAAGGTAACCTGATTATCCTCACCGAAGCACAAGCCGGTAGAAGCGGCACCATCTTAACGGGAACCTTCCCAGTGAACGGCATTGAAGCCAATGTGTTATTCGACTCCGGTGCCTCTCACACCTTCGTATCACCGCCATTTGTGAAGAGGTTAGGCCTAGATGCGGATGAGCTACCGAATTTTCTGGTTACTCTCCCATCGAAGGAGTGAGTAAAGTGTACCAAGTATTACCAAGCAGCCACAATCCAAATCAAAGGCGAAACGTTTCCCATCTCCTTCATCGAGTTTAATGGATTGGGATTCGACTTGATCATCAGAATGAATTGGTTGGAGCGGCACAAGGGTAGAATCCTCTGCGCCGAGCATCGATTGCTGCTCAGGAGTCCTTCTGGGGTTACTGTATCTTACTGCAGAGACCGAGAGAGCCTTCGACCATAGTCATCTCCGCTATGGCCATGTACCGGGAGCTTAGAAAAGGCCACGAAGTATATTTGTGTTATGTACAAGACCTGGAGCGAGATCCAGAGTTCAATCCTGAAGTACCAATTGTATCCGAATTTCCCGATGTATTCCCTAGGGAGCTACCCGGCATGCCACCTCAGAGAGCGGTAGAATTTGAAATCGACCTTTTGCCAGGTATCGGTCCCATTGCTAGGGCACCGTACCGCATGGCACCTGCTGAAATGACTGGGCTCAAGGAGCAGCTGCGAGACCTACTTGATAAAGGGTTTATACACCGAGCGTATCACCCTGGGGAGCACCGGTCCTCTTTGTGAAGAAGAAGGATGGTAGTCTCTGACTTTGTATTGACTACCGCGAGCTGAATGCGGTCACAGTAAAAAATGAATACCCATTGCCATGCATCGACGACCTATTTGATCAGCTGAAAGGAGCCTTAGTCTTCTCCAAGATTGACCTCCATTCTGGGTATCATCAGATTGCTATCAAAGAGCAAGACATCGAAAAAACGGCATTCCGTACCAGATATGGCCACTATGAATTCACAGTGATGTCATTCGGTTTGTCAAATGCACCAGCAAAATTCATGGACCTCATGAATCGACTATTCAGTGAGCAGTTGGACACTTCGGTTGTTATCTTCATCGACGACATCCTTGTATACTCAAAATCAGCAGAGGAACATGAAATTCATTTGAGGAAAGTGATTGAGACACTACGCGAGATCCAGCTGTATGCGAAGTTCTCTAAATGCAAGTTCTGGCTAGATCAGGTATCATTCCTGGGTCATGTCATCTCGAGCACGGGTATCTCAGTTGACCCTTCTAAGATTGAGGCTGTACGATCATGGCCTAGACCTAAGACTGTTACCGACATTTGGAGCTTTCTTGGTCTAGCCGGTTACTACCGGAGATTCGTAAAGGACTTCTCGAAAGTCGCTAAGCCCATGACTACACTGATGAAGAAAGATGCACCGTTTGTATGGACAGACGAGTGCGAAGTATCATTTCAGAGCCTGAAAGACTCGTTGACCTCAGCACTGATTCTCACACATCCAGAGGGCACAGAGGGATTTGAGGTATATTGCGACGCATTAGGCAAGGGAATGGGATGCGTACTCATGCAGCATGGCAAGGTTGTAGCTTACGCCTCCCGCCACCTGAAAAAGCATGAGGAGAATTACCCGACTCACGACTTAGAGTTAGGAGCCATTGTCTTCGCCTTGAAGATATGGCGACACTATCTCTATGGGGTAAACATCACCATCTACTCCGACGACAAGAGCTTACAGTATGTATTCACGCCATAAGAACTGAATCTGAGACAGAGAAGATGGATGGAGTTTCTCTCAGACTACGACATCAACCTACAGTATAAGGAAGGGAAGGCAAACGTGGTAGCCGACGCTCTGAGCCGTCGAGCACACTCGCTCCATTCGCTACTCGCTTCTTATAGCTTGGTTGACGAGGTTCGAGATGCTCAGTTCAGCGACCCTTACCTAACCGAAATCAGGCAAAAGATTGAAAATGGTACATTCGAGAGGAAAAAGTATGACTTCAAGTTGCATGAAGATGGTTTGATTCGGTTGAATGGCAGGCTATGCGTCCCGAGCAATGCTGAGCTAAGAGATCGCATCCTACGAGAGTCACACAGTCCACATTGTCAGTCCATCCGGGAGCCTCCAAGATGTACAAAGACATGAAGAGGACTTCTGGTGGTCTGGGATGAAGTCAGATGTGACAGAATATGTATTGAGATGCTTAACATGCCAAAAAAGGTGAAATTTGAACATCGTAGACCGGGCGGAATGGTACAATCGATGCCAGTTTCCAGAGTGGAAATTTCACGATATCTCCATGGATTTTATTGTAGGACCCCCACCTGCCAGGGGAGGACTCAACATGATCTGGGTTGTAGTCGATCGCCTCACCAAGGTTGCCAGATTCATATCGATGAAGGACACCTGGAAGGTAGTGAAGCTCGCCAGAGCTATTCGACAAGGAGATTATCAGAAATCACGGCAGTCCCGAAAACAATAGTATCTGACCGCGACACCAGATTTCTTTCGAGATACTAGAGAGCTACAGGGAAGGTGTTGGGTACGGAATTGAAGTTGAGTACCGCCTTCCATCCTCAGACCAAAGGTCAGACATAAGGACCATCCAGACACTGGAGGACATGCTCCGGGCATGTGCCTTAGATTTTCAGGGGAGTTGGTTAGATAAGCTTCATCTTATCGAGTTTTGTACAATAATAGCTATCATGCTTCGATTAAGATGTCGCCTTTCCAGCCCAATACGGTAGACCTGCGTACACCCTTGTGTTGGGATGAGTCAAGCGAAACGGTATCATAGGACCGGAGTATTTAGAACAAGTCCAAGCGGAAGTGCAACAATCCGAGCCAATATGAAGGCAGCCAAGATAGACAAAATCCTATGCGGATGTGCGACGATACGACCTTGAGTTCTCCGTGGGCGACCAAGTGTTCTTGCGCGTTTCACCTATGAAGGGTGTCTTCCGCTTTGGCCAGAAGGGCAAGCTGAGCCCAAAGTTTGTAGGGTCGTATGCTATAACAGAAAGAGTTTGAGCTGTAGCCTACAGGTTAGCATTACCTGAGGACTTGGGATGTGTCCATGATGTATTTCATGTGTCACAACTCAAGAAGTACATTTCTGATCCATCTCATGTCTTAGAGCCGAGAGACTTTCCATTGAGCCGACAATGAGATACGTTGAAAACCCCAGGAGAATCCTTGATAGGAAGACCAGAGACACTCGCCATAAATCCATACGAATGGTGAAGGTCCTATGGTCTAACCACGATGTCGAAGAAGCGACATGGGAGTTGGAAGATGCCATGAAGGCTAAGTACCCACAGTTATTCATAGACTAGATAGTCTAGTACTTAGTAATACGGGTACGGGGCGTACCCCTTTTTTAGGGGGGTAGAGCCTTTTTGCCTTTGCATTGCTTCGGGGGTGAGCATTGCATTGTGTGTAGGTATTGTAATAGATTTTAATGGCACATGTAGTGCAAAGTGAATTTGTTATGGTGTATGTATGTATGTGTAATGTGTAGTGTATGGACGTGTATGTGTAATGTGTAAGGTATCTGTGTAACGTGTATTATGAATTGCAGTGGTGTATTGTGTAAGTGAATGTGATGGTATGTATGGAAATGGTGTATGGAGTATGTGAACACCTCATAGGTGGTAGTAAGATGCATTATGACAATTGGTTTGCCTAATGAGTTAGAATTATTAAAACTATTAACCTTGAGCAACTTTGAGGGCAAAGTTTCTTAAGGGGGTAGATTGAAATACCCCGTAATTAAAAATAGTAATTAATTAGGCTAATAAGTAATTTAGAAGCTTAATTATGCATAAATAATCATGAGGGGACAAATCCCGAAGAAAACGGATCCTTAAAACGGTTTAAAAACACTAACGAACCTTAATGCAACGTTTTTCGAGGAAACCGGGAAATGTGACCTTAAGTGGGTCAATAGACTCGTAACAACTTTGGTCAACTAAATATTCATTAATAAATATTAGTGAAGCTTTAGAACCAATAAAATCAATAAACGAGAAAATAGTAAAAACTATCAAAACCGGAAAGTTGTGGGGTAGAAACATAAATAACCCAAACTAGTGGTCCAATATTGTAAATAAAATTTTACAAACCCATATGGGCTGTGTGTGTGTCCGATTCCATGCCCACTCACACCCCTTAATTCTCCTCTTATGTGCAAAGGACAAAGAATTAAAAAGCAATAAAGTAAACTATTTACCTATCTCACTCTCTCCTACCTCACATTCTCTTCACTCACGTAGAACCCCACTCCCTCACTCTCTCATTTCTTTCTTCCTTCTCCAGCCGATAACAATGGAGTTTTGAGAAACCCACACAAAAACTCAACTTCTCTCCTCTTGTTACTCCCTTCAACCTTCTCCAAAAATTACAAAAATTACACCATTGCCTTCCTCTCATCAAGGAGAGTATTTTCCTCTTTTCAAAATCCGAAAAGGAGCATCTTCATCTCCATGGGTGTGTAGCACTTGGAGCTTCAAGACCACCATTAGAACCACCTCCTTCTCCTTGTTCATTTGAGGTAAAAATATTCTTGAAACCTCATTGTTTTTCTAGCCTTGTGGGCAAAACGAAAATCAAACTAAAACCTTGTTTGGTTTCCTTGTAATCTAGCCGATTTTGGCTTCCTTGGAGAGTGGAAAATATTGTTCTTGAGCTATTCCAAGCACTACCTACACCCTTGCAAGGTAATGAAATTTCTAAACCCTAAAACTTACATTAAAGCTTTAAAAGAATGGTTAAGGGTTAGTGTATTAAAATGGTGTATATGAATGGGTTGTAGCTTTAGATGTGAAGTGAGTGCTGTAACCGGTGGAGAGAGAGAGAAAAGAAGAAGAAGGAAGAAGAAAGGAGAAGAAAGAAAACTAGAAGAAGAAACAAGGTAATTATGCTTATCATTGTGTAGTCTTGTATATATGTATGTAACAGATTTTGGAAGTTTAAAATGGGAATTGTAAAATGGTAGTGTAGTGGTAGTGTAATGTGTAGGAAGACACAATGTTTTAAACCCTTAAAAGACATTAAAAACTGGTGGAAACCTAGATGGGAGTTGAATGTAGTGTGCAGGAATTTTTAAGAGCGTTTAGTGTTGGTATATGTATATGGGAGCTATGTATATTGTGGTTAATGAAACAGGTGAGATAGATGATAATGTGTGTGGAAATGATGTGGTGAGAGTATAAAAATATAGGGGAGACTATGGCAAAATTTACCTAGAACTAGAACACTTAACAACTAGAAAACTAGGTAAAAACATATGCTTGTAACAGATTTTGATTTGAGTTAGTGAGTGGGTAAGTATGGAGAGATGTGTAATGCATTAAAATCTTTAGAAATAACATTAGAAGAGGAAGCTATGGAAGGAGAGAGTTAGAGTTAAAATCTGTAGCAAATGCAACTAAGAAAGACTTAGTGTAAGTGCTGAAATGAATTTAGAAACAAGTGTGAATTAGTAAGGAAATGTGTAATAGGTTAATGGATGAACTAAGGCATATTAGGAGGTTTAATTAGTGTTAAAACATGTGGGATTAAGTGTAGGAACAATGGGGAAGTAATGGGTAAGAAGAGGGACTGAAAACAGAAATAAAAATGCAATTACTAGGCCGGGCCGACCTTGGGACCGGACTTGCAAGGTCGGTCGAGCCAGATTTACAAAGGGCGGAAACCTTCTAGAATGGACCGACCTTGGGGACCGAAACTTGCAAGGTCGGTCGGCCAGAAAATTCCGTCATAAAACCTTCTGGAATGGACCGACCTTGGGGACCGGACTTGCAAGGTCGGTCGGCCTAAAATTCGCCTGTAATGTAACTTACTGAAATGGACCGACCTTGGGACCGGACATGCAAGGTCGGTCGACTCCAGAATGTCGAAACCAAAACTTACTGGAATGGACCGACCTTGGGACCGGACTTGCAAGGTCGGTCGGCCCTGGAATTTTCCAGCGTAATTCCCTATTGACTTCGACCAACCTTGAGACCGACCTTGGGTAAGGTCGGTCGAGTCACAAAAAAAAATTTTAATAATAATTATAATTAGTATATATATATATATGTATACCTACATATACATATGTACATATATAAATGTACCATTACTAAGTAAGTAAAAGAACTTGAAGTAATAAAGAGTAAGTAAACAATGTGTAAGTATAAGAATTGTAGGGACTTAGTAAGTATTAGTTAGGAAACAGAAAAAGGTAATCGAGTTAAGTTAATGATAGTTAGATTAATCACTCGATCATATGTATGCTATAGGACTTGATTTGTGAGCACCGAAGGAAGTTGGGATACAAGTACAACGGTGAACGGAATGAATTTCTCATGCCCGTATGCTACCTTGGTTACTCTGATTTGTGTGTTGTGTGCTAATTGATCACCAAATAAGATAAGTGCACGAATCGGAGTTATCATGCTTACTTGTGAATATGTAGTGTTGTATCTTGTTGTATATTATCCTTAATTCATAGTTTGTATAATTCATGAAATGTATGGATGAATATGAATGTGTGTATGTATGATGTATTGTACTGTGACCGAATGTGTTTGTGATTCGACTTCTAACTGATTCCTAACAAGCTAACCAATCTAACTTAAATTGGTAATTAAATTGGAATGAGTAGAAGTCCGATATAGTTTCGGCCACGTGTAAGGATGCGGAGACACAAGAGGTTGGATCCAAGTCCTGACTCTTAAACTGGTCCGTGGCCCAAATCCCTTAAATGGGTAGCATCCCGGATTGGTGAGTCAAGTAAATCCCGGTGGTGGGACGGTGTAGTCCCCGGGCCGGAGGTCATACCGACTTAACTTGAGTAAGAGTAAAGTAAGTAAGAATGAGTAAGTAAGTAAATGACAGTAAGTGAGTAAAGTAAGAGCAAGTACTGTGTAATGAGTAAAAGGGTAATAAGCATTCCGATTAACCCGGATGCGTAATTTGGCTAACACCATGAAGGTAAGTAATGTGTATGTTATTGCAATGATGCCTTGAATTGTGTAATGAATTGTATATGCATGTATGTTGTATGCAGAGCATGTTTGTATGAAATTAATGAACCGCATGCCTATCTTACCTTAATTAGTCGGCGTGTCCTTGTTAGCACGCGGTATATGCGAAGTTCATGCGCAACTTTTGCTGAGCCCCTTGAGGCACCGTTTTTAATATGAATGCAGGTCCACGAGACGGGTGAAGCTGATGAAGATTAGTTTGTCCTCATTTTTATTGTAATTAATGAATTGAATGTGTACTAAGTAGTACACGGCTGTTTTTTGTTAGCCGGTGTACCATGGGGTACACCCTTTTGGATAGTGAAAGTATTGGATTAGGTATAGATGAGTAGCTTGTAGGAACTCATTATTTTTGGTAAACTTGGAATGATGTAATTGAATATACTTTGGCACTCGGTAATCCATCAATGAAAGTATATGCTCTTTTGTGTTGGTAAGTAATGTAGTAACTCGGTATACTTAGGCATCAGACCGACACTGTAAGTAGTAATAGCCTTGCTAGCCGTATAGGCGGTTAGCGGCGTTGTATCACCCGCCGTAGTAGTAGTAGTATTTCTGCTGCGAGTAACTTTGATTATTGGGATGATGGGACGGTAAGTACAGGATTAGCGGTAGGGGTGTTACAGTTAGAAAAAAAATATCTAACTTAGTTAAATTAAAGGAATTAGTATAATTAAGAGTAATATGTAAAATTTAAGAAGTTTTAGTACCTAATGGTGATTACTGAAAATATATGAGGTCAATATGGAATTTTTGAGAGTTTAGATGATGAGAAAATAATTGTAGAATTAGTTTACAATTTATAAAGAGTTTATAAGTGTTATAAGGAATTTATAAGGTTTTTGATATATTTAAAGTTAATAAAAGATAGTATATGTATACTACAACTTTAGATAATTAAATCTGGTGGTTTAGAGATGTTTAAAATGATTTTTGATGTTCAAAAATCTGTAGGAAAATTAGTTACGAAAATTGAAATTAATCAGAGTTAAATTGGTTAATAAATGAGTTAGGATAAAAGAAAAGACCACAAGGGTAAAATGGTAATTTCCCTGGTCAAACGTGGTCAAACATGGTCAAACTTGGTCAATGACAGTTTATTAAATGTTTAGAGGAGCTAGAATAAGATTTGTAGCAAAAGATTAGATATTAAAAGGATAAAGGAATAAGAAGTTAAGTTAAATTAACTTTAGGGGTAACATTGTAAATAATGGAAAGTTAGGGGGTTTGACCATAAAAGACTGGTCAAACTTGGGTATATTTTGGTAATTGACCAAAAGTATAAAAGAATTTAAATAAGAAAGACTTTGGAAGAAATTAGAAATATAAATAACAAGTTTAGAACTTATTATGAGTAAAATAGAAATTAAGAGAAAACTGTGGCTAAGTAATATAAATAACACATTTTTATGTGTTTAAGAAGGTTAAGGAAATTAAATAAAGAATTTAGAAACAAGTTGTAAAAGAAATAGAGTTAAGACGGGTTTAAATGAGACCCGTATATAAATTAAGGTATACGAGGGGTATACCCGTAATTTAATAAGTATAGGAGAAAATCAATACTTAAAGTATTTTAATGAAAATACAAGTTATATTGGAAAAAGAAGTAAATACGTATGATACGGAGTATCATACGGGCGTATACGAAAAATTTTAGTGTACATGAATAGTACTCGTATACGTGAATAGAATACGTATACAAGAATAGTAAATACGTATACATGAATAGTGAATACGTATACATGAATAGTAACTACATATATATGAATAGTCAAATACGAGACGTATACGTGAATAGTAAAATACGTATACGTGAATAGTGAAATATGGTGAATAGTAAAATAAGAGGCCTTATAAATGAATAGTAGAATACAGAACCGTATAAATGAATAGTGAAATACGGATGAATAGTGAAAACTATGAAAATCCAATACAAGGTCCGTATGAGTCTAAAGTTGCTAACTGTGCAACTAAATAACTGCTAATGACGTTAGTGAGTTAATGAATTGGAATTGAGCTCGAAAACGCTCCTAAATGAACGAACCCGTTTAACGGTATACTATTATACCCAGGTTAACCTAGGAAGAGGTTTAAGTTGAAAAGAGAACCCAATTAGTTCTAAGACACAGGATACTAATACTAGTTCTGGTTACAAATCTAGATAAGTTATAGGCGTTCGGCGGATTAGGCGAACGAGGGATTAAGAGCTAGCCAATATCCGGTGTACGGTATGGGATTCTTGTAGCTTGTTTGCTAACGAGGTCTACCTCGGTTTGTGTGCTATGTGTTATTTTGATACGACCAAGCAAGATTAAGCATGAAACCGATTTGCTATATTGTTAATGTGTGTCCATTGCACACCAACACGACTTGATTCAGAACTTGTTCATTAACTATGTTTAATAACAATTGTATAAGGTTACAAATATTCCCTATTGTTAGTTGGTTAATACCGAGAGAGGTTTAACTAACCAATTGTCAAAGAGACTTCAGCTAACTGGAACTTGGAGAGAGAGGAATCCGGGACTGACTCCGGTCATGCATGTTCAGGTTAGGAGGTCGGCATCTGTATCAGATCTGTCTTCCGCCTAGGGTCGACAAACTGACCCGACCAGCTCGAGTGAACAGTTTGAGGTGGGAGGCAAATTCAGGAGGCGCATGAGGGTCAAGCCTACACCCCTCATAACTTAAGAAATAATGTTTATTAACCCAATGGAGCTAATACCTCATTGGCTAGGGTTACTTTGACCCGACAAAAAATAAACAATTCAGTTAGAGAACAACCAGTTCTATTAAGAGAACGGTTGACACTTATAAGGTATGGTCAAACACGAGAACTAAAAATTTCTCAGGCCTCAGGAGTTAGCAATCTAATTTACATCATTAATGGGCGTCCATTACGACGTTCGATTTATTTGAGCTGTGAATGTAACGCCCCTATCTAACATATTTATAGCGGAAATAAAATACTAAAGGCGCACAGATCATCGGGTTCCAAACACCCGGTACCAAACCTCACCAAAACACAACTTAAAGATTACAAAAGTCACGGCCTGAACCACGAGAAAACTTAACAAAATAAGAAGTAATAAACATAAAACTCTCCAAGCCTAATCCCATCCCAATCACTCTTTCTCTTCGTGGCCACCTGTTAGATAACACGTACCTGCAAGATAAAACCAAGCAGCCCACCCCGGAAGGGGCGGGTCAGTTCCCTGGAATGGAACTGGTACGATCCTCCAAAAACAAACTTAAAATACAATTCTTAAATAAATAATAACTTGAAAACAAACACTTAAAACACTCAGAGAAATAAAGCATTTCACAATCACCAAATCAAGATACTAAGATAAGAATAAAGTTTAATAACTGAAAGATAAAGTTAGTGGAACAAAATCACATCATGTGTTAGTGAACATCCATTTCCTTAGTTAAACCCAATTCCCGTTAGGAGTAGAAAGACTCAGATAGTCACAAAGGACTAGGAATGGTAAAATAGATCCAATAATCAAGAACTCAAGAGTGGAATAATTTAACTGGGAGAGATGGCCCCCACCGCCAATCACATCCACTAAGGACAGGGGATATACAGCCCCTCACTGTTCATCACGTCCACTAAGGACAGGGGATATACAGCCCGTCACTGTTCATCACGTCACTAAGGACAGGGGATATACAGCCCCTCACTGTCTATCACGTCCCTTTTTGGGACAGGGGATATACAGCCCCTCACTGTCTATCACGTCCCTTTTTGGGACAGGGGATATACAACCCCTCACTGTTACCATTGAAGATGCGCGCACGTCGAAAGAAAGATTTCCAAGATTGACCTTTTCCAAATTCCCACTAGATCACCAACTACCCAGAGCAATACCAAAACACTCAGTCCTACAGAGTGCAGAAGCGTAAACCCTAAGCAGTCAATGTCTAACGGGACACCAAATAGAAGAAACCAATACCCAAATGAGTTCCACATCCAAGGCTCAGTTAGTCACATAAGCTGAGTTAGTCACACAACCAATTCCTTTTTAAAAATTCCTCTTTAAGTTAGTTAGCGTTTTCCAAAACATTCCACATGTCAATCAGCAAAAAGATCGGAGTACGAGAAATCGTACAAACATTCCATAGAGTCCAAAACACAACAATCTGAGTACGAGAAATCGTACAAAACATTCCATAAAGTCCAAAACACGTCAAGCTGAGTACGAGAAATCGTACCTGGGTAATGCTGTAGCAGTTCTAATCAACTTGAGCAAACAATCAACAGTACTCTGAAGAATATTAAAGGTAATCTATCATCAATCCCTTGTAGCCTATGTTACGCTTAAATAAACTCCTTACTCTTATTTCAAAGTCTCAATTATCTTTTAAGCCCTCACTTAAATGTTATGTATAATCTTTGAGTTATCTGAGAACGTGATATAGCCCAAGGTGGTAAGATCAAGGAATGTATTCGATCAACATTTGCTAATTGTCCACTCCTATCCACTTATTCATATTTAACCACAATCCTCACATTCAAGACTTTTGAGACCTTTATAACACAAATGTGTTTACATTATATAATTAAATCTAAGAATTTCAATAGTAATCTTAAGCTGAATACCTTTATTCTTAATTTAGAATAAACATTGTATTATGACCTATGATGGACTCATCTCAGAATACTATACCATTATCTCACAAAGTAAAGATTATGTATTTAAACAATTTCTACTAGACAACCCATTATGATTAAGTCTTTCCCTTAACTTAATTAAGACCTACATCTTGTATATTGGAATCATAGTGTTGTAGATACTTTTTATTATAACTTAATTGAGCCACTAAACTCAATTATCATATCCTTAGCTCAGAATGACTTCCTATTATAACCGTCTATAATCTTGCCATAAGTTGTTGAATTACCTCTCGTATTGAAATAACATATTATTATTAACTTAGACTTATCGAACTCTACATTTAATATTCACAAGGTACATCATTTGTTTAATTATTACCTATGTAATAAGGTGTTTAAACATAACCTTTTATGTATCCTTACTTACCTTTATTCTCCTAAATGTTTTATTTTTTACACACATACACTCTATAGACTATGTATAATCCTTTGTACTAAACTTCAATAAACTTAAGCCTTAAATACGTTTTAAATTGTTTTACAAAACCTAAGGTTTCAAAGGAATAACCTAATAAATTAATTTCCTTTATTGTATCTAGGATGAACAATATATCTACATAGAGTAGAATTTATCAAAGAATTAAATTCTAGTTCATAAGCGAAATTGTTAATTATTTAATAAGATAATCTATATATGAAAATTCTCATATTTTATATTCAAATAACCCATCATTACTTCCCATCACCGTAAAGTATATTAATATAATATCTTATGTAACCTAGTTTCATCTAATTAAAGGTTCAATGATTTTAAGTATCAAATTTCTATTTGCAAACCTTTTGTAAATCTTTAACATTAGTACATCAACTTATTTAGAAACTCACATCCTAAGTATTGGTAACAAACGTTACAAATGTATTTCATATGGCTTATCAATGCCAAGAAATAAGGATTATTATTAGATAAATTCCCAAATCATAGTTAATATAGTTTATATCATAATCCTTTTAATGATTTATCTTAACATTAAGTTATACTCAATACTATAATGTCAAGAGATGATTTAAATCTAGACTTAATAATCCTCTTCATTGGATGTAAAAGTAACTATTATTTTATGATTGTTAGATAATAAGAACATTGAAATGTAAAAAGTATTTCATTCATTTTATTATTAATTATATACTAAGATTATTTGTGTAACACCTTTATGTAATCTAATTACAATACTCCTAAATTTTAACTTATTCATTTCTTAACCCAATTATAGATTACATTGTGGTCATTGACTAATATAATACATGTATTTTAACACTGTTTATATGAATCTTAGAAATTTAAAGGTAACTCTTTAAGCCTAATACATTACTATAATTTAATACCACCTCATATAATATTCTTCTATTTGTATTATGTAGAGGTTAGTTTAACTTATTAATTCCTTCGTATTATATTCCATAGGTATTAATTTTATTATGTTTACTGTGTATACATTTATATATACTAGGATTTATACAAAACATTATTTATGTAGTTTTATTGTATTTAATTATTATATTAACTTTTACACACACCTACATCCAAAATATGGTTAATAAAAATAGTATTTCCCTTAGTTTCAGTTAAGTATATTAACTACCATTATATAATTAATATAAATGTAGATTAATTTAGTTCCTTGATTTAACCCAAGTTACTATTTTATCCTTAGTTTAATTAAAATATCAACTCCCTAAATAGTAAGTAAAATGTGGATAATTAAATTCCTTAATTTATATAAGTTTCTACTTAAGTAAGTATATATACATATATGTACATAATTTCACTTCTCTTAAACGCTAATACAAAAAACTTTTATAAACTTACTGTTATAAAATGTAATTTAATTTCCCTTATTTTTCCCCAGCTTAAAAGTTAATGAACAAACCTTACTTTTAATTTTTGATTACATTAAAAACTTTATATTATAGGTTATTCTTATGAAAAACTCATAAACAAAATTTTTAAAAACCATTTACCGTTGCCCAAAAATTCCCAAATTTAATATACAGTAACTATAACATTTAGACATATTATAAAATTTTTATTTCATAAAAATATCTTTTAATTAGCCAATAATTCCAGAAAACCCGTAACTTGTAAAAATCATAACTTATGTTTAAAAACTCCAAAACCATAATAATTTACATCAAAATAAACTAGATTAAATAAGGAACCTATGGTTAAAATTTCAAGTCAAAATACCTTCGGGAAGGCCATTAACAAAATCAACAAGTTAGAGCGTATTTACTGAATTTTTATAGAAACTTAATAACTTAAAATCGCCTGATCTAATCTTGGCCGTCCAATCTCTTAAAACAAGATCGGACGGCCCCTGTGTTGCGAGTTCTTCAGCGAGTTCATTAACAAGGTCGAGTAGGAATCTGCCAATATCTAATCTATAGAACGAAATCGAATGATTCTTGTTTCTATGGATTCGTAACCAAATTTCGGTTCTATTGGTATCAATTTCCCCAATTATAATGCAGAGTTCATCCAGTTTCGAATTCGATTCGAAGGTTAGGGTTTGTTTCGGTACCGAATTAAAATCGATTACAAATCTTACAAATTCTCCTAATCTAATATGAAATTGACTAAATTGGCACATGGTTTAGGTCGAAAACAAGACTACGAATAACATTATCGGAGCAATTTGATCGGAGACTCACCGGATTGTGCGAATTTGGTGAATTCCAATTCGGAACTGGGTAAAACTCGAACTTGATACAGTCGTGGTGCCAACTTTGCTGATCTATAACTAGCAGTACAAAACGAGTTAGATAATGAGTAAGGGCTCATTGGAAAGAAGAATTGTAGATCTACGTATTGGTAGCAAGAACTAAACCTAACTCTCACCATACAGAAAGATATTGAAGTTACAAAACACGAGTTTACCTCTCTGTTTCGGTGTTATTTTATGTGCTGTAAGACCGAAACTTTAGACCTCTATATCTCCCAACTGGTTGCGATTCAGACTTGGGCATAAACACAAAGTTGTAGAGGGATTAGAGATCTTTACAACGAGCTAAAGAATCGAATTTTGGTTGATTAACGAAGAAGTTATGATTGACGCAAGTTACCTGAAACGAAGGAAATTCTGGAATTCTGGAAACAGCCTAGCAAGGTGGCTACTTTGGCTCGATTTTCCGGTTGACTCAGAAGGATCTAGGGTTTGTATGAGTAATGGTTGGAAAGAGGAATTGTAGGAGAAAAGAATGGAGAAGACGGCATGGAAAAATATTGAGAGATGTAAAAGTTATGGCCGTCTAAAGTTAGGGCTTATGAATTCGGTTAACGAAATTCAGGGGGAGAATCGGTTAAGTGTGGGCGACCCTTTACAGAGTGACACGTGGCATCTCTTAAAATTTTGATTCAAAACTTCAATCTAGCATAACTTTGGCTAGGATGATCCGTTTTTGACGTTCTTTTTATCGATCTTCATGGTTTTTCATAACCTATTTATTGGTATAGGTTTCATGGCCTGGTTTGACCATTCTCAAAAAGTCAACTCTAGCAAGGCATAATAAGCTTTAAGGTTCCTAGAATTTTATATGACTTTTATGTTTCAAAACAATGTTCCATCACTTCCTAAAATCTTTATAATATTGGAGTGTTAATATTTCCCCAAGATTTATTGACTTATAAATCTTATTATTAAATTAATAATACATAATATGTATATAATTAGGGTTAAATAGGAGAAAACCCCTAAATAAATTTCATAATTCCATATACTAATTTAATATTCATATTTCCATATCATAATTTAATTTTTTAATAAAAGAAATCCCCTAAATTAATTTAAATTAATTTAGGGGTATTTCAGTGAATGTTTCACATAAATGTGTTGTTTGTTATCGTACTTCTTATTATTATGTATGAATAAACAATTGCATGTATACGACAAAGTAGTCGTGTGTAACCCTGCTAGCTTGTGGGCTGCACGTTTTCTGTACCAGCCATGTGTTGAGCCCCTTGGGGCCTGTGATTTAAACTTTGCAGGTAGGTACCGGACAAAGACTCAACCTGAGAGTAGGAGCGGGTAGAGTACCTCGGGTTGCTTTTACATTTGTTACACGAGTTGTGCATGTACACTCGTTTAGTAAATTGACGAGATGTTAGGATGTATTAGGATATGAGATACTCGGTATAAGTTGTGATTTATGGATTGTAATGTTTTAGATGCTCGAGTAATTATCCGGTTAGTCAGACTGTGACTGTAAAGAGAATAGGCCTAGTAGTCACGTGGGTGACTAACGGCGGTAACACCAATTTAGTAGAACTTTTCCGCTGCGTTGTTAATGTACGAGATGGACTTAGGGCGGCGATCTTTGTATTTAGAGATGGGGTGTTACAAAAAGTGGTATTAGAGCGTAGTTTACGCTCTGATGACTGGAAATTACGGAGCTTAGGAATACCGAGTTAGGAACTTTATACTTTGGATAAGGGTTGAGTATTAGTGCGAGAGTGTGTGTTAGTTAGGATTCCCGATGTATATCGGATATCTATAATACCTGACCCGCCCTCCGTGCCCCTGGTTCTAAGATACCAGAAATGAACGCCAGAGAGAAGACAAGCTTTCTCTTACTCGGGAAAACCCGATCTGACAATTACTTAGTATTATGCAATACGAGAAACACCTCGCTATGCAATAGTCTTTCAAGACTTGAAGGTCCTAATTGGAGCGCAACGTTGAATCAGGCGCTACCCATGGAATCCTACCAATGAGAGAATAATAATTACCGGCAACATGGGTCAACATGCTACGCAGTCGATATAACCCCGTCATACCAGTAAGGAGGAAAGTACTACAAGTGCAATGAGAGGACAAGAGAAGTGACAGAAACACCGGACAACAGTCCAGGGGAGCAATAACAATGGGATAATACCGCGCAAAAGCATAGGGACTACCTAAAAGTCAATTATGAAGCGGGTAACTCCGAACCTACAAAAAAAGGGGTTGCAAAGACCTAACTGCAATAGCCCAGATGACTACGAATGCACATGCAAGTCATACTCCAACATATGACTACAACGTAGTGCCCAAGGAGAGTCAATACTCGATAACCTCGACGAAGGTGTGGAAATCAGAGTGAGAACCAAGGCTAAAGGGGGTTCCCTCAGAAAGAGAAATACCCTGATAAGTAACTATACAATCAAAAGCAGTCAGGAAACTGCCCAGATAATCAATTAACCAAAGCCAAAAAGGGCAAAGAAGGAGTCCCATGGACTACCACCTACATGGAGTTTAAGAGAATGTACCATTGCCAACGTACACAGTACCGATAGCCCATCTTGCATGGCGCACTTGCCTTGGCAAGTGCCGCCGCAATGAAGCTTTACAGGAAGCCATGAAGACAAAATGGTCAAAACCATGGATATAATACATATTAACATCGGATTACAAATCCTTAAGACTGAAGAACAAAATATTGGGAGGGCCTGACGGCCTCACCATGACAACTAAATCAATACACCAGTCAGCAGGGAGCTGGACTTGGTCAGAAAACTAAACAACGTGAGCATCAACAATAGGCAACCGACACTACAGGTAAGAACATCAACCCAAAACCAAGCTTAACCTTGAATGGAAGAACCGAAGAGATTACTCAACAATGTGAGAAAACCAGATGTAAGTATAACTTACAAGGAAGGTATTACGACATACAATGAAGATGGATGACATAAAAACTTTCAATAAAAACGGGATGAATTCCCAGAATAATACTATTAACAGCACTCTTCATTGAAGATGTTGATAACCCCAGAAACAGAATCAGAGGAAAAACATTTAAGCAATGACCTATCTAGGATCAAAGACGTGCAATCACGGAAGAGAGAACCTAAAAAGGACTACACCATAGAGTTGGTATAGTTGTGAAATACCCCAAACCTTGATAGATGTGGTTTAAATATCAAACTATGTTATCTAAAGGCTAAAAATGCCTTAGAAACATCAGTGGACATTAAAACATAGTAAGTGCAATAAAGCACTCAGACAACTTTTGAGACAAAAACATGCTCTAAGCTATAAGTGAACTTGGTTAGGACCCAAAGAGCCTACCAAGACTAAATATATTCAATTATGATTTAATAAGGCTAAATAAGTCCTTATGAAACTTTGGTATACAACGAAACCAAACAAACACAAATAAATACCTTAAGTCAAAAAGAGCAAAAATGTGCTCTAAGCTTGGGATAAATTTGTATAGAGACCTAATGGTCATACCTATACCTTATAAATGTTAATGAACATATTAAATCATTACTAAAGAAACCAAGCTTGAAAACAAGTTGAAACACAAAATGTGCTTTAAGGAGTCTTAGAGCACGTTTTTGAAAAATTGTCTTGTAAATGAGTTTTGAATGGCTAAATGTCCATCATTACTCTTTAATTAACATGGGTACTATATATTATCACATTTGGAAGTCTATATCAATGGGAAATCAAAAATTTCACTTCTATGTGCCTTGTTTTTGAATAGTGATTTTTATAAGCTAGATTGTAACATATGATGTTATAAGTAATTAAATGAGTCAATAAAGGCTATAATACCCCTAGACTAAAAAGGGGGCCGGTTTTTGAAGTAATGAGTCACCAAACATGTTAACTTATTAAGTAAATAAAGATGACTCATAAGTTACTATTTGCTTTAAGTCATAAATATCTTCAAAACAAAACCAAACTCACTTCTCTCATTTCTTTCTTCATTTCACACGGTTCCCTTCTTCTTCTACCTTTCTTCCTTCTGTTCTCACGGTGAAGCTACAGCACCACCACCATTTCACCATCTTCCATTGTCAATATCTCATGACTCACTTAACCAAATCAAAAACAAACACCACCATTCTCTTCCTCTCATCAAGCTCTTCATTCCTATCTTCTCAAAACTTCAAGAGCCCCATTTCGGTGCCATGGAGTTCCAACATTGAAGGGGCTTGAGCTTGTCTTTCCACATATTATTGATCTCCTTTGCTCCTAGGTAAGGAATCTCAAAGAAAAATCAAGTTTCCTCCATGTTTTGTGTGTGACCGAAAATATTCATTGATGGAGCTCCTTGTGTTGCTTTGTTCTAGCTCCATTTGAATCTCTTAAGGACTAGGTGGAGTCCTCTCTTCATAGATATTCAAACTCTCTTCAAAGATCAAGGTAAAACAACTACATTAATGTTTTGGAAATAATGTAAACCTAGGGTTTACAATGAGATGAAGCATAATGCTTGAATACTCATTCTATTATTTGTACATTGTTTAGAAGTTGACAAACAACCAAACACCCCACCGGTTTTACAAGGAAACAAGGAAGAAGTTTGTGAGGGAAAAGAGGTAAACAAGCTATCTCAATGTAGTTTAAATGCCTTAGGAAAATGAGCTTGATTTGCTTAATAAAATACCTAAGGAGCCAATGGTGAATGACCTAGTGAAATGTTCTCAAGGAGACTAGTAAAAGAACATATGTCTTGGTGTGTGTAATTGCAGGTCAAAGGCTTATATATTGTGGAAATTCAGTGTTTAAGGTTTATGCAATTTAAGGGCCTAAGAGCCATGTTATTTAAGGGCCTAAGTGCCAAGCAATTTAAGCTTATGCACTATATTGTGATGTAGTGCTAAATGTGTGAAGTTTGTGTATAAAATGTGTTTGATGGATTTTAGGTGTTCTTGAATGAAATAAGGTAAAAACCTAGGTGTTTGGATGTGAGTATATACAAGAGAAGCTATGGCCAAATTTGGAAAATGTGTAAGAAGTTCTAAGTGTTTTAAGTAAGTTTTGGTGAACTAGGAAGTGTTAAAGGTGGACAAATGTTTTACTTGGGAAGAAAACATGTATTAAGGTGATTTAGAGTGATGCAAGGATTTAGGTATTATCTTGGAAGTTCTAGGAATTCAAGGTGTGTTTTGAGAATGTATTTAAGTCTTGGAGAAGTTTGTTTAAGGTTTAGGTAATGTTGGTATCCAAGGAATGAATGATGTTTAGGTAAGGTTTTGAGAAAGAAATTCAAGAAGTTGTGAAAAGAGGATTTGGTTAGTAAGAGGAGATGCTTGGGAGATGATGTTATGAAGGTGAGGAAGCATTTTAGTGTAGGGGTTATTTAAGGTGAAACACCACTTGGGAAACAAAAAGAAATGTTACAAGTGTTAAGAGATTTGGTAAGAAGATTGAGTAACAAGTTGGACAATGTTTTAAGGTGAATCAAAGTGATATTCTAGCATTAGAATATGCCTAAGTTCATGTATGAAGCTTGGGTGGTCAATGGATGAAGAGAAGAGATGAAACAAAGCTTGGAAAGTGAAGTTCTAGGCTGTCCGAACTACCGTCCGAATGTGGACGTTCGGACGTGCCTGTGTGCGTGTGAATATTCTGATCTTCGAACAGCGTCCGAACTACCGTCCGAACATGGGAAGTCCGGACACACCTATTTATTTCTCTGGAATGGCCTCGAACAGCGTCCGAACTTGGGAAGTCCGGACGCAAGTTCGGACATTCACCAATTTGCACCCATAGAGTCTCGAACGGTGTCCGAACTTGGGAAGTCCAGACACAAGTTCAGACAAGGCGCTGTATGGACCAAAAACATTGTTAAGGACATGTTAGGTGAGTTTTAATGACAATTAAGTGGGTGAGAAGTTGTAATAAAATATGAAAGTAAAACAAGTTAAAAAGTGAAGTTATGTAACTAAGTTAACGGGGATAAGTTATAAGGTTTAGACATTAAACAATCATGTTACCCCGAAGTTAATAAAAGTATATGCAATGTTGTCAGTTGTTCGAGAATTGCTCGAGGAACATAAGTGGACGTGGTAAAGTGGACTCCGGTGACAGGTATGGTTTTCTTGCAACCTGTGTCCTACCGGATTACACCGGCTTGTATGCCAATGTGTTTTTCTGTATGTTTGCCACGTTGTAAGATTAAACATGTAATGAGTTTACAGTAATTCATTTATGTGGCGTGTACAACTCCGATACCATTTAACCTCGGAAGTGTTAACCTTAGTTAACTGAGTCTAGGATCACATGAGAGTTCGGTATTCGGAGTAAACGACCCGAACCATGGGACGTACTAACCACGGCTATGCGTGTGTTAATTGTGTGATATGTGTATGTGAATGTAGGGATCTCCCTTGTGTGTTTAACCCAGTTGTAATTGTATGGTGTGTAGTTATGATAGACTCCATAGAGGGGTTCTAACTAATATCTAAAGTAAGTATGTACTAACAGTGGTGAGGAATCCGGTTTGGCCGGTCGCGCATTGTTTGGGAGAGGGTATCCTTCTTAGCCTTACCCTTCTCTTTGTTATGGTTGTTTCCCTCACGGGTTATGATCTCCCATTAGCTTATTCCAAAGCTTAGCTATTCTGACTTATGATCGGTTTAGGGGGAACATGTGTTTGTGTGGTGTGTTCGGGCCTCCAAACCCGAACCGCCTTAACTTAAGTTACTCGTCCGACTATTAGGACGGTAATGAGTGTTGTTGTTATTGTATAACGAGCTTATCATGAGACTGGCAACATTCTCTAGGCTCACCAGTGTATAAACAATGTTTGGGTCGGTTCCTAAGAGAACCATTCCCGTTATGTTATGTATTTTTGTTGTGAAGCAATATCTATTGCGGTGCTATGTTGTGCACGTTGAACGTGCAAAGTGTTGTTGTGTGATGTTATGTAGTGTATGTTATATGTTGTAAAATGTGGAGTGTGTGGTTCATGGATATGATTCCCAGTTTGTGATAAGAGGCGTTTAAGGATAACCCGATTTAAGGGTAAGTGTCGTCTATTAAGGAAGTAGCTCCATTAGAGGAGGAACACTCTAGGGATAATGAATACCATGAGTGACTTATTAAGTAAGGATATATTATCCGTTTGTTGAGCCCGTTGAGGCGAAATGATTATGTGTTGTGTGTTTACAGTTGCATGTATGATTTAAAAATAATCAACCGCATGCTAAGACGACAATTAGTTGTGCGTGGCCCGGTAGCATGTGGGCTGCGGGATTACCATACCAGCAAAGGTGCTGAGCCCCTTGGGGGCCACCCTTTTTTCTTCTTTTCCTATTTCAGGTACAAGGAGCTGGAAGCCGTTCGAGAGTAGGACGGGGTAGTCGTTGTACATGGAAATCGTTTATGTTGTATATATACAGTAGGTGTAGTAGTAAGACCGAAATTGTTATCGGCATTAGTTATAAATACTCGGTATAGCTGATAAGGTGTATGTTGTTGTTGTTGTTAATGGAAAGGGTTAATAATGTGTAGTTGCTCGGGAATTTAGCCCATCAGACCGGTACAATGTATATGGATTAGCCTTGTTAGCCACGTGGGTGGCTAACGGCGTGTAACACCAACGAGTTAAGTAATGTGAAGAGGTTTGTATTTCCGCTGCAGTTTGGTGTAAGTATGCAAATGTTGGATGGGGTGTTACAAGTTGAGCATAAAAAGACCCATAAACGATGGTTAGTATTGCTTGCCGAACTCATTAACACCCAAGTATGATTAGTCATTAACGGGTGGCGTAGTCAATGAAAGTTGAATAAAGTATTGACATGGCAGCACATGTTATCCAGGGTAAATATCCAACTTAGACACCTGAAGGCAGAGGCCTAATGAAAACGAATCCTTAATTGCTAAAAGACGCAAGTCTATGAGAGCAAAAGTATTGTCACAGACACTGATAAACATCGGATTACCTAAGTGAACTTCCACAGCAGGAAGCGAGATACAGTAACTTATTGTGAAACCCAATATTACATTCAGTGATGTGACCCAACATTGGCAGAGCTCAGAGAACAAGAGAATTACGTGGATAACCTACAGATGATTAAGAATACAACAGTGAACCGAACACCGTCTCGCACTTGAGATTAATCAAGCATTAAGGGCCTACGAGCCAAGGATGTTAAATACATCAGAGCACGAGGCACTGGAAAGCATAGAAGGCTTATCTAGGCCATGAATGAACTACAACTCGTACATACGAGTGGTTACGAAAACCAATACTAAATTGAGGAAGAATTGCCAGGAAAGGGCACCAATGAGAATGTTGAGATAGTGCTATTGACAGGGGCGGAGAACGAACCATTCCTTTTAGGGTGGGGATACCTCTCCTTGTTGTGAGGCTATGAGTGGGAATAAACCCCTCAAAAAGGGCTTTCACTTCTTAGAGATTGAATACTCTCTATTGGAGAATGGGAACCGTAGACCTTGAAATTACCTTAGAAAATTCCAGTTACACATAAATAATATGGAAGGCTACAGAGACAGACCTCATATCCAACACCCAGGATTTAAGAATCAGCAATCGTCAGAGATAAACAGTGTGAGTGCGCAGTATGGCACGTCAAGTGATCAATGCTCAAAAGAGCTTGTGATTCAACGAATGACTTTTTCAGTAACCGGTTAAATTACATGGTAAATAACATCATAAAGGATGAAAGAATATGAGAGAATTAGCCTACTTGCGAACATGAGATTGAAGCAGAATACCTTCATATTAAGAGATAATCATATTACAACACGATACGGCAACTGCCAAACATCAAAATTAGAGAACCCCCAGTGTGGTTACACCATGAAAGGGATTGAAAATAAGACAAGACGTTGAAGTAAAACAATTGAAGAATTGTGCCATCAATGGGCAGTATGAGAAAGCTAAAGCTACTTCGATAGCGGAGGCCATGAGAATAATACCTATCAGGTAGATTAAGTTACAGTGCACAGCAAAGCAACCACTATATATAAGCCATCAAATATTGACACGAAAGCAATCAGATTTGTGAATTAAAACCCGATGTAAGAAAGGGGATGAAATGGGAGACAGACTGTACAGTAACGCCAATAGTCTGGACCATGTGATGAAAGATTTCACAGGAAGCACACTGTCCATTCCGTGAGGAACTGGAAGTGCATTCCTAGTGGATCGACATGAGAAATAAGATAAGAGGCTCTAAGGAAAGAGACCTCAAATTACTAAGGGATCGAGTCCGTACCAAATACAGAAGGTATAATGCAATTATGAACCTAGTAGATGGATATTCCTTGATTAAGTTCAAGAAGAACGACATGTGCGTTATCATGGAATGATGAAAGAGGAGATCGACAATAGAATACTTCACCAATTAGCTATAACTAAGCATGTGACGAACACTACGAGCATACTTAAACGAGATGTGGGACGACCACACTCCAAAGGAGCTTGTGGGCCTGATGGACTTATTTATAAGTTAGTCGGGTAAGTGGCAATGTATCAGTAAGGTACCCCATATATGTAAATGAGTAGTATAAGGAACACGAGAAGTAGTCGCCCCCGTACGACAGTCAGAGATGCAAACTCACACCAGAACAACAAGTTACCATGAACAATGGAGGAGGAAGAACTCAGTTAAACCAATGAGATTAAAAGAGTCAGAGAACTCATTCCAGGAGGAAACAATTAAGAATTATGAAGTGCGAGAAGCACTAATTAGTAAGTACGAACAGTTTATATGTCTCAAGATTTTCAAGGAAACTGAGAAGAGCAATAAGCACTGAACAGTAAGTCCAGATTACACAGGAATCTCAGACTGAGAGTCAGTTAGTAGGGAACAATTCAGACGCTGGAAGGCGTAATAAGAGCATGAACATCAGATCTCCAGAGAACTGGATAGACAAGCTTTAACTCATTGAGACCGTGTATAAATAAAGATACCACGCGTCCATTAAGAGACCATTATTCCTAAATTATAATGATACAAAGGAGCTGTAAAATATATTGAAAAGGAAAGGAAGGGCAAACTAAGCCCCAAGATTATCAGAGTCGCGCAGCAGAAGCTAGTGGACCGAATCTTAAAGGTTTGATGTGCCTAACAAAAGGGAAAAAGGAACGATGTATTGCACATCTTCTAGTCGAATAAAATATATGACTTATCTATCAAATACTTTGGAGCCTTAGAGACTACACTGGAACACAGTTGTAAGGTTGGTATGAACACCAATAAGAATTCTTGATACAGAGACTAAGCCATTACCATGGCGAAGACCCTCTGACCCAATCATAATGTGAGATAGACTACATGGAACCTAGAATGCTCCATAACACATAAACATCTTGAACCTATGTTCAAGGATGATATAATGTTGATTACGTGGGCGTAATCCATTTTAAGGGGGGTAGTGCGTACAATCGCTTAGCCTATATTTCACATATTCAGTACGTAACCTATAGTGTGCATAGCACAATACAATTAGTTGTGATGTTTGATACATATGTTATATAAACACATGTATTCATTCTTATGTGGTTGTGGTTATTACGCACAATTAAATGCGAATACCAGATGTATTAGAGGACGACCTCGTTAACTTCGGTGCGAGAATTCAGGAAAAGAGGAGTAGAAACTCCAGGGGAATTAAAATCCCTATGATATGTATTGATATGAGACCAAATATGGTAATGTTATGAGGTATGAATCGGTATGAGACCGATATAGAACCTGGTAGAAATTAAATTCTCTAAGTAATTGCTGAGGGGTGAATTAAGAATGATTGATCGACTGAGTTCCATAATTTGGAGATGTATTGATTTATGTTTGTGAGTAGAAGGACTAAAAGATGTAAAATGCTACATGAATAATTATTTGGTAGTTTGAAGTTGACGTGGGGGGTAGAACTTGATCTTGGCCAGATCAAGGAAAACTGAACACAAATTGGGGTGAAAGGATAGTTCAACACTGATGCTGATCACATCAGGGTCGGATGATTCCTGAAACTCCCTACAAGTGGTCACAATTAACCACGTTAAGAGTAGATGTAGTAGCATAAAGTGGAATTGGAGTTGACATGTATTTTCTTTTCTAAGACTCGCTCATGAACTCGAGGACATGAAAACCTTTGTCTCCGGACCGGTTACATGAGGAGTATACAACAAATAATATACAAAGAGTATTTTGATTACTAAAACATGCAAAAGACATGTTGTGTGACAAGTGTGGTAAATATATATATATATACATATGGAAGACCTTGTGAGTCAGAATGCCTGTACAGATATTGAGTGATCTATGTGATCTTTTAGTGTGAAGTTACCTGTGTATTCTAAGAGATATAGATACATAGGAACTTTGGGGACAAAGTTCTTTTAAGGGGGGTAGATTGAAATACCCCAAACCTTAATATATTAATGAACTATCTAATTAGGATATACTAAGGCTAGAACGTGCCTTAGAAACATTAGAAGAAGTGTTAAACAACAATTTACACCAAAACATGCTTTAGGAACAATTAGAGCAAAAGGTGTTTTAAGAGTATAAATAATTAGGGAACTACCAATTTCCCAAGAGATTTCAAATGTGAAATACCTCTAAGATTAGTAATACACATTAAGTGAAATTAGCTTTTAAACCGAAAACACACCTTAGAGCACAAAAATGTGCTTTAAAGAAAAATGTGCTTTAAGCATGAATACATGGAAAGAAAAGGCTAATGAGCCTAAATACCATAAATAAATAAGGGAACAACAATTAAATGGTCATAGGAGCCATAGCGTATACACATAAATTAAGTATACAAACTCCACAGTAAACAGGTACTAAACTGACGAAAGTCAAGGAGAAACCACCAAAAGAACTTGGTTTAAATTGGAATTAGCAACATGATATTTCATGAACAAAGTTTCTAAAGGTTGTAAACATATTAAGGAAACATTTAAACTAGCCAAAACAAATTGCATAATCAATGTGAACCCGGAAGCACATAAAATGGTGTTTTAAGGCATTTTTGGCTATGTAACATACCTAACACATGGTATAAGTCATTATGAACGAGTTTAATTCATCAAATGTTACATAAATACAAGGAAAAACAAAAAAAATATATCAAACAAGCCTTAGGGCTGCCGACATGGGGGGTGAGTCACCAAGTCCAAAAATGCTTTTAAATGTACTATTTCAACAACCAAGACTTCCTTGGATTGCCATATCATCTTGTGCCCTTGGTAAATCATTAATCAGACTCTTACCTGTCAAATTAGAGCTCCCAAGGTCGTAGCTCATCCTCTCTTTGAAGAAACAACACAAAACAATTCCAATGTTCTTAGTTTTGAGCCTTAAAGAACACCTTGCCTTGTAGAAATCATACCTTTCTCGTCCTAGCTCCAAATCACAAGCTTAATAGCTCGTTGGAATCCTATTTTCAATAGCTTTACAACCATAGCACATGAGCCCCCAGATTCTCAGGAAAAACCACAAAGAAGTGCCTTTGATTCTCGAGGTAAAACATTGCCTTCTTGAAAACTTCTTGTTCTTTGGTTTTTGTTACAGCCGATTGGCATGGGATACTAACCCATCTTATTCTTCATCTAGTTGTATAATTTTGGAGCTAATTTCTCTAGCAAATTGCTGTCAAAATTTCTAAGGAAATCAAGCTTAAATATTCAGCTAATGGTTAATATACAAGGTAAATCCTACAACTACCTATTTCAAGGTTCTAATTGTTGATCTATATATGATCTAACATATTGTTCATCTTATTATTTATTGCCGAAATTTTGGTGATTAATATTCAGTTTTTAGCTTATTAAAAGTTAATGTTTTTAAATCTAAGAATAGATTTATACTCCTTATATAAGCTTTAATAAAGCTATCATAATATACAAGAAAAATTCATATACTATAATTTATATGGTGGCCGAAAATTAAGGGTATTAATTGAGTTAGAAAAAAAATATATAACTTAGTTAAATTAACGGAATTAGTATAATTAAGAGTAATATGTAAAATTTAAGAAGTTTTAGTACCTAATGGTGATTACCGAAAATATATGAGGTCAATATGGAATTTTTGAGAGTTTAGATGATGAGAAAATAATTGTAGAATTAAGTTTACAATTTTAAAGAGTTTATAAGTGTTATAAGGAATTTATAAGGTTTTTGATATATTTAAAGTTAATAAAGATAGTATGTATACTACAACTTTAGATAATTAAATCTGGTGGTTTAGAGATGTTTAAAATGATTTTTGATGTTCAAAAATCTGTAGGAAAATTAGTTACGAAAATTAGAAATTAATCAGAGTTAAATTGGTTAATAAATGAGTTAGGATAAAAGAAAAGACCACAAGGGTAAAATGGTAATTTCCCTGGTCAAACGTGGTCAAACATGGTCAAACTTGGTCAATGACAGTTTATTAAATGTTTAGTGGAGCTAGAATAAGATTTGTAGCAAAAGATTAGATATTAAAAGGATAAAGGAATAAGAAGTTAAGTTAAATTAACTTTAGGGGTAACATTGTAAATAATGGAAAGTTAGGGGGTTTGACCATAAAAGACTGGTCAAACTTGGGTATATTTTGGTAATTGACCAAAAGTATAAAAGAATTTAAATAAGAAAGACTTTGGAAGAAATTAGAAATATAAATAACAAGTTTATAACTTATTATGATTAAAATAGAAATTAAGAGAAAACTGTGGGTAAGTAATATAAATAACACATTTTTATGTGTTTAAGAAGGTTAAGGAAATTAAATAAAGAATTTAGAAACAAGTTGTAAAAGAAACAGAGTTAAGACGGGTTTAAATGAGACCCGTATATAAATTAAGGTATACGAGGGGTATACCCTGTTATACCCAAAATTTCAACCCCCGGAGTAGTCTCTAAGGCATACGTGTTACAAAGGGCAAAAGGGGTCAATAAGCACCAAGGCGGGATTTTCCAATGACATTATCGGGATTTTCTATTTTCATATGACTTGTTCATTATCTCCAAACACTTCCAAATATCATAGTCATTATGAAAGGTATTTCATGATTTTCTGATAATATTTATTCTGGAAATTTATCTTTTAATTCATATTATAAGCTAATTTCTTTAATTAACACATGAAATAACCTCAAAATAGAATAATAAAAGGTTTCCAAAATTAAAATAAAATTGTCACATGGTTAGCATGACTACATACAGTCATAAACCTGAAATTATTTTATTTGGAACCTTAACCCAAAATTTAAAAGAGAAATTCAATCATTTTGCAATTTTCTCTCTCCTATGGAAAATACCGAAATCAAAAAAAACGTCATGAAATTTTAACACAAGATAGAGATGATTATTAGAGACTAATGCCGTTGGAATTTTGTTATTTAGACTTTCCAATAATAAGTTATGAATTATGGGAGATTCCAGATTGTGAGATTTTTATCTACTCGGTTATTTATCAAAATAACCCGATTCCAACTCTCAAAATTCCTAAAAATCATCCTTTATCTTCAGTTAAAATTTCATAATTTTTATCGGCCTGAAACATATTTTAAAATATCGGATTCCCTTAGAGCACAAAATCAAGATTTTAGATAAAAATCTTGTTCTATCAACATGACCTTGCTCTTTCTATAAAAGGACCTTCCAAAAACGACCTAGGGCAGGGGAGAACACTTCAAAAGTCAGAGAACACAGCCACAAACCTTGTCCCCACGTTTTTACACTTCCAAGCCTCAAATCAACACCGAAACTCTGCAGAAATCACCCCGAAATCACCAAAAACTCATCCTTTCTTCTCCCATTGAACTTCCAAGCACCAAAAACACACAAAAACACCACAAAAACAGAAGAAACACGTCCTTAACATCATAAATAAGAAGGAGTCAGAAGCTCAATTCGAAGTCAATCCAGAACCGGCATCAACGAAGCACCAAAAGACCCCCGATGTGAAGAGTCTCATTAAACCCGAAGGTAAAACAGGTTGAAATCAAAATTTTCAGACATTGCTCGGCTTTAACTATTCTGTGTTAAATTTTGGAGTCGAATTGGCTTTTTACCGCTCCTGAATTAACGTTTGCTTTCGCTTCTGCCCAATAACTTGTTTGCTAAGTTTCGTGTTTAATTCGTACTCAAAATGCAAACTTTTGATCACTAACGTGTTTATAATCTTTCAGGCTACCTACCCATAAATTTTGAGCCAAAAACACCACCAGGAACCACCCAAACGCCGCTGTCCGAGGGCGGTCCGCACCCACGGACGCTATGTCCGGGGTCCCAGACGCCCAGTCCGTAAGCCCGGACGCCCCCGAACGGTGGCGGGATATTTTTATTTTCAACAATTAGGGCTTTATAAAACATGTCCGTGGCCCCGGACTTTTCAAAATCTCGTTTCTGTTTACATTCGACTTTTATGTTCACATAGGTTAACTAGGGTCCGAGGGTTCGGACATTAGGTCCGTAGCCACGGACGGAAACAAAATTTGACCTAATTCTGCCTCCAAAACCCTAGTTTAGGAATCTTTAATTTCACTTTAATTTTCTGTCAAAAAATGCTAAAAAACACAAAAAAACATAAGCTTGCGCACTTAGGTTAAAACGACTCGTAATAAGCAGTAGTTAAACTAAGTAGAGGAAAAACGACTTCTAGGGGTAATGAAAGTAATTGAACCCTAAATAAGTCGAATACCAAGCCCCCGAACCCGAACTCTCCTTTCCTAATTTGATCTAGGTTAAAATTAGGTGGCGACTCATAATAGGTTCCAGTGAGCTAGCTTAGGTTATAATAATTATTGTTAAATGACATTGTTATTAATCTTAGGTTATAAGTGGACCTGAAACCCGGTTAGATCCTAATCAGCTTTAATCAACACAGGGTAGGGCTTAAAATCGAGGCTCACAGACTGGCGACTCTGCTGGGGACAACTTCTTTATTTTAACTTGTTTTAATTTTAAGAAAGAGGGCTTAACTCGAAAATGTTTATTTATGGCTTTATTACTCTGTTTGTTTACTTTCATGCGCACTTCTATTTTCTGCACCTTTGCATCATATGAGAGCGAAGGTCCACGCAAACCGACTTCACCCCGGGACCCGTTTGAAGGTCCCCTGTCAGGGACTCACACCTTTTAGGTGATGTGAATAAGCGGGGGAAAAGAGGAGGGTGTCGTCTAACCACACCCCCTTAATACCTGGGCCTTAGCCCCAAGCGTTTTCCTGGCAGTGCCCTTACCTAGCCCATTGTTTGGTCAGTCAAAGACCCGACCGTAGACGCACACCTTCGGTGATGTGAAAAGAGTGGGGAATCCCAAAGAGAAGAGGGTGCAAGCCCTATTCCTTTGTGGTGACCTGGGCCCATGCCCCAAGCACCTCTCCGGATCGACCCATACCCGGTGTGATTAAACGTCTAGTGAGTACATGTTGAATTTGTGTGGGCCCAGTTTGCTTGTATGATCGGCCCACTACCCAGCCTAGAGATTGATATGAACTTCTCCTACATCAACCTAGCCCAACACGAATTGGCAGCTCTATTTGTTTGCGGCCCAGAGGCCCTGTTTGGTTTAACATGTGAGTCGTTCGGGCTTCGGCTCAAAAGCCTAGACTTAGGTGATTTCTCTTCTGGCCCAATTTGAATTATCCAACTAGTTCTAGGCCCATAAAAAATAAATCCACCTGAACTTGAAATAACTCACAAGTCCTGAAAATAAACTCTTTTTCGGCTTAGCAACCATCTTCTCTGGCCCGAAGAAAGTTAGGCCCATTTGTGATTTAGGGACCATTCCAGCTCATGTGCTTTACTTCAGGCCCAAACACATTCCGGCTCAAGGGCTCATTCTAGTCTAGGTAGACTTCTTATCATGACCCTAACCCAAAACCCTAGATCTAGGTGTCATCTTTTAGGCCCAACCAAAATCACTCGGCCCAAATTCCAGTTCACATATAGAGCAATCATTCTGGCCCAGTACCACACTCATAACTCATTCCATTTGAGCCCATAGACCAATTCATAGTTTTGGCCCGTGAGCTTCGTTCTCAATCCAGAATTGCGGTCCATAAAACATTTGAATCCAAGATAGTTTACATAACTCATTCATTCCTATTTCCGGTTTCAAGGCCCAACAAGAGCATCAAACGAATCTTGACTTCAAGGCTTATCCCTCGGCCCAGTGGCCCATTCACGGTCCATGTGATTTCTTTCCGCCTGTTTGCTCAATTCCTGGATTCAGGCCTACATGTCCGTTCTAGTCTAGGAATCACTCTAATCTATGCACTTCACTCTCAGTTTGGCGAAGACTCAGGCCTAGTTACTTCCTACATAACCCATAGGCATTCCTAGTTCAGACATTTTCCGGGGCCTACTCGAAGCTTGGAAGGAAGACAATCATGGCAAATGGTGCCCCGACGGTCAACAGCTTGAGTCTTCAACACGTTGGCATCAGACTGTTCAACATCACTATTTCATAAGTTTTCTCGATTTAGTGGTTAGCTTCCTTTATCATTTTAGATTGCAACTTTTGATTAGAGCATAGTTCTATTTTCGTAATTTTTTGTGCATTCATTCAACAAAACAAAAACAAAAAAAATGTTTTTAAGGGATCACAGAGTAATCATTTCCCGACTATGGAATAGAACGACTTGTCTTTTTGTTTCTAAAAGGGTGAACATGTCCGTCCTCACACCATAATCTATCTCAAAACATCCACAAAGCATTCCAAAATCCACATCTGTTTAAGTGTTGTCATAGACCCCAAATCAATACTGGGGGCAATCTGAGCTCAAGATCGTCATCTTTAATCTTTCGTTTAAGCGTGTGAACTAGTCTCTGAGTGAAATTTGCGAGAGTGTCTTGAGTGGTAAAACCATGAGTGAACGAGCGTGTCATTTTTACACGACTCCGGTGAGATCATATTCAAAGGTGAGGTAAACGGCATGACTCCGAGCGAAGGAGATAATTTGTAAATTTACTCTTAGATCTGCGAAAAGTAACAAAGAACGGATACACAACTATCAGGAATGACGAAGCACCTAGGTACAGCACCACATAGCCAAAAGCTTGTAAACCCTATCATTAAACCCTAGGCACCCCCGTTGAGCCTTTCGTATATCCCTTTTTCGATATTATGAGCTCCACAAAATAATCCAGCCAATGATGAATGTCCGACCCGATGACTAAAGGAAGCGAGGAGCCCGACTCTCAGATAACATTCTCATCAGTCCAAAAGAAGCAATGCTGCTATCAGCATAACGAAGCGATCCGCAAATGGTCCCAAAGTGACACAGGATCAAAAGAGCTCACATCAAAACAGCTCTCGAAGCCCAAAACCGGGAAACACAAGAACCCCGAAGGCAAAATCAAGGAAGGATAAAACAAAAAGGCAAACCTGAAGTGCCTCGAAGAAGTCCAAATGACAAAAAAGAGAAATGGTGTAAAGGACAACTTCAAAAGTCCAGGTCCAGAAGCTCGAAAACAACGTCAACATGAAGCAGCCAGACAACTTCAAGGCAAGGAAGATGAATCTGAGAGAAGACTCGAGTTACAGCTTTGGTCACCCATTTAAGCTCCACATACCTCAAATATCCCTCCATGATCCCGTCGTCTTTCATCACACCCTATGGTCACATTATAAGCTTTAAAGACTTCCGACTTGATAGTTGTGTGTCCAATCACGTGAAAGTAACAGATCAAATGCGTAAATCCATCAAATATCGAATTCAATGGTCTAGAAGTTATGACCATGAGCGAGAAATGAGTGCAAACACCAACTACATCGAGTGTAGGTTAGGAAGCACCGCATCAAAGCATAAGCCTCGACCTTGTGAGGATGAGACTTGTTCGCATGTTTAATCAAAGAAAATACTGGGGGCAATCGATCGTTCCGATCGATTGCCATGAACTCTAGCTCAGACTGTCCTAATGAAAAAATACCGGGGGCAATTGTTGGTTCCAACAATTGCCATGACAACACCAATTGGAACCTAAAGCATAAACACCATTAATACCATCACCACCACACAGGCCCACATAAGCCTTCACTTCCACATAAATTCCATGGCCCGTCATAAGCCCTAATCACCACTTAAAAGATCCCCACATCAAACACCACACTCCACCGACGGCATGTTCATCTCCTATGAGGCAAATTACAAGTCTGAAATCTCTAGCCCGGAAATGATAATTTCACTTTCCTTTTCAGCGGACAGAATTTTCTTTAAACATTGCCACGTTTGGCATCTTTTTCAGCAATTTCTTCGGTTTCACAAAACTCATCATATTCCTGGTAATTTCTTACTTTGAACAAATCTACATCATCACCATGTTTGGCACATTCTCCAGCAATTTCTTGTTTTAGACAATCTTCAATTCTCATAATTGCCATGTTTGGCACATTTTTCAATAGTTGCTTGCTTTAAACAAGTATCTTACATGCACTGTGATTGCATTTTACAAACTTTTGCATACACCTCATCATCGCCACATTTGGCCCTTTTACAATTGATTTTCACCACATGCATTTGCATGAGACCATTATCTTTCCGACTCATTTTTAGTTCGAGACCCAGAATTAGTGCGAGATCCAACCTTTAGGCTCGTCATAAGACCTAGATCCAACCTTTAGGCTCGTCATAAGACCTAGATCCATCCTTAGGCTCGTCATAAGACCTAGATCCACCCATAGGCTCGTCATAAGACCTAGATCCTTTCTTAGGCTCATCATAAGACCTAGAACCGTCCTTTAGGCTCGTCATAAGACCTAGATCCTTTCTTAGGCTCATCATAAGACCTAGAACCGTCCTTTAGACTCGTCATAAGACCTAGTTGCATTCCCTTAGGCTCGTAGCAAGACCTAACATTACCTTTTAGTTTACCCACTCTCATCAAACACATTGCATTCATCTCATTCATATAGGCTCGTCATAAGACCTAGTTGCATTATCCAGGCGCGTCACAAGACCTGGCGATAGAAAGTTGGCGAGGTGATGGCAATAAATCCTCCTTTTGCGATGTCAACTTATTTTTGGGATCAACGAATGGTGGGCCAAGGCAATAAGTCCCCAGGGTTTTTACCAGGAGTTATCCCTGCACACCGGCTTAGGGGCGATGGCAATAAGTCCACATTGGGACCAGCCAGGAGCATTGGCATGGGTTTCGGTCCCCAGAAGCATCCGAGCATCATCCGCATCATCAGCATCAGCATCATCAACATCATCAGCATAATAAGCATCACTAGCATATTAGCATTCCTGCATCTACACATTATTTCATTTTCATCATTTTTAGGTAGTCAACGCCTTAGAATAGCTTGACATCTTTTCATTCGGTTTAGGTAGTCAACGCCTTCGAATAGCTCGACATAACTTCATCTTCGCTTATAGGTAGTCAACGCCTTAGAATCGCTTGACATTTACTTCATCATTTCATTTTTTGGGTAGTCAATGCCTTAGAATAGCTTGACATCATTTCACTTTTAGGTAGTCAACGCCTTAGAATTGCTTGACATCTTTTCATTTTCATTCTCACTCATAGGTAGTCAGCGCCTTAGAATAGCTTGACATCATTTCACTTTTAGGTAGTCAACGCCTTAGAATTGCTTGACATCTTTCATTTTCATTCTCACTCATAGGTAGTCAGCGCCTTAGAATAGCTCGACACAATCCACATACAGGGTCTTTTAAGATCCCAAAATTTTGGGGTGTCACTCTGGCATCAACTAGCCTTTTCATCTTCATTACAAAGCCTAGTTGACGGGGGGCAATCTGTTATACCCAAAATTTCAACCCCCCGGAGTAGTCTCTAAGGCATACGTGTTACAAAGGGCAAAAGGGGTCAAAAAGCACCAAGGCGGGATTTTCCAATGACATTATCGGGATTTTCTATTTTCATATGACTTGTTCATTATCTCCAAACACTTCCAAATATCATAGTCATTATGAAAGGTATTTCATGATTTTCTGATAATATTTATTCTGGAAATTTAGCTTTTAATTCATATTATAAGCTAATTTCTTTAATTAACACATGAAATAACCTCAAAATAGAAATAATAAAAGGTTTCCAAAATTAAAATAAAATGGTCACATGGTTAGCATGACTACATACAGTCATAAACCTGAATTTATTTTATTTGGAACCTTAACCCAAAATTTAAAAGAGAAATTCAATCATTTTTGCAATTTTCTCTCTCCTATGGAAAATACCGAAATCAAAACAAAACGTCATGAAATTTTAAAACAAGATAGAGGATTATTATTAGAGACTAATGCCGTTGGAATTTTGTTATTTCGACTTTCCAATAATAAGTTATGAATTATGGGAAATTCCAGATTGTGAGATTTTTATCTACTCGGTTATTTATCAAAATAACCCGATTCCAACTCTCAAAATTCTTAAAAATCATCCTTTATCTTCAGTTAAAAGTTCATAATTTTTATCGGCCTGAAACATATTTTAAAAAATCGGATTCCCTTAGAGCACAAAATTAGGGTTTTAGATAAAAATCTTGTTCTATCAACATGACCTTGCTCTTTCTATAAAAGGACCTTCCAAAAATGACCTATGGCAGGGGAGAACACTTCAAAAGTCAGAGAACACAGCCACAAACCTTCTCCCCACGTTTTTACACTTCCAAGCCTCAAATCAACACCGAAACTCTGCAGAAATCACCCCGAAATCACCAAAAACTCATCCTTTCTTCTCCCATTGAACTTCCAAGCACCAAAAACACACAAAAACACCACAAAAACAGAAGAAACACGTCCTTAACATCATAAATAAGAAGGAGTCAGAAGCTCTGTTATAACCCAAAATTTGGTTATATTTTATTTCGTCACAAGTGACCTTATGTGGTGGTATTCTGGATTCAGGACATGGCAGTCTTTCTTATTAAAGACAAGGGCGAGATGGTCCTTCTTCTTTTTGATTCTTGGTAAGGAATTATTAAGTAATGAGTTATAGTAATAATTCCCTAAATCACTTTTCTCATCACGCTTCCATGACTCCACTAACCCCGTCAGTTTTGAATATCCTCAGACGCTCCTTCCTTCTCTGTGCTTTCTCTCTCTGTTCTCTCTCAACTGCTACGTTCTTCCAAGCGCTCAATCCTGCAAGTGTGGTTCTGAAATCCGAGTTCTATTGGTGGATTCTGCATCTGCTTCATCTTCTCCTCTGCGATCAGGTTTGCGAATTGTATATGGTTAGCACAATTCAGTTTGAGGTTTAGGTTTTGGAATTTTCCTCCTTCTAATTCTGGTCCCTGCAATCTGATTGCCAGAATCTTCAGTCCTCTGCGCGCTGCACTCGTTTTCTTCCCGTTGGTTCCCTTGTTGACGAATTCAGGTGAGGATTGTGTGCAGTTTTGGATTGTAATTTCAGTTTCAGAGTTTGGGTTCCGTTTTCTGAATTGGGAGTTTTGCAATTGTGTTTTGCTCAGTGAATTGGTTTGCGTTCGGTCTGCGTCTGAGGGTCTACATTGGCTGGATTCTGCTGTTCAGAATTGAGGGATTTGTCTCTGCTGTATACTGAGGTAGGTGGCTTTCGGATTCGATCCGTGTGTTCAGCCTTGGGGAGTTCAGATTCTGCAAATTGATTCAATGATTGCCTTGTGGTTGTGTGTGATTTGTGTCTGTTTTAATGCCATTCCAATGGATTAAACCCCCAAGGTTGTTTTGTAAATGCGTGTGTTGATTTGAGTTGGTTTTGTGCCTCTGTTCGTGTTGAATTCGCTTCTGTCTTTTGAGTTTTTCGGCATGTCCGAACTTCCGTCCGACCTTGGACGTTCGGACATGCCCTTCTGCGCTTAAACTTTCTGAAGTTTTCGCTGTGTCCGAACTTCTGTCCGAGCTTTGAAGTTCGGACACAGCCTTCTGCATTCTCTGATTTTGGCTTCGACTTGTGTCCGAACATTGATGTCCGGACACAAGTTCGGACTCTACACGTTCTGGTTTCCGAAGATCGTCCGAACATCCGTCCGAACTTGGATGTTCGGACACCTCTGTCTCCTCTACTGTTTTAAAGTTCGACCTGTGTCCGAACTTCGTAGTTCGGACACATGTTCGGACATCTGTCTGATTTCGACTTCTGAGTCTCGACTTGTGTCCGAACATTGATGTCCGGACACAAGTTCGGACATGCCTCTGTTTTGACTTTAACTTGCTCGTTTGAGCTCCGTTTTGACTTCCGTTTGCGGGGTTGGATTCCCCTTCTGATTTCCAAGCCATCTATGTGCTTTCTGGTGCCTTTGGTGCACATATGCTTATCTGTATTTAAGCTTCTGTTTTGGGACCTAGTTATCTCTGTGTCTGAGCCTTTGGATGGCTGGTTACGCTGTCTCGTAGCGCGCTATGTAGGATCCTTCTGTTCACGGGTGATGTTCCCCGTTCTGTTCACGGGTGTTTACACCTGTTCTGTTTACGAGTGAGGTTTCCTCGTTCTGTTCACGAGCTGGTTGCTCGTTCTGTCTGTATGCTGTGATCGCTAGTGTCCCACTCTGTTTTCTGCTTCTGTCTGCTTCTGACTCTGTTTAGTCCTCCATTGTATGGACTTCTGTTCTGTCTTCTGACCTATTTATGGATTCCTTTGACTCCTTCTGATTTGTCAATATTCTGTAAAATGTTTTGAGCATGCTGGTTGATGAAGTTGGTCATCTACTGGGCATAGTTGTGTGCTCATTCCCCTACTTTATCTAACATTGCAGATTGATCAGCGAAGGTCACTTGCAGCTCTGGAGTTTAGTTGCTTTTTTTTAGTTTCTTCTGAGACTTATGTATTGACTTTGAGCCTTTGGGCGTATTTCGTTAGCTTCCGCTTTTTGACATCCGTTTGGTGGGTTTTGTAATGACTTTTGGGGATGTTCTAACATCTCTTTGATTATACTTTATTTAAGTATTTCGTTTGGGCCTTATTTGTTTATCTGTTTAAGTTTGCTTATTAGAGCCTTGCGTTATTATGTAATAATACGCGGCGTGTAATACCCCTAACTCCTAGGCCAGTGTTTGGGGGTGTTACATTTAGTGGTATCAGAGCCAGGTTCTAATCTGCTGGGATTTTAAGTTAGCCAGTCAGTCAGAAACGTCAGTGTTAGTGTCTGAGTCTAACTGCTTGCTGTTGGACTTTCAGAATGCCGCTAAGAAGAGCAAATAACCCTCCAGGGAATGTGGCTGATGCTGTTCAGCAGTTCATGACACAGCTCATGCAGACCATGGCTGCAGGGGGTGGTCCAGCTGGAGGAGGACCAGCTGGCGGAGCAGGCCCAGCTGGGGCAGATGCTGGAGGGAGGAACGTGAAGGCGCTTCAGGAGTTCATGAAGCTGAAGCCGCGTCGTTCGATGGGGCAGCAGACCCCCAGGTGGCCAGTCATTGGCTGTCAGAGGTGGAGGACTTGCTACGTGTGATGGGCTCAGAGGAGGAGCAGAAGGTGGACTTCGCCACCTTTCTGTTCAAGGCCGAAGCCAAGGAGTGGTGGAGGTCAGTTATGGGGAAGTTCCCACAGCCTTGGACGTGGGAGCAGTTCACTGGGGAGTTCAACAAACAGTTCTACCCCGACGTCTACAAGGATCAGCGCATTCTGGAGTATAACCGACTACGCCAGGGTCGGGACATGAGCGTTGAGGAGTACGTCCGCAAATTCATCAGTCTGTCTAAGTTTGCACCTGAGCCTGACGAGCATAGGAAGGCCAGGAAGTTTGAGAGCGGCCTGAGGCCTGATATCCGTTCTGCTGTGACGCCCTGCGTCACAAGACCTTCAGGGACGTAGCTGATGTCGCCCTGTTGGTAGAGGCTGACTTGAGAGGTCGCCAGTCTGGAGGGAAGGACCAGAAGAGGAAGCAGAGGTCCGATGAGAGCGACAGGAGGGATCAGTCTGCTTCTCAGAAGAAGCAGTCTACTGGAGACCGAGCTGGAGACCGCTCTGGAGACCGCGCACGAGATAGAGGTGGTTCGTCTTCGTCAGCTCCCGCCCCGAAGTGCCAGGTCTGTGGCAAGTTTCACAGAGGTCAGGACTGCTACAGGAAGTCCGGGGCCTGTTTTAAGTGTGGATCCATGGGACATAGGATTGCTGATTGCCCTCAGGCTGAGAGGAGCAGGGGTAGTTCTGGAGGTAGAGCCGTTGAGTCTGCTTCAGGGTCCAGAGATCGAGACCGGGCTGAGCAGAAGAAGCCCCAGGGCCAGGCCAGAGTGTACGCGATGGCTCGAGAGAGAGACCGATCGACTGACAGAGTTGTCACAGGTATTCTCCAGCTGTCTTCTCGTTCTGTTTTCTGTTTGTTTGACTCTGGAGCCACCCACTCTTTTATTTCTGCTGAGTTGGTGGGTGAGCTCGGTTTGCCTGTTGTGCCTCTGGGTGTTGAGCTGTGTGTGCATAGTCCATTGGTTAGGGACTCTTCTATGTTGTTGAATTCTGTCTGTAAAGCTAGTCCTGTGTTAGTCAAGAATAGGATTCTGTGTGCTGACCTCATCCCGATGGAGATGACTAGTTTTGATGTGATCCTGGGCATGGATTGGCTTGCTGCGCACCATGCCCACATCGATTGTGCCGCTTCGAGAGTCACTTTTGAGGAGCCGGGCCAGCCCGTTTGATTGTAGCAGGGAATGGACTCCCGTGCTCGCCGCCAGTCATATCAGCGATGCAGGCGTTCCGCTTTCTGAGGAAAGGATGCCAGGGATATCTGTGCTACATCCCTGAGGTTCGCAAGGATGCGAAGCTGGAGGACATACCAGTGGTCAGAGACTTTCCAGATGTGTTCCAGGATGACGTACCTGGGCTTCCCCCTGTTAGAGAGGTGGAGTTCTCGATCGAGCTCGCACCTGAGACTCAGCCCATTTCGAAGGCCCCATACCGGATGGCGCCTGCTGAGCTTAAGGAGTTGAAGGTCCAGTTGCAGGAGCTGCTGGATAAGGGCTTCATTCGCCCAGTGTGTCGCCTTGGGGAGCGCCAGTGCTATTTGTAAAGAAGAAGGACGGTAGCATGCGGTTGTGCATTGACTACAGGGAGCTCAACAAGGTTACCATTAAGAATAGGTATCCTCTCCCGCGCATAGATGACTTGTTCGACCAGTTAGCAGGAGCTAAGGTGTTTTCGAAGATCGATCTGAGGTCGGTTATCATCAGCTGAGGATTAAGGCAGACGATGTGCCTAAGTCCGCCTTCAGGACTCGTTATGGACACTACGAGTTCCTAGTGATGCCATTCGGTCTGACGAATGCGCCTTCTGTATTTATGGACATGATGAACCGGGTGTTCAAGCCGTTTTTGGACCAGTTCGTTGTAGTATTTATTGATGACATCTTGGTGTATTCCAAGAGTGCTGAGGAGCACGAGGAGCATTTGAGGACCGTTCTCCAGACTCTGAGGGAGAACGAGTTGTACGCGAAGCTGAAGAAGTGTGAGTTCTGGTTGGATCAGGTGGTGTTCTTGGGACATGTGTCTCTAAGGATGGTATCTCCGTGGATCCGGAGAAGATTCGAGCTATTACTGAGTGGGCCAGGCCTACTAATGTTGGGGATATTCGTAGCTTCCTTGGATTGGCGGGCTATTACCGCAAGTTTGTGGAGGGCTTCTCCAAGTTGGTGATTCCGTTGACTCGTCTGCTTCAGAAGGATGTGAAGTTCGAGTGGAGCGATGCCTGTGAGCAGTGTTTTCTGGAGCTGAAGAAGAGGTTGACTACTGCGCCGATCTTGACTCTTCCAGAGGGGACCGAGGGCCTGGAGGTTTTCTGTGATGCGTCCCATAGGGGACTTGGGTGTGTTCTGATGCAGCAGGGGAAGGTGGTTGCATATGGCTCTCGTCAGCTTAAGCCATATGAGAAGAACTATCCGACCCACGACCTGGAGCTAGCTGCTGTGGTGTTTGCTCTGAAGATTTGGAGGCACTATCTGTATGGAGCAGCGTGCAAAGTTTATACGGACCATAAGAGCCTCAAGTATCTGTTCACTCAGAAGGAGTTGAACTTGAGGCAGAGGAGGTGGCTTGAGTTGCTACACGACTATGACCTGGAGATCCTCTACCATCCTGGTAGAGCGAACGTTGTGGCTGATGCGCTCAGTAGGAGGGGTCCGTCGGGGTCAGTTTGTGCTGTGTCTGGTGTGCAGAGGTCTGCTCTCGAGTTGCAGCGTATGGGTGTCTGGGTCGTTCGTCCAGAGAGGTCTGGCATGTTAGCAGCGTTGCAGATTCAGCCTACCTTGATCGACAGGATCAAGGCCAGTCAGGAGCTTGATGTCAGTTTGGGTAAGATCAGAGATGAGATAGCTGTGGGTCAGGAGTCTGAGTTCAGGGTTTCAGAGGATGGCTGTCTGAGGTTCCGAGACCGCGTCTGTGTGCCTGCTGACGATGCTTTGAGACGTGAGATCATGCAGGAGGCTCATGGAGCTCCTTACTCGGTGCACCCAGGAGGTGTGAAGATGTACCGGGACTTACGTGAGACATTTTGGTGGGGCAACATGAAGAGGGATATTTCTGACTTTGTATCCAGATGTCGGACCTGTCAGCAGGTCAAAGCCGAGCATCAGAGACCAGCTGGTTTGCTTCAGCCTCTTCCCGTTCCGGAGTGGAAGTGGGAGAGCGTCGGTATGGACTTTGTTATGGGACTGCCTAAGACTCCGAGGGGCTTTGATGCAGTTTGGGTGATTGTGGACCGGCTCACGAAGAGCGCTCACTTCCTACCTGTCAGGAAGACCTTCAGTTTGCACCGCTTGGCTCAGTTGTACATGGATGAGATTGTGCGTCTACATGGGGTTCCCGCTTCTATTGTGTCTGACAGAGATCCGAGGTTTGTGTCCAGATTCTGGCAGAGTTTGCATCAGGCTATGGGTACGAAGTTGTCTTTCAGTTCAGCTTACCATCCTCAGTCAGACGGTCAGACAGAGAGGACGAATCAGGTCCTTGAGGACATGCTCAGAGCATGTGTGTTGGATTTTGGGGGCAGTTGGGATCAGCATGTTGCACTGATAGAGTTTGCGTATAATAATAGCTTCCAGACCAGTATCGGGATGGCTCCGTTTGAGGCCTTGTATGGCAGGAGGTGCAGATCACCCATCTGTTGGGATGATCTGAAGGAGAGAGCTGTGATTGGTCCAGACTTAGTTCAGGATGCTGTGGGCAAGATCCAGTCTATCAGAGAGCGTTCTGGTGGCTCAGAGTCGTCAGAAGAGCTACGCCGATCAGAGGAGGCGACCTCTAGAGTTTGAGGTGGGCGATCATGTGTATCTGAAGGTTCCCCAGTTCGAGGAGTCGTCGGTTTGGGAAGAGAGGCAAGCTTAGCCCTCGTTTTGTGGGTCCTTTTGAGATCCTAGAGAGGATCGGACCGGTTGCCTATCGTTTGGCTCTGCCTCCATCTTTAGCAGCAGTGCACAGTGTTTTCCACGTTTCTATGCTGAGGAAGTATATTCCGGACCCGTCGCATGTGATTGACTTCAGTCCGCTTCAGCTGAGGGAGGACTTCACGTTCGAGGCAGCTCCTTCGAGGATTCTAGCCCGAGATGTTCGTAAGCTCAGGAGCAAGACCATGCCCTTGGTGAAGGTGCAGTGGTCGGGTCAGTCAGAGGAAGAGGCGACCTGGGAGGTCGAAAGCGAAGTCCGTTCTAAGTTTCCCGCCCTCTTCGAGCAGTAGGTATGTTTTAATTTCGAGGACGAAATTCTTTTAAGGGGGAGGTGATGTTATAACCCAAAATTTGGTTATATTTTATTTCGTCACAAGTGACCTTATTTGGTGGTATTCTGGATTCAGGACATGGCAGTCTTTCTTATTAAAGACAAGGGCGAGATGGTCCTTCTTCTTTTTTATTCTTGGTAAGGAATTATTAAGTAATGAGTTATAGTAATAATTCCCTAAATCACTTTTCTCATCACGCTTCCACGACTCCACTAACCCCGTCAGTTTTGAATATCCTCAGACGCTCCTTCCTTCTCTGTGCTTTCTCTCTCTGTTCTCTCTCAACTGCTACGTTCTTCCAAGCGCTCAATCCTGCAAGTGTGGTTCTGAAATCCGAGTTCTATTGGTGGATTCTGCATTTGCTTCATCTTCTCCTCTGCGATCAGGTTTGCGAATTGTATATGGTTAGCACAATTCAGTTTGAGGTTTAGGTTTTGGAATTTTCCTCCTTCTAATTCTGGTCCCTGCAATCTGATTGCCAGAATCTTCAGTCCTCTGCGCGCTGCACTCGTTTTCTTCCCGTTGGTTCCCTTGTTGACGAATTCAGGTGAGGATTGTGTGCAGTTTTGGATTGTAATTTCAGTTTCAGAGTTTGGGTTCCGTTTTCTGAATTGGGAGTTTTGCAATTGTGTTTTGCTCAGTGAATTGGTTTGCGTTCGGTCTGCGTTTGAGGGTCTACATTGGCTGGATTCTGCTGTTCAGAATTGAGGGATTTGTCTCTGCTGTATACTGAGGTAGGTGGCTTTCGGATTCGATCCGTGTGTTCAGCCTTGGGGAGTTCAGATTCTGCAAATTGATTCAATGATTGCCTTGTGTTTGTGTGTAATTTGTGCCTGTTTTAATGCCATTTCAATGGATTAAACCCCCAAGGTTGTTTTGTAAATGCGTGTGTTGATTTGAGTTGGTTTTGTGCCTCTGTTCGTGTTGAATTCGCTTCTGTCTTTTGAGTTTTTCGGCATGTCCGAACTTCCGTCCGACCTTGGACGTTCGGACATGCCCTTCTGCGCTTAAACTTTCTGAAGTTTTCGCTGTGTCCGAACTTCTGTCCGAGCTTTGAAGTTCGGACACAGCCTTCTGCATTCTCTGATTTTGGCTTCGACTTGTGTCCGAACATTGATGTCCGGACACAAGTTCGGACTCTACACGTTCTGGTTTCCGAAGATCGTCCGAACATCCGTCCGAACTTGGATGTTCGGACACCTCTGTCTCCTCTACTGTTTTAAAGTTCGACCTGTGTCCGAACTTCGTAGTTCGGACACATGTTCGGACATCTGTCTGATTTTGACTTCTGAGTCTCGACTTGTGTCCGAACATTGATGTCCGGACACAAGTTCGGACATGCCTCTGTTTTGACATAACTTGCTCGTTTGAGCTCCGTTTTGACTTCCGTTTGCGGGGTTGGATTCCCCTTCTGATTTCCAAGCCATCTATGTGCTTTCTGGTGCCTTTGGTGCACATATGCTTATCTGTATTTAAGCTTCTGTTTTGGGACCTAGTTATCTCTGTGTCTGAGCCTTTGGATGGCTGGTTACGCTGTCTCGTAGCGCGCTATGTAGGATCCTTCTGTTCACGGGTGATGTTCCCCGTTCTGTTCACGGGTGTTTACACCTGTTCTGTTTACGAGTGAGGTTTCCTCGTTCTGTTCACGAGCTGGTTGCTCGTTCTGTCTGTATGCTGTGATCGCTAGTGTCCCACTCTGTTTTCTGCTTCTGTCTGCTTCTGACTCTGTTTAGTCCTCCATTGTATGGACTTCTGTTCTGTCTTCTGACCTATTTATGGATTCCTTTGACTCCTTCTGATTTGTCAATATTCTGTAAAATGTTTTGAGCATGCTGGTTGATGAAGTTGGTCATCTACTGGGCATAGTTGTGTGCTCATTCCCCTACTTTATCTAACATTGCAGATTGATCAGCGAAGGTCACTTGCAGCTCTGGAGTTTAGTTGCTTTGTTATTTAGTTTCTTCTGAGACTTATGTATTGACTTTGAGCCTTTGGGCGTATTTCGTTAGCTTCCGCTTTTGACATCCGTTTGGTGGGTTTTGTAATGACTTTTGGGGATGTTCTAACATCTCTTTGATTATACTTTATTTAAGTATTTCGTTTGGGCCTTATTTGTTTATCTGTTTAAGTTTGCTTATTAGAGCCTTGCGTTATTATGTAATAATACGCGGCGTGTAATACCCCTAACTCCTAGGCCAGTGTTTGGGGGTGTTACATTTAGTGGTATCAGAGCCAGGTTCTAATCTGCTGGGATTTTAAGTTAGCCAGTCAGTCAGAAACGTCAGTGTTAGTGTCTGAGTCTAACTGCTTACTGTTGGACTTTCAGAATGCCGCCAAGAAGAGCAAATAACCCTCCAGGGAATGTGGCTGATGCTGTTCAGCAGTTCATGACGCAGCTCATGCAGACCATGGCTGCAGGGGGTGGTCTAGCTGGAGGAGGACCAGCTGGCGGAGCAGGCCCAGCTGGGGCAGATGCTGGAGGGAGGAACGTGAAGGCGCTTCAGGAGTTCATGAAGCTGAAGCTGCCGTCGTTCGATGGGGCAGGAGACCCCCAGGTGGCCAGTCATTGGCTGTCAAAGGTGGAGGACTTGCTACGTGTGATGGGCTCAGAGGAGGAGCAGAAGGTGGACTTCGCCACCTTTTTGTTCAAGGCCGAAGCCAAGGAGTGGTGGAGGTCAGTTATGGGGAAGTTCCCACAGCCTTGGACGTGGGAGCAGTTCACTGGGGAGTTCAACAAACAGTTCTACCCCGACGTCTACAAGGATCAGCGCATTCTGGAGTATAACTGACTACGCCAGGGTCGGGACATGAGCGTTGAGGAGTACGTCCGCAAATTCATCAGTCTGTCTAAGTTTGCACCTGAGCCTGACGAGCATAGGAAGGCCAGGAAGTTTGAGAGCGGCCTGAGGCCTGATATCCGTTCTGCTGTGACGCCTCTGCGTCACAAGACCTTCAGGGACGTAGCTGATGTCGCCCTGTTGGTTGAGGCTGACTTGAGAGGTCGCCAGTCTAGAGGGAAGGACCAGAAGAGGAAGCAGAGGTCCGATGAGAGCGACAGGAGGGATCAGTCTGTTTCTCAGAAGAAGCAGTCTACTGGAGACCGAGCTGGAGACCGCTCTGGAGACCGCGCACGAGATAGAGGTGGTTCGTCTTCGTCAGCTCCCGCCCCGAAGTGCCTGGTCTGTGGCAAGTTTCACAGAGGTCAGGACTGCTACAGGAAGTCCGGGGCCTGTTTTAAGTGTGGATCCATGGACATAGGATTGCTGATTGCCCTCAGGCTGAGAGAGCAGGGGTAGTTCTGGAGGTAGAGCCGTTGAGTCTGCTTCAGGTCCAGAGATCGAGACCGGGCTGAGCAGAAGCCCCAGGCCAGGCCAGAGTGTAACCGATGGCTGGAGATAGAGACCGATCGACTGACAGAGTTGTCACAGGTATTCTCCAGCTGTCTTCTCGTTCTGTTTTCTGTTTGTTTGACTCTGTGACTCTGGAGCCACCCACTCTTTTATTTCTGAGTTGGTGGTGAGCTCGGTTTGCCTGTTGTGCCTCTGGGTGTTGAGCTGTGTGTGCATAGTCCATTGGTTAGGGACTCTTCTATGTTGTTGAATTCTGTCTGTAAAGCTAGTCCTGTGTTAGTCAAGAATAGGATTCTGTGTGCTGACCTCATCCCGATGGAGATGACTAGTTTTGATGTGATCCTGGGCATGGATTGGCTTGCTGCGCCATGCCCACATCGATTGTGCCGCTTCGAGAGTCACTTTTGAGGAGCCGGGCCAGTCCCGTTTGATTGTAGCAGGGAATGGACTCCCGTGCTCGCCGCCAGTCATATCAGCGATGCAGGCGTTCCGCTTTCTGAGGAAAGGATGCCAGGGATATCTGTGCTACATCCCTGAGGTTCGCAAGGATGCGAAACTGGAGGACATACCAGTGGTCAGAGACTTTCCAGATGTGTTCCAGGATGACGTACCTGGGCTTCCCCCTGTTAGAGAGGTGGAGTTCTCGATCGAGCTCGCACCTGAGACTCAGCCCATTTCGAAGGCCCCATACCGGATGGCGCCTACTGAGCTTAAGGAGTTGAAGGTCCAGTTGCAGGAGCTGCTGGATAAGGGCTTCATTCGCCCAAGTGTGTCGCCTTGGGGAGCGCCAGTGCTATTTGTAAAGAAGAAGGACGGTAGCATGCGGTTGTGCATTGACTATAGGGAGCTCAACAAGGTTACCATTAAGAATAGGTATCCTCTCCCGCGCATAGATGACTTGTTCGACCAGTTAGCAGGAGCTAAGGTGTTTTCGAAGATCGATCTGAGGTCCAGTTATCATCAGCTGAGGATTAAGGCAGACGATGTGCCTAAGTCCGCCTTCAGGACTCGTTATGGACAATACGAGTTCCTAGTGATCCATTCGGTCTGACGAATGCGCCTTCTATTTATGGACATGATGAACCGGGTGTTCAAGCCGTTTTTGGACCAGTTCGTTGTAGTATTTATTGATGACATCTTGGTGTATTCCAAGAGTGCTGAGGAGCACGAGGAGCATTTGAGGACCGTTCTCCAGACTCTGAGGGAGAACGAGTTGTACGCGAAGCTGAAGAAGTGTGAGTTCTGGTTGGATCAGGTGGTGTTCTTGGACATGTTGTCTCTAAGGATGGTATCTCGTGGATCCGGAGAAGTGGGCTATTACTGAGTGGGCCAGGCCTACTAATGTTGGGGATATTCGTAGCTTCCTTGGATTGGCGGGCTATTACCGCAAGTTTGTGGAGGGCTTCTCCAAGTTGGTGATTCTGTTGACTCGTCTGCTTCAGAAGGATGTGAAGTTCGAGTGGAGCGATGCCTATGAGCAGTGTTTTCTGGAGCTGAAGAAGAGGTTGACTACTGCGCCGATCTTGACTCTCCCAGAGGGGACCGAGGGCCTGGAGGTTTTCTGTGATCGTCCCATAGGGACTTGGGTGTGTTCTGATGCAGCAGGGGAAGGTGGTTGCATATGGCTCTCGTCAGCTTAAGCCATATGAGAAGAACTATCCGACCCACGACCTGGAGCTAGCTGCTGTGGTGTTTGCTCTAAAGATTTGGAGGCACTATCTGTATGGAGCAGCGTGCAAAGTTTATACGGACCATAAGAGCCTCAAGTATCTGTTCACTCAGAAGAGTTGAACTTGAGGCAGAGGAGGTGGCTTGAGGTTGCTACACGACTATGACCTGGAGATCCTCTACCATCCTGGTAGAGCGAACGTTGTGGCTGATGCGCTCAGTAGGAGGGGTCCGTCGGGGTCAGTTTGTGCTATGTCTGGTGGCAGAGGTCTGCTCTCGAGTTGCATCGTATGGGTGTCTGGGTCGTTCGTCCAGAGAGGTCTGGCATGTTAGCAGCGTTGTAGATTCAGCCTACCTTGATCGACAGATCAAGGCCAGTCAGGCTTGATGTCAGTTTGGGTAAGATCAGAGATGATAGCTGTGGGTCAGGAGTCTGAGTTCAGGGTTTCAGAGGATGGCTGTCTGAGGTTCCGAGACCGCGTCTGTGTGCCTGCTGACGATGCTTTGAGACGTGAGATCATGCAGGAGGCTCATGGAGCTCCTTACTCGGTGCACCCAGGAGGTGTGAAGATGTACCGGGACTTACGTGAGACATTTTGGTGGGGCAACATGAAGAGGGATATTTCTGACTTTGTATCCAAATGTCGGACCTGTTAGCAGGTCAAAGCCGAGCATCAGAGACCAGCTGGTTTGCTTCAGCCTCTTCCCGTTCCGGAGTGGAAGTGGGAGAGCGTCGGTATGGACTTTGTTATGGGACTGCCTAAGACTCGAGGGGCTTTGATGCAGTTTGGGTGATTGTGGACGGCTCACGAAGAGCGCTCACTTCCTACCTGTCAGGAAGACCTTCTGTTTTGCACCGCTTGGCTCAGTTGTACATGGATGAGATTGTGCGTCTACATGGGGTTCCCGCTTCTATTGTGTCTGACAGAGATCCGAGGTTTGTGTCCAGATTCTAGCAGAGTTTGCATCAGGCTATGGGAACGAAGTTGTCTTTCAGTTCAGCTTACCATCCTCAGTCAGACGGTCAGACAGAGAGGACGAATCAGGTCCTTGAGGACATGCTCAGAGCATGTGTGTTGGATTTTGGGGGCAGTTGGGATCAGCATGTTGCACTGATAGAGTTTGCGTATAATAATAGCTTCCAGACCAGTATCGGGATGGCTCCGTTTGAGGCCTTGTATGGCAGGAGGTGCAGATCACCCATCTGTTGGGATGATCTGAAGGAGAGAGCTGTGATTGGTCCAGACTTAGTTCAGGATGCTGTGGGCAAGATCCAGTCTATCAGAGAGCGTTTACTGGTGGCTCAGAGTCGTCAGAAGAGCTACGCCGATCAGAGGAGGCGACCTCTAGAGATTGAGGTGGGCGATCATGTGTATCTGAAGGTGTCCCCAGTTCGAGGAGTCGTCCGGTTTGGGAAGAGAGGCAAGCTTAGCCCTCGTTTTGTGGGTCCTTTTGAGATCCTAGAGAGGATCGGACCGGTTGCCTATCGTTTGGCTCTGCCTCCATCTTTAGCAGCAGTGCACAGTGTTTTCCACGTTTCTATGCTGAGGAAGTATATTCCGGACTCGTCGCATGTGATTGACTTCAGTCCGCTTCAGCTGAGGGAGGACTTCACGTTCGAGGCAGCTCCTTCGAGGATTCTAGCCCGAGATGTTCGTAAGCTCAGGAGCAAGACCATGCCCTTGGTGAAGGTGCAGTGGTCGGGTCAGTCAGAGGAAGAGGCGACTGGGGTCGAAAGCGAAGTCCGTTTAAGTTTCCCGCCCTCTTCGAGCAGTAGGTATGTTTAATTTCGAGGACGAAATTCTTTTAAGGGGGAGGTGATGTTATAACCCAAAATTTGGTTATTTTATTTCGTCACAAGTGACCTTATTTGGTGGTATTCTGGATTCAGGACATGGCAGTCTTTCTTATTAAAGACAAGGGCGAGATGGCCCTTCTTCTTTTTTATTCTTGGTAAGGAATTATTAAGTAATGAGTTATAGTAATAATTCCCTAAATCACTTTTCTCATCACGCTTCCACGACTCCACTAACCCCGTATAGTTTTGAATATCCTCAGACGCTCCTTCCTTTCTGTGCTTTCTCTCTCTGTTCTCTCTCAACTGCTACGTTCTTCCAAGCGCTCAGTCCTGCAAGTGTGGTTCTGAAATCCGAGTTCTATTGGTGGATTCTGCATTTGCTTCATCTTCTCCTCTGCGATCAGGCTTGCGAATTGTATATGGTTAGCACAATTCAATTTGAGGTTTAGGTTTTGGAATTTTCCTCCTTCTAATTCTGGTCCCTGCAATCTGATTGCCAGAATCTTCAGTCCTCTGCGCGCTGCACTCGTTTCTTCCGTTGGTTCCCTTGTGACGAATTCAGGTGAGGATTGTGTGCAGTTTGGATTGTAATTTCAGTTTCAGAGTTTGGGTTCCGTTTTCTGAATTGGGAGTTTTGCAATTGTGTTTTGCTCAGTGAATTGGTTTGCGTTCGGTCTGCGTCTGAGGGTCTACATTGGCTGGATTCTGCTGTTCAGAATTGAGGGATTGTCTCTGCTGTATACTGAGGTAGGTGGCTTTCGGATTCGATCCGTGTGTTCAGCCTTGGGGAGTTCAGATTCTGCAAATTGATTCAATGATTTCCTGTGGTTGTGTGTGATTGTGTGTTTTAATGCCATTCCAATGGATTAAACCCCCAAGGTTGTTTTGTAAATATGGTGTGTTGATTTGAGTTGGTTTTGTGCCTCTGTTCGTGTTGAATTCGCTTCTGTCTTTTGAGTTTTTCGGCATGTCCGAACTTCCGTCCGACCTTGGACGTTCGGACATGCCCTTGCTCTTAAACTTTCTGAAGTTTTCGCTGTGTTCGAACTTCTGTCCGAGCTTTCAAGTTCGGACACAGCCTTCTGCATTCTGATTTTGGCTTCGACTTGTGTCCGAACATTGATGTCCGGACACAAGTTCGGACTCTACACGTTCTGGTTTCCGAAGATCGTCCGAACATCCGTCGAACTTGGATGTTCGGAACCTCTGTCTCCTCTACTGTTTTAAAGTTCGACCTGTGTCCGAACTTCGTAGTTCGGACACATGTTCGGACATCTGTTGATTTTGACTTATGAGTCTCGACTTGTGTCCGAACATTGATGTCCGGACAGTTCGGACATGCCTCTGTTTTGACTATAATTTGCTCGTTTGAGCTCCGTTTTGACTTCGTTTGCGGGGTTGGTTTCCCCTTCTGATTTCCAAGCCATCTATGTGCTTTCTGGTGCCTTTGGTGCACATATGCTTATCTGTATTAAGCTTCTGTTTTGGGACCTAGTTATCTCTGTGTCTGAGCCTTTGGACGGCTGGTTACGCTGTCTCGTAGCGCGCTATGTAGGATCCTTCTATTCACAGGTGATGTTCCCCGTTCTGTTCACGGGTGTTTACACCTGTTCTGTTTACGAGTGAGGTTTCCTCGTTCTGTTCACGAGCTGGTTGCTCGTTCTGTCTGTATGCTGTGATCGCTAGTGTCCCACTCTGTTTTCTGCTTCTGTCTGCTTCTGACTCTGTTTAGTCCTCCATTGTATGGACTTCTGTTCTGTCTTCTGACCTATTTATGGATTCCTTTGACTCCTTCAGATTTGTCAATATTCTGTAAAATGTTTTGAGCATACTGGTTGATGAAGTTGGTCATCTACTGGGCATAGTTGTGTGCTCATTCCCCTACTTTATCTAACATTGCAGATTGATCAGCGAAGGTCACTTGCAGCTCTGGAGTTTAGTTGCTTGTTATTTAGTTTCTTCTGACTTATGTATTGACTTTGAGCCTTTGGGCGTATTTCGTTAGCTTCCGCTTTTTGACATCCATTTGGTGGGTTTTGTAATGACTTTTGGGGATGTTCTAACATCTCTTTGATTATACTTTATTTAAGTATTTCGTTTGGGCCTTATTTGTTTATCTGTTTAAGTTTGCTTATTAGAGCCTTGCGTTATTATGTAATAATACGCGGCGTGTAATACCCCTAACTCCTAGGCCAGTGTTTGCGGGTGTTACAAGCTCAATTCGAAGTCAATCCAGAACCGGCATCAATGAAGCACCAAAAGACCCCCGATGTGAAGAGTCTCATTAAACCCGAAGGTAAAACAGGTTGAAATCAAAATTTTTTGACTTTGCTCGGCTTTAACTATTCTATGTTAAATTTTGGAGTCGAATTGGCTTTTTACCGCTCCTGAATTAACGTTTGCTTTCGCTTCTGCCCAATAACTTGTTTGCTAAGTTTCGTGTTCAATTCGTACTCAAAATGCAAACTTTTGATCACTAACGTGTTTTGAATCTTTTAGGCTACCTACCCATAAATTTTGAGCCAAAAACACCACCGGGAACCACCCAAACGCCGCCGTCCGAGGGCGGTCCGCACCCACGGGCGCTATGTCCGGGGTCCCGGACGCCCAGTCCGTAAGCCCGGACGCCCCCGGACGGTGGCGGGATATTTTTATTTTCAACAATTAGGGCTTTATAAAACATGTCCGGGCCCACGGACGTCCTGTCCGTGGCCCCGGACTTTTCAAAATCTCGTTTCTGTTTAAATTCGACTTTTATGTTCACATAGGTTAACTAGGGTCCGAGGGTTCGGACATTAGGTCCGTAGCCACGGACGGAAGCAAAATTTGACCTAATTCTGCCTCTGAAACCCTAGTTTAGGAATCTTTAATTTCACTTTAATTTTCTGTCAAAAAATGCTAAAAAACACAAAAAAAATAGAAGCTTGCGCACTTAGGTTAAAACGACTCGTAATAAGCCGTAGTTAAACTAAGTAGAGGAAAAATGACTTCTAGGGGTAATGAAAGTAATTGAACCCTAAATAAGTCGAATACCAAGCCCCCGAACCCGAACTCTCCTTTCCTAATTTGATCTAGGTTAAAATTAGGTGGCGACTCATAATAGGTTCCAGTGAGCTAGCTTAGGTTATAATAATTATTGTTAAATGACATTGTTATTAATCTTAGGTTATAAGTTGACCTAAAACCCGGTTCGATCCTAATCAGCTTTAATCAACACAGGGTAGGGTTTAAAATCGAGGCTCACATACCCGTAATTTAATAAGTATAGGAGAAAATCAATACTTAAAGTATTTTAATGAAAATACAAGTTATATTGGAAAAAGAAGTAAATATGTATGATACGAAGTATCATACGGGCGTATATGAAAAATTTTAGTGTACATGAATAGTACTCATATACGTGAATAGAATACGTATACATGAATAGTAAATACGTATACATGAATAGTGAATACGTATACATGAATAGTGAATACGTATACATGAATTGTAACTACGTATATATGAATAGTCAAATACGAGACGTATACGTGAATAGTAAAATACGTATACGTGAATAGTGAAATACGATGAATAGTAAAATACGAGGCCGTATAAATGAATAGTAGAATACAGGACCGTATAAATGAATAGTGAAATACGGATGAATAGTGAAAAATAAGAAAATCTAATACAAGGTCCTTATGAGTCTAAAGTTGCTAACTGTGCAACTAAATAACTGCTAATGACGTTAGTGAGTTAATGAATTGGAATTGAGCTCGAAAACGCTCCTAAATGAACGAACCCGTTTAACGGTATACTATTATACCCGGGTTAACCTAGGAAGAGGTTTAAGTTGAAAAGAGAACCCAATTAGTTCTAAGACACAGGATACTAATACTAGTTCTGGTTAGAGATCTAGATAAGTCAGAGGCATTCGGCGGATTAGGCGAACGAGGGATTAAGAGCTAGCCAATCTCCAGTGTACGGTATGGGATTCTTGTAGCTTGTTTGCTAACGAGGTCTACCTCGGTTTATGTGCTATGTGTTATTGTGATACGACCAAGCAAGATTAAGCATGAAACCGATTTGCTATATTGTTATTGTGTGTCCATTGCACACCAACACGACTTGATTCAGAGCTTGTTCATTAACTATGTTTAATAACAATTGTATAAGGTTACAAATATTCCCTATTGTTAGTTGGTTAATACCGAGAGAGGTTTAACTAACCAATTGTCAAAGAGACTTCAGCTAACTAGAACTTGGAGAGAGAGGAATCAGGGACTGACTCCGGTCATGCATGTTCAGCTTAGGAGGTCGGCATCTGTATCAGATCTGTCTTCCGCCTAGGGTCGACAATCTGACCCGACCAGCTCGAGTGAACAGTTCGAGGTGGGAGGCAAATTCAGGAGGCGCATGAGGGTCAAGCCTACACCCCTCATAACTTAAGAAATAATGTTTATTAACCCAGTGGAGCTAATAACTCATTGGCTAGGGTTACTTTGACCCGACAAAAATAAACAATTCAGTTAGAGAACAACCAGTTCTATTAAGAGAACGGTTGACACTTATAAGGTATGGTCAAACACGAGAACTAAACAATTCTCAGGCCTCAGGAGTTAGCAATCTAACTTACATCATTAATGGGCGTCCATTACGACGTTCGATTTATTTAAGGTGTGAATGTTTCACATAAATGCGTTGTTTGTTATCGTACTTCTTATTATTATTTGTATAAATAAACAATTGCATGTATACGACAAAGTAGTCGTGTGTAACCCTGCTAGCTTGTGGGCTGCACGTTTTCTGTACCAGCCATGTAATGAGCCCCTTGGGGCCTGATAAGTGCAAAACATATAGACTTTTTAAGGTTTAATCACCTAATTAATTGCAGCATTTTTAGTAATGTTTCTCACTTATCTTGGGTTTTTCCTATATTTATGTTGTTATATTAACTGATGTATTATATGTGTTAAAATGTAGGAAAAATGACAAACAAAGACATATATTAAAAGGGTTAAAAGAGAGTCACGTGAGAAGCACACAGAGGCATGTCCAGCCCATACAAACCGCATGAGCAACCGCCTAATATACATGCGGACAAGGGACAAGCGTCCGCCCATGCAACCGCCTATTATATATGCGGACATGAGAGGAGAATGCAACCGCCTACTATACATGCGGACGCGAGTGAGGTACAGAGGCGGTTGTTAATAAAAATCAATCGCGCCAGTTATCTTCTTCGCCGACTCGCTCTGCAACTTGCCTGCGCCTTATCCTTTAAGCAGTCGGCGCCTACCTGAAATCACTCACGCTTATTTTCTTGTCCCCTGCAATCAATGAGGCTGCAATCAACGAGTTCAATCAATGAGCTGCTGCTACTCTGCTTCTTCTTCTTCCTCTATAAATACAACGCTCAATACACCTTCTCCAGTGTCCTTCCGGAGGCTCCTTCCGTGGTTCCTTCCGGAGTTCCAATTCACCCCATCAGTCCATCTTCGAACCACTTCACCTTCACTCACTCGTTCAATCCATTTCTAATCTCCCGCTTCTCCATTTGTTTTCTTTCCATTTCATTAGTTTACGTATACTCTGGGAATAATTATTATCTATCTGTATTAATTATGCAATATGTTTTACTGGTTTTAATTTTAATGAAGTTTGTTATGTTTAAAGGTTTTCTCGCATCTTTTTAATAAACCTCATGAATTTATTAAAATGCTTTACTAAGTTTGTTTTTGATTTCATCGGTTGGAAACAGATGGGTTAATTAAGCCGTAAAACTGGGGGAAACTTATTTTCATCGTTTAAGTTAGTACTCAGTTGCAAATGTAATCCCTCGACACTCCTCTGCCGTTTGCAGGCTTTTGCTTGAGTTTTCATCGGACCTTGCATTACAGGTGAACGAGTTCTTATGAGTTTTCATCGGACCTTAAGAAAATAACAGGAATCTTGCCAAGCAGTTATAATTAAACCAGTAGACCTAGCATGGAAGAGCAGATATTATATTAATGTGAACCAGAGTCCCGTTTAGTTTATCTGTTAATTTAGTCGTTTTATCTTCCCTTTTATTTATAAAAACAAGTCAATTAATCCCCCCTCTTGTGACACGCTTAGGTACTATAATATGTACATTAGTCCCGCGGTTCGATATCCGGTCGCTTACATTTCACTATACTACTGCGACCGGGATTTGTTTGCAGCCCGACGTTTATTTTGAGTTTTAATTTCTTTTCTTTTAATTTTACACCAGTTTAACCACTCACCATATAATGTCTGCAAAATGGCACCGTTGCCGGGGACTAGATTTATTCTAGTTCCTAAGCCCCGGATTATTCACCTGTTTAAATATAAATATTTTGTTCTTTTTAATCTGTTAATATTATGTCTATAATATTTTGTTTATTGTTAATATTAATTATCTACTATATTATGTTAATATTAATTATCTAATAATCTGTTAATATTAATTGGACACCTGACTCTGGACATATGACTACGGACATCTGACTTCTGACATCTAACTTCTAACTCTTATATTATTAACATTTTAATTTCCATTGTCCTTAACATTTAATTTCCATTGTCTCTAACATTTTAATTTCCATTGTCCCTAACATTTAATTTTATGTAAATTAACTTCTAACTTATAATTTATGTTATCTAATTCCTAACTTATAATTTTATGTCATTTTTATTAACTAACCCATTATTTTATGACTTCATTATTTTTGTTGTTGTTTAAATAAGGATAAAATTTAAAAAAAAAACGAAGCAGCAGGCTGTCCGCCTAGCCAACCGCCCCACTCCCATGCGGACGGCACTGAAGACCGCACCGCCCCTCTGTCCGCCTACGCTACACGCGGACGCCACACCCACGTCCGCCTAGATTCCGTGCGGTCGTCCACGCGGACGCGACTCGATATAGAAAAAAAAACACTTTACGACGCTGCGTTTCAAGACTTGTTCTTCCCAAACTGCTCGAACCCGACGACAGAGAAGAACGCAGGCGCGCGACTCCCCCAGCTCTCAATTGCCTCAACTTCTTCAATTCTCCACCAAATCTCGCAAGGTTAGTACCGAAATCTTCGTTTTTCAATTCTCTACGTTCTATAGCTTCAAATCCACAAATGATGAACTACACTAGGAGAAATTAAGGACTGAACTTTCGAACCCTAGGTCGACCCGTTCGAAAATTCGAGCTTAATATGCGATTTTTGTCTCAAATTCTTCTTCTATAAATCATATATACATACACAAGGTTGAATCTAATTATACTTAAATTTGATGTTTTGGATGAATTTCAAATTTAGGTGTAGGTAGTTACGAGAATTGTGTCGTGAAAAATGCATTTTTCGAATTCTGAGATACCTTTTATTAAAACTGAATAATTATGATTATAGGTTGTTATTTATGGATTTGTTTGATGACGGTATTAAAATACCTTGAATCTGACTGAATTAATTGTGGAGAAACGAAGAATTTTAGGGGAGGTTCTGTCGAATTTTCGACAGAATTTTCAATAGAATTTTTGTTGTATAATTATTCTGTTTATATTTCATATTAATTGTTCTTCTTATTTTCTATTTTTGTTAATTTACTAAGTTGTTTATGTCAAATATTAATACTCTGTTTGATATTAATTTTTATGTTACTATTACTCTGTTCAAATATTTAATATTAATTGTTATGCTGTTAATGTTTGTTTGCTTTTAATTTTTAAAAAAATATTAGTACACCTCGTATACGTGGTGGCGACTGCCCCGGTGCATCTTCTTCTGCACCTCGTCTTCGGGACGACGGCTTTGTTTCAGTAGAGGATGCTGGCTGAGCAGTCACGGGTGACACAGCGTTTAGACCGGAGCGACGAGCTGCATGCACAGGCAGCGCAGCAGCATGAGCGGACCGCTCAGCTCCTAGAGCCTCTCCTCGCTCAGATAGGCCAGGGACCAGCACAGCCTCCACCACCACCGCAGTGATTATTATTATTGTTATCTTTATTTTATTTTATATTTCTCTAACTTTTTGTAGACTCTTACTGTTTGAACCTTGTGCTAACTTTTGTTATATTCAGGAAGGTAACAGTGTGGTTCACTTTATGTTTCTTTTTATGAATTATAATTTATGTTTTTCATATTATTATTTTCTTGTGGTGCCATTTGAGTTCTGCTGGCTATATATGATTTTCTTTTCAGAATAAATATTCGGACATATAGCTGAACTCACCTATGGGAGCAACCTCAGTTGCTCTAGGAAATTCAATATCTTCGGTTGAACACTTGCGCGAACTTAAGTGTGAGGAACGTCTCACCCCTACCAAAGCTCTAAGTGTGAGGAAGGATACCTTCCTCAATCTACGATACAAGGGGAGTTTCAATTCTTCCTTTATTATATTAATGTTCAACCTACATGCATTTAATCCTTTATGAGTCTTTCATAATTTGAAAGGTCATTTTCTTGATTTTAATTCTGAACAATGAGGACATTGCTCCTCTTAAGTGTGAGGAAGGAGAGACCTTTCCCTGAAATTATGACAGTAGTTCGATAATGCCACACTCACTTTTTGCTACTCTAAACTGCCTATAAAAAAAATGAAAAATGAGATTAAATAATTGTAGAAGTGTCTGAAATTATGTCAAGTGACAACTGAAAGATGGTTTTATTTAAAGGAGTTTGTATAAAATTATTTTCCTTCAAAATACTCTATTTCCACTCAAAATATGATAGATCTGCTGATTGTAAAAACCAATTTAGTTTAGCTTGGGATTATGGAAATATGTGGAAAGTCAAGGAAAGAAAAGGATAAAGACAAGGTACTCCGCTGTTTATGAATTTTTCTAAACCAAAAACAGGCCTCGTTTATCCGGTTATTAAGTTCTTTGGGGTGCTTTAACACCTATCTACCTAAGGTCTCGTGATCTGGGATAGAAGACCCAACACCGCTACAAGGATAGAGAGAAAAGTCTGGGGTACAGAAAAATAATGCAATTTTAAAAAAAAATTGGATGTTTTGTATATACAATTTTTGCATTAAAAAAAATGATAATAAATTGCAATTTATATTTATGAACATGAGTACGTGGTGTTGAAAGGTATTGCGGAATAAGGCATTACTTCACACCCTGTCATCCCTGGGTTAGAGAATTGAAATTGGTTGATAATCCCAGGTTAATCTAACTTGTTTTCTGCAGTCTAGTTTTTCTATGCTTTTATTAAATTGTTCTTCTTCACTGTTTATAAAAACCTACTTCTAAGAGCAGAATTATTCTTTCAATTGTCACTTTGTCTAAATTCCCTTCTACACTTATTTAATCTTGTTTTATTATTATGGCTTAGAGATAATTATATTCCTTATTTGCTTGAGGACAAGCAAAAGTCAAGTGTGAGGAAGTTTGATAAGTGCAAAACATATAGACTTTTTAAGGTTTAATCACCTTATTAATTGCAGCATTTTTAGTAATGTTTCTCACTTATCTTGGGTTTTTCCTATATTTATGTTGTATATTAACTGATGTATTATATGTGTTAAAATGTAGGAAAAATGACAAACAAAGACATATATTAAAAGGGTTAAAAGAGAGGCACGTGAGAAGCACACAGAGGCATGTCCAGCCCATACAAACCGCATGAGCAACCGCCTAATATACATGCGGACAAGGGACAAGCGTCCGCCCATGCAACCGCCTATTATATATGCGGACGTGAGAGGAGAATGCAACCGCCTACTATATATGCGGACGCGAGTGAGGTACAGAGGCGGTTGTTAATAAAAATCAATCGCGCCAGTTATCTTCTTCGCCGACTCGCTCTACAACTTGCCTGCGCCTTATCCTTTAAGCAGTCGGCGCCTACCTGAAATCACTCACGCTTATTTTCCTGTCCCCTGCAATCAATGAGGCTGCAATCAACGAGTTCAATCAATGAGCTGCTGCTACTCTGCTTCTTCTTCTTCCTCTATAAATACAACGCTCAATACACCTTCTCCAGTGTCCTTCCGGAGGCTCCTTCCGTGGTTCCTTCCGGAGTTCCAATTCACCCCATCAGTCCATCTTCGAACCACTTCACCTTCACTCACTCGTTCATTCCATTTCTAATCTCCCGCTTCTCCATTTGTTTTCTTTCCATTTCATTAGTTTACGTATACTCTGGGAATAATTATTATCTATCTGTATTAATTATGCAATATGTTTTACTGGTTTTAATTTTAATGAAGTTTGTTACGTTTAAAGGTTTTCTCGCATCTTTTTAATAAACCTCATGAATTTATTAAAATGCTTTACTAAGTCTGTTTTTTATTTCATCGGTTGGAAACAGATGGGTTAATTAAGCCGTAAAACTGGGGGAAACTTATTTTCATCGTTTAAGTTAGTACTCAGTTGCAAATGTAATCCCTCAACACTCCTCTGCCGTTTGCAGGCTTTTGCTTGAGTTTTCATCGGACCTTGCATTACAGGTGAACGAGTTCTTATGAGTTTTCATCGGACCTTAAGAAAATAACAGGAATCTTGCCAAGCAGTTATAATTAAACCAGTAGACCTAGCATGGAAGAGCAGATATTATATTAATGTGAACCAGAGTCCCGTTTAGTTTATCTATTAATTTAGTCATTTTATCTTCCCTTTTATTTATAAAAACAAGTCAATTAATCCCCCCTCTTGTGACACGCTTAGGTACTATAATATGTACATTAGTCCCACGGTTCGATATCCGGTCGCTTACATTTCACTATACTACTACGACCGGGATTTGTTTGCAGCCCGACGTTTATTTTGAGTTTTAATTTCTTTTCTTTTAATTTTACACCAGTTTAACCACTCACCATATAACGTCTGCAGGGCCTGTGATTTAAACTTTGCAGGTAGGTACCAGATGAAGACTCAACCTGAGAGTAGGAGCGGGTAGAGTACCTCGGGTTGCTTTTACATTTGTTACACGAGTTGTGCATGTACACTCGTTTAGTAAATTGACGAGATGTTAGTATGATGTATTAGGATATGAGATACTCGGTATAAGTTGTGATTTATGGATTGTAATGTTTTAGATGCTCGAGTAATTATCCGGTTAGTCAAACCGTGACTTGTAAAGAGAATAGGCCTAGTTAGTCACGTGGGTGACTAACGGCGGTAACACCAATTTAGTAGAACTTTTCCGCTGCGTTGTTAATGTACGAGATGGACTTAGGGCGACGATCTTTGTATTTAGAGATGGGGTGTTACACTGTGGCCCCCCGCCACTGCCCCACTATAGAGAACTTTAATCAATAGTAGTAGTACATTTGTAGTTTCGTTTGCTTCCATTTATTAAGGGGGCGCCTCAGTGACGGTGAATTGACAGGCAAGATCAGGAACAGTGATATCTACGCAGAGGGCGGCTTCGAACAGACAAAAGTGCAGACATTAAATTGATATGACATGCTTACTAATCCAATAAAAGTGAATACTATTTCATTTTTAATTTAGTATATTTTGCCCATCATGACAAGAAATCGTCGCAGTTTCCCCATAAAAACGTCTTGCAGATATTAAACTGAAATGACACGGTTACTTAAACAAATCTATAAGTTTTCTTCTAAAACTATTCTGTAATAAGTATATTTGTTTGTATCTTTTAATGTTCTAGTCAGTAGAATTTATTCTACCCATCTTAAGGAAAATAATGCTAAATTTTTATTATTAGGTTGGAGTGAAAAGGTGGTGAATTTCAAAAACAATTTTTCCAATTCAAAAATTAAATATTTTTTGGCTTTTTAATAATCAAAACTATTTATATCGTAACTGATGAATAGTTTCATCAGTTGCGGGTCCAAATTGAGGTGGCTTAGGACATCGGTGTGTTGCGGGTGAGCCTAGGTAAGTAGGTCACAAATATATAAATAAGGAAGTATAGAAAAACTGAGAACAGAAAATTGAGAAAGAAAAGCCAAAATCAATACTCCCATGTTAATCCAGGTGTTAAGTAGTTATACATATATCAAAAAAATACTCAATATATATATTAAATAATTATAAATATATATGTACTGTATATATATATATATGTGCATCAACATATTGGAACAGATCATAAACATTATAAACATAATATACCAAACATACCATAAAACAATATCAATAATAGGTAAAAAATATTCTAAAATTCGTTATTGTTAAATAAGTACAGTATAAGACTTCAAAAACGGCATATTACTTAAAACGTAGTATCACTTACCACCAGCAAGTCATCAAAATTGGATTTGGCCAACATATAATAGATTATATACTGTACACGGCAACCCGACTGCACACCAAGAGCTACCTTCCGTCATCTAATGCAGCTACTTGGATGTACTCCTTTGAAACATTTTTCCAGACCCTTTTCATATGGACTAATAGCGGAGGTCTGCCACCATCTTATCATAAAATTTTACTGCTGTAGTCATACCAAAAGTAGATCTATCACGTGTCCCTCATCAGTTCCTTTTTTGGCCAACATATAGAAGACTTCTTTATAGAGCTACCGACCGCACAGCGGAGACTACTACCCGTGCTGGCTGCTACCCGAATCCTCTCCAGCCAATTTTTTCCACCAGACCCTCACAATGCTTGACTTGTCATATAGGAAACTATTACTCTCTTAACCTTTTAACAATTAGTTTTTATTTTTCCTATAAAGCGTAAAAAATAATTTAATCAGTGTAAAGAACTTAAATAAAAATAAAAACACTTATAAAATATTTAAAACTAGTTACGTACAGTATATTAACCTGCTCCACTATGTAATGCGCGCCTGTTACTTTTTTCCTTTCTCCTACTTAATAGTACAGTTAGTTACAACAATTTTTAGAAAATTAAGATTAAATATGCTTGTAACTCTTTATATGAATAATATTAGGAAAGATCTATTTATAAAATATATATGTTTGATAAATTCAAGCAAAAAGGATGGTTTAAAAACAAGATATATAAATCATTCTGTAATAAGTATATTTGTTTGTATCTTTTTATGTTCTACTTAGTAGTATCCAGTCTACCCATTTGTCGGAAAATAATGCTAAATTTTTATTATTAGGTAGGACTGAAATGCTGGTGAATTTCAAAAACAATAAATTAAATAAATATGTATACATCTTTGGACTTATTAATAATCAAAACTATTTGCATACTAACTGATGAATCTAGCGGGTCAAATTCAAGTGGCTTGTGTTGCAGGTGAGCCTATGTAACAAATATCGACAAAAGGAGAACGAAAATGTGAGGAAAAAAAAGCCAAAATCAATAATCCCATGTTGTTCCAGGTGATGAAAAATAATATGTATAATTCCCATGACCATACTAGAACAAATCATAAACACAAATATGAAAGACACCATAAAATAATATGAATAACAATAAAAATTTTCCGCTAACTATTTATTGTAGAATAGAATATATTCCTTAAAACATGTAATCATAACTTAAAATCATTTAGAATGCGTTTAAAAAAACATTAAATAATTTTGTTATTACACACATTTTGCAATTTGAAGTCTACAGCCTTATTTATTTGTGGTATTTAGTAGATGTTACATATATTTCTGCATTATATTTTAATACATGGTATATAATATAATATTTTATTTCAGCACAAATAATGTCAAATACATGCGTGTGCCCATAACTAAATCACATAATTATTTACTATTTAAAAATATATAAAAACTTATTAATACATTAATATTTTTATTGTTAGTTAATTACAACTGCTATGTATAAAAATAATAAATAAATACTTACTAGAGATGGAGCGAGGAGAAAGGATAGATGAAAAAAATAAGGAAGAAAGATGTAATCCATTGATCTTCCTTTCAACTTCTCCGTTTTTTCTCTGTTCCTGTTCCTTCCCCGATACGCTCTACGCCAACTCTCAGTTCCTCATTTCGAGTTCGACTGCATACCCCCCCCCCCCCCCGTCCTCAACTCGGTAGTAATCATAGCACGGAATGGAAGATAGACCTGAGCTCATCAAAAAGGATCATCCAAATCGTCCATCTACCTCATGCAGGTTCTGCTACTCCTCTATAATTACCTCCGAATTTACATTTTCTAACTCCAAAATAGATTTGAATTCAAATACTGTCTACGATCTTGGTTTTTGTGTTCTACTTACATCCGCCGACTCCCTTGCTGATGTGGTTGTACTGCATGTGCGATTAATTCGTGTTGCGATTAATTCGTTTTGAGGTAGTGATAACCGTGGATTTGCCATCTTCACTGTCAACGAAGCAGGCGAAAGAAGGATGTGCGTCCCTCGTGCCCTGACTCCACTGTAACAAGTGCTAAATTACCATCGTCCGCTGTGGACGAACCAACAACCTCCAAATGTGTAAGCAACAAGGGAACCTTCACCAAGCGCAGGGCCGAGGATATTGAAGATTCAACAACGGACTTGGTGGTGGCAAAGAAAAAAAACACAAACCCACCTTTCGGCAGCAAAATGTCGATTGTTGCTTTGAGAAGGGGCATCAATGGTCTCAAACCAGAACAGCGCGCAGCCCTACAAGACTGGGTTTGTTCATTTCTTGAATCTAGAGGTGGATTCAATCTGTTACAGCCTGGGGTGTTGGTTGGCAACAAATTTTGATTGGCAAAGGTGTCAGTTGATACTTTCTGGTAACGGAAGAATTGATGTAACAGAGGATGATGTTCATGACATACTAGGGTTTGCGCCCGGTGGTGTTGAGATCACAGAAGCATCAATAAACTCAAAGTCTGATGAGTTCAAGGAATGGAAGTTAGGGTGGGATGCTGTCTTTGGAAGTAAAACACCCAGAACAGTAGATCTCATACGTAAATGGCCGACAATGGGAGTGACAGATCTTTTCAAGACCAGTTTTGTATGTGCTGTTGTCTCCACTTGCGTCAGCGGCAAGTGCGACCTAAGGTGCAACGACATGATTCTGCCATTAATACAAGACCCGTGAAATGCATCTAGGCTGAACTGGTGTAGATACACAATTGACAAGTTGGTAAAGTCTGTTCGTAAGTACCAACAAAGTACATTCAAAACCCACTACTTCACCGGCTCTCTGTTGTTCCTTAACCTGTTATATTTTGACAAAACGGCTCTTCTTGTCCATCACGTTCAGTACGGCTATCCATCGATATCCAAATGGAGCAAAGACATGTACAAAGACAGGCTGAACAGAGAGAGAGAGCTGTTGGAAAATTTGGAGTAGGCAGGATCGTCAATACCAGACCTCTTGTCATTGTGGATCCGTGTCCTGCGTTTCCAACCGGAGAGGTAATTATCAACCACTGTTTTTACATACTATTCATGTTTTACCTATGTCCTTGATTCATCACAATCGTGCTAATGCAAATGACTGCAGACTGCAGATCATGTGGAGGATCGTAAATGTGTTATGGCAATAGAGGAAGCCATCACAAGTCATGCTGAACAGGGTCAATTTGATGATCATAATTGTGTGTTGGCAGTTGAGGACACCATCACACGTGAACCCGAAGAGAGAAATGAAACTGAAGTGTTATCGGAGGAGTTTAGTACGTGTATGGTTGGTGTTGTAGAAGAATGCAGTTACGAAATTATGAAAAAATTGGATGAGCGTACAGGCACATTGTTTGACCTACTGAAAAGCATCGGAATTGTGAAAGAGAGGTTGCACAGTGAGCTGAGGTACATTAATTTTAGGACGGCGTATTGCTTAAGCGAGAGTGATAAATTTCATAGGTGGAGGAGTGAAATGTCGGAAAAGGAAAAGGATCTGGATGCTGCACAGCGTGCGATAGAAGAGGAGAAAAACAAAGTCAGATTGGCTGAAAAGGAATTGAAAGAGAAGCAGAAAGTGGCGTCTGAGGAAATTACACAAGTGGCCAAGTCTGGACCGGTGACAGTGGGTAGTGGTGTGATCGGTGAAACGTGTGTTCATGCATCCTCATCTCAAAATATGGGGTGTATGAAGACATATGCGTCCCCGTTCTCTCATGGATTTGTCGACCGGACGGCGTTGCCTGACAGGACAGAAGACCTTGTCTACAGTCTTGTAAGAACAACCCGTGAGAAGACGTGAGTTTTGTATTCTACGACCCATACTCTTCTTTATAATTGAGTGTTATTATTGCCGGCAAGACAGCGTTGTGTTTGTAATGAGTTGGTTATTGTAGTGTCACATTCTACTTGGAAGGTGATACTAGGATTCCAGTTGAAGCCTTCTTATGTTTCGCGCCCAAAGCGGAATTGAACAGATGCATGATAGATTTACATGCGAGGGTGCTTAACTTTGAGAACCGACGAAGATGTGAAGGAACTCCTAACCGTTTTTTCTGCAGCACAGCGGTAAGCGTGCGTACTTCCATTCATAGTATATTTTTAGGAGGCTCACACTTACTACCAACAATTTAAATACTCTGACAATCTGATTGTCCAGCTTTTTATCACTGCCCTTGTGAGAAAGAAAAATGAAAATGTCGGCAACAATGCACCGTATGAGGATGCTGCTTGTATAATAAAGCTACTGTACAATGAGTTCAGCGAGGCGGGATTTGAGACGAAGGACATAACGCATGTCAATATGGTATTCATACCAGTACACGCCCATTCGCACTACTATGTGTTGGTGCTCGACTATAACAAAAAGTGTAACCTTGTGCTGGACAATATGGCTAGAACAGTCGATGGATTCGACGTGCTTGCCAAGTACGGAGAAGTCATGCGTACACTGGTATGCACCCCGAACTAAGATTACTGATTCTTAATTACATATCATGACTTCAAATAATTTCGTTGACATACCCAGTTAACACATGTGGTTCTTGTGTCCTGATAAACTAGGTCAAATCCGTGAATCATTTCATTTCTTCGGCATCTGTTGTTCATGGTGAGTATATGTTCAGAGGAACAACGACGATCGGAGTAATGACAATGGGCTGGCAGTCTCAGGATACCCATAGTGATTGTGGTATATTTGCATTGCGACATATGGAGACCTTCATGGGTGATGTGGCTCGATGGTATCCCGTTCTACAGAAAGACAGTGTGAGCCCCATGAATATGACTATCTTCCTAGGAGACGTTGCATTTATTATTATTTCATTTATTTAGCTTGTTGTTGAGTACCTTACCCCACACTATTAATCTGCAACACCCTGTTTTCCAAGCAGGAGACACAAATGGAGATACTGCGTAAGAGATATCTTTGTAAATTTTTGCTACACGAAAACAATGAACGTAGACCCTATCTGATCAGACAACTGAATAATGTAGAAGCAATCGTCCTACAGGTATATGCACTAACGTGGCTACCTATACACAACGGCAACTACTGGTAATGAGAACTAAATTCATCACTATGTAACAACTGTAGGCTCAAAGCCGTCGATCAAACATATGATCTTGGGGAGACCCACCTCTTGATTGGACACTAAAGAACGTAATGTGGTCAGTCTGTTCTCAACTGCGTTAAGCAAGGTATGTAATCTTGTTTTGTTCTGTTTTATTTGCTACTAAGCTCAACTGCATATCCGATTACATATCGTTGTTAGGATCTCAACTTTTAGTAGCCACACAACAGACATTTACAGGCTCATTACAGGCACACATGTTGTTAACAATGAAAATGAAACAGAACTACCACTCATGTACTCATCAGTCGGACAGGCTTTATCACAACAGTTGTCGACAACACCATATTCACGCCTATGCCTGACACGGCTTTAGGGGTGGCAATATTTACCCAACCCGATAACCCGACCCAAACCCAACCCGTAAATAGCGGGTATGGGTTAAGATTATTGACCCATTTAATTATTGGGTCGGGTATGGGTTACCTATTAAATATATGGGTTGGGTATGGGTTAAGGTACCTAACCCAAATTCAACCCGACCCGTTTACTTAATTTAATTAAAAATAAATAAATATGTATATATTTTACTTGGATATGTATTAATTCTATAACCATTAGTATAATAGCAAACAAAAATACTATCACTTCTTCAGGCCCGTACAAATAATTATTTAGTAAATCCAAATACATTCTATAGGCCATCTATATCTACCATTCACTCTTTGTTTGAAAACCCAAATACTATATCAAGCATTAGTCTCGCAAACTCCATCGTTCACATATTTCATCCACACAAATAACGTCTATAGGTAGAGATTATTGACCCATTTAACAGAATGTTGACATTTAGAAAAATGGTACACAATGATTCAAAATAAATGGTCGTCATGTGCACGCTTTTATGGACAACTAATCATTCTGTAGAAAAACAAAAGTATTTGTAATTAAACAGGTCGGGTTTGGGTTCAATGATTTTGTATGGGTTGGGTATGGGTTGAAAATTTGTAACCCGATTAATTTTAGGTCGGGTATGGGTGAATACAATTTTAATCGGGTTGGGTATGGGTGAGCTCCAACCTGACCCATCAACCCGAATTGCCACCCCTACACGGCTTGCCCGAAGACAGGTCTGTTTAGAACATTGGGTATACCCCATGAATTGATTAAGTTTGAAAGTTGATTATGTTGTTAGTTATTTCTTTCTAAATATATCAGCAATATTTATAACTACTCAATTATGGGAACCAATATGTTTTGTGTTGTGCACACTGTGTATTTAAGTAATGAATTGACTGTGAATCATGGAGCAAAAGGTGGGAATGATATTGCTCACTTCAGATCTGTGTTTTAGGAGTTAGAGCCATGTGATCATACTGTATAGAGCTACCTGACGGCACAGTGATGAGCTACTTTCCCGTCCTGTGATGCAGCTACCCAAATTCTCATATTTTGCCAACTTTTTGGACCAAACCATCTCCATGCTTGACTTATAGTCGAAGTGTATCACCATATAATCATAAAAATCTACTATGTGGTCATACCAAAGTGTGATCTAGTCACGTTGTGCACATGAAATTCGTTATTTGTACTTAAATACAAATATTTATAATTATTATATTATTCAAAGCTTTCTATGATATATAATATATATCGGAAATAACATTAGCTATCTAAATAATAAAATATCTCGTATGAATTATTATTTTTTTACAAAATTTACCACGGATATAATACCCCCACCGAGTTTTAAAAATGACTTCTCATATAGGATAACTTTTACTCTCTTAACCTTTTAACACATGACCAATTGTGGAGGTCAGCCACCATCTAGTCATAAAAATCTACTATGTGGTCATACCAAAGCATGATCTAGTCACGTGTCACTCATCAGTTCCACTTTTTTGGCCGACATACAGAATTCTATATCATTCCTCTAGAGCTACCCGACCGGACAGTGATGAGCTACATCCCCGTCCTGTGATGCAGCTACCCGAATTCTCATTTTTTTTACAAACCCTCTCCATGCTGGACTTATAGTCGAAGTGTATCACCATCTAGTCATAAAAGTCTACTATGTGGTCATACCAAAGTGTGATCTAGTCACGTTGTGCACATGAAAATCGTTATTTGTACATAAATACAAATATTTATAATTATTCTATTATTCAAAGCATTTTATGATGTATATAATATATGTCGGAAATAACATTAGCTATCTAAATACAAATAAATATCACGTATGAATTATTTTCTTTTACAAATTTTACCACGGATATGATACCCCCCAACGAGTTTTAAAAATGACTTGTCATATAGGATAACTACTACTCTCGCAACCTTTTAATACATGACTAATAGCGGAGGTCAGCCACCATCTTATCATAAAAATGTACTCTTTGGTCACACCAAAGCATGATCTAGTCACGTGTCACTCATCAGTTCCAGTTTTTTGGCCGACATACAGAATTCTATACTGTCTAGAGCTACCCGACCGGATAGTGATGAGCTACATCCCCGTCCTGTGATGCAGCTACCCAACCGGACAGTGATGAGCTACATCCCCGTCCTATGATGCAGCTACCCGAAATCTCAAGTGTTTTTACATACCCTCTCCATGCTGGACTTATAGTCGAAGTGTATCACAATCTAGTCATAAAAGTCTACTATGTGGTCATACCAAAGTGTGATCTAGTCACGTTGTGCACATGAAATTCGTTATTTGTACTTAAATACAAATATTTATAATTATTCTATTATTCAAATCTTGGGTTACTAGTTATCATAAGTATAATAGTAAGTAAGTATCGGTTGCCACATATGCTTAATTAGGTGAGGGACTATATGACTGTATGTGAGTTATTAATGTGATCATATTTGCTAAATAATGGAAATCATCACAACAAAGATACATTACAACATGTCACAATAGATACTCAATCTTCGTCCACAATTGGCGGCGAATGTGACCACTGTTAGTGGGTTCTGTAGAAGTAACTGTTTCCTTTTAATTTTTTAATACTATCCTTTTTTTCTTAAACCCAAGACGAATGATATGACTTGGAGTTGACACGCCTTATTTATGACAATCATTAATGACGACGCCTGCAGGCCCCAGCTAGCGGGTGAGCGTTTACAGCTTTCGTTGTTTCCGTGTCTGTTAAGAAACACCAAAGCTTTACAAAACTACGGACAGGAAACTTAATTAATGCCACGTTTTAGTGGGTTCTGTAGAAGTAATTTTTTGTTGTTGTAATATTCTTTTTTCTTAAACTCAAGATGAAGCGATTGACTTGGGAGTTGACACGCCTTATTTATGATCATCATTAATGACGAGGCCTGCAGACCCCAGCTAGGGGATGACATTTGTTTTCGTCATTTGCGTGTCTTTTTAAAAACACCAAAGTGTACAAAATTGCGGATTGGAAACTTGCCACGCACGATTCGGCAACAAAAGGGACAGCAGCTTATTTTTGTTTTTTTTACCCTTCAAGACGCTTCGAATAACCGTGACCGTCTATTCTGCCTTCTTACACTTGTTTTAACCAAAACAATCGTTCATTTCATAAAATTAATTTATAAAACGAATTTATACAACATAGTCATTTTTTCACATAAGGATTATATTGCTAAACTGATATATCTAAAAATGTGTTATATCTCACATATTAATTCTTAAAGAGAAAATATGGTTACCGTGAATTTTCCATGACCTAAATGGCCCCAATTAGTGTGACAAATATCTTGATTCATAATTTAATATATCAGGATAAAATTAAAAAATATGAGTTGTGTTGAGCCTATATGTGTGTGTGGAAATGAGACCTTCATCCTTTATTTTTAATTTTTTATTTTTCTATCCTAAACATATGTAACCTTGACCCACAATACCCAAAATCGGGATTACCGTGAATTTTACGACGCAATCGGACTAAATAATTGTGTTACGGTGCAAAGACATCTACAAATATTTACAATTTTTTAATTTGTGATGATATTTGTACGGGTTATTGTTAACTTTTTTAACAATGTTATATATATATATTCATATTAATTTTGAATTTGTTGTGGACTTTATAACAACCAGTGGCATAATGTGAATTTTAAAATTACTTTGTTAACCAATAGGATTATTTTTGTTATGTATATGTAAATACTAATTTAATTGTATATATAATCTTTATAAATATTAATGTACATCATTTATATGTTGCATACAAATTAGATAATATTAGTAATATATTTTATTCATAATTTAAAATATGTATTAACGCTCTGCTGTAAATGCCCTACAAAACACCAACCCAATAGCTTCTATAAAACCATCAGCAGACAACTTCACAATTTCCAATAGCAGAGCCAACAACAGCCCCCAGCAGCGATCCCCAAACGAACCCAATGATTGAAGATTCTATTCCCTATTAGAATCAAACAGACTACTTAATTCGGGGGAATCCCTTTCCTTTCCTTTCCATTGTTTATCATTCAGGTTGTTCGAATAAAAATTACTTTTAAAATTAAGTAACCTAAGCAATAGACGGAGGCCAGTCCCGTGGGACCGCTATAAATAATAACAATGCAAAAAAAGGGCTGAATTAACGAGGGTTAAGGGTTCAACAAATGGATTCTACCATCGTTGAGCAAGCTGCTGTTGTACCGATGGTAGTTCTAAGTGACAATTCATACGTACAGGGCGAAAACAGCCCCCTCGTTGGTGTCCATATTCAACAAACAGGTGTGGCTGGCTCCCCAATTATCATATCGACCAGTAAAGAAGATGATCGTGCACACGAATCTTCTTTGAGCGACCACCCATCTGTTGGCTGCGCCTGCTGTCGTTCAGACTCTGACCTGAATCGGGACATACAAATTTCATATCCGTGTTTCTCCCAAATTACCGACACAGCAGACTCCCAGTCGTTGTTTGAAATTACATCTTCCAGATTCGGTACCAACATGGGTGGGAATGTAGAGGTTACTGCTGATAACATGTCTCCCGATTTCGACAGTGAAATTGGAACAGGGAGAAGCACCAGTTCAACAACAGGGTACGACAGTAACACACCATCCATTGCAATGGCCGACATGGTCGGTGACACGTGCTCCACTAAAGGTTAGGTGATCAGTGATCACACTCACCTGATTCACTAAGTCCAGCTACTTGTGCCATCGTGATTTCCGTATTGTTTGTTTTGGTCTTTTGCTACGTTTACACTTAGAATGTAGTAGGGTCTACTGGACACGTCAAGGTTGGTGCGTCTGACCACGAAGGTTCCCATTTTGTCGCATTTCCGTCGGAATCCTTTTTTTGTTAGTAGTCGGATTTTTCAGGGTGGTTATTCCTTCATGTACATTAATATACACGATGTCTCAGTTTGGGGGAACTAAAATATAGTTATAATGTCAATATATGCGATAGTTTTCTGCATAAAATTGGGTAAAGTTGATTCGTTCAGGGTGGTTATTCCATCACGAAATTACCCAATGTGCTTCCTCTATGCCCTATGCTACTTGGTTGACTCATCTAGAGAAGCATCCGGGGGTGCGCCGTTACATGATTAATATTGTGTTGTACAATTTTACCGCTTATTTAAGTACAATTGTTTACCGACCTAACACTAGCAGTTATATTAAGAACAGAATTCAACTAGTTGTTTAGTGTAATAATGATTATACTGGGCCTGGTGGGCCAAGTACCGGCCTAACCCAAAGACAAAAAATCTGGCCACGTAATCGTCTGACATATGTTTCAGTCGCTCACACCCCCCTTCCACCCCCAGCCCCCCTCATCCACCCCCCATAATAGATAGACCTAAAGAGCTACTCTTAGTCGACTGAACGCACAGCGGGACTGGCTGGACAGGCAAAAGTACATTAATTAATTGAAATGACACGCTTACTAATTTACTACATAAAACTAAATATGACATACAGTTGTGGAACGTATCCGACCAGGCCAATAAGATAAATTTCTTGATTTTGGACTTGCGCAGCTTGCTGTACTCCAGAAGTTCCGCACGGGAAGTGTTCAACTTTCTATGATTCTCTTAAGCCTCTTTATCATCATGCCATGGGACGTATTTTTCCGAACAGTCGTGGTATGTTGTAAAAAGCTGGCCTAGAGTGGTGTAGTTTACCCCCAGACGATCAAGCTGCAACTTTGTAACCGTGAATTCTCGGTGCATGGTGTAAGTGTCAATTGGTTTTACCTGGGTTAGTACTCGGGCCAGGCGTCGTTTTACAAGCTGCCCCAACTTGTGGAGCTCACCATCAACAACTGATGACATTTGTAACTGTGGTCTTGGCACTCGAACTTTCGGGGGGAAGTTTTTGTCGTCACTCGATTCGATATTCTCACTGTACTCCATCACCGTGATAGACGTTATGGGCCTGCCCTAATCCCTGGAAAAGTGAGAGCATCTACGTTCACACTAACTTTTTATTTATAGAAGTATGTAACAGACAACAAAGTTAGGAGACATCATTTAAGGTATAAATAAATACACACCAGGGTTTTTTTTTCCAATGCTAGTTCTTTTCCTTATCGATCTTCTTACTGTAATAAAAACATTTAGTGGGGTAGGATATCACATCGGGAAGTGTATACGTCATCATTACTTGATGTGTTTGTAGAGTGGGGTAGTACTGTAGGATTACTTATTCGCTTCATTCCCCGATGAATGATGTATTTTTCCTACAAATACATCAAATCGAATCAAATGATCACAACTACGCACGTCGTGCTTTTGACTCTGTGCACAATTTGTATTTTTTTATTGACAACTTTCTATTGGTTACTTTTTACTAGAAGAAATGAGCAACTACAATAGTGAGAGTGAAATCCACTCAAAAAGTTGTAGTAGTAGTTTTTTATTGATCCCTCTCACAATTCTACCCCTTATTATTAATATATGCACACGCTTATTAATTTTGAAGAACACAAATACGTTAACTTATATTAGTACTGGTATAATTGTAAGATTATATGTCTATTTTCAATAACTACTACTAGTAAAATATGCATTAATTTAAAAAGACACTGCAACACAACACATTTCAAGAAATTAATACTCTCCGTTCATTTTTATCAGTCATTTTAGACTCTCTATTTTGTTACAGCAAATAATTGACGTTTAAGAGTTTTTATAAAAAAACCTTATTTATTCGAGGTGGGTTAATACTCCGTACTTCATAGTTTGCCGTGTTGGAGTGTAGAAGATCTCCTTCTTATTTTTAGTTGATTTTCATTGTTTTAGCCGAAAAGAAAAAACAAGAATATGAGTAGTTCCCACAAAAAGAGGAGGAATACTAGTTTAAATTGTAAAACAGTAATCATTATTGTGACAGCTAGAAAATAGGGTGATTTTGATTGATTTACAAGTCCTTGTGCACCTTATCTAAAACAACTGATAAAAATGAACGAAGGTGGGCCATGCCCACCTAACGCCGGGTTCGCCAAACGCCAGGCTTGGCGGACATGCATCAACTTACCTTTGGCCTTTGCATTTAAATGGCACACTTCATCTCAGCCTAATTATTTTGAGGAAACTACAAACAACGGACAGTACCCACCGGACAAGAACCCTAATTTCCTACTGTGTGTTCTAATGGTTTAAACTCAGTTTAACTTTTGTAAACATCCTCATATTTTAACTTGATGTGCAGTGAGTGCTGAATTTATTCCAAGTGCCCCTGCGGATATGGAAAAGGGCGTTGTGGAGAAGAGACTTATGAATGAATGCGTCGGTTCGGTCAGTATCCTTTTGCCCTTGTGATTACGAATAACACCATGTCTTGTTTCGTTATGAGCTTCAATATATGTCTTTCGATTGTAGGATTGTCCACCTAAGAGTGTCCACCAAATAGTGCAGTTTGCAATTTACACAATGGAAGTCCGTAGGTCCGTACGTTCGCTGGCACACAAAAAATTTCTGGAAGAAATGGACTTGATACAAAAGGAACTCGAGAAGGATGAGGAGGAGGTGGAGCAGATGTTGAAGGAATTGGATATGAAATTGAAGACTAGTTTTTCTGTAACCAAAACTAACGATATAGTGCACGGTAGCAGGGATCCTCATTCCTCTTAGTTTAAATCTTGTTGTTAGAATGACTTGGGTCTATACAATCTTAAACGGGTTGGATATGGGTGAACTTCAACCCGACCCACTAGATATTTTTTTTGAAGAGTGGTAGTGTTTAAAAAAGAAGATGATGTGCCCCCATGCAAACCCTAACTTCTCTTAACGAGGCGTAGGCCGTGTCTCTGATCGTCGGGTAAACGCACCTGCCGTTGTCATTGTTTACTGGCCGCTTCCACTGGTTTTCTATTTTGTCATTAAGTGTCTAAATTGCTTTTTTGGCTATCACGGAAATAGTTACTGTAACATCCTGTATTTCAAAATGCGATTACTTATGTCAGCTAAGTAAACTAAGGTTCCCGTGGGTTGTGATACATTTGTTGAATGCATCTCTTTGATGTTCTTGTGGAAGTGATTACGTCATTCGTATATGTTATCTTCTTACAACACTGATCGAAAAGTCGAAGTAGAAACGAATACAGAGAAATCTTTCTCCAGAATACAATTGCAGCTACAAATAGTGGTCACTGAAGGTTTATAATTTGTAGTGAAGACAAGAGCTATCAAACTGGAGATAAGGACTGAACAGCCTAAACATACGACACAACCAAATCAGGGGAGCACTTTGCATGTGTATGCAACCAAATCAGATGAACATATTGTATGTTCTACTATCTCAATCTGACTGTATCATCATGTCATTCAATTGATTCCTTGTTCAGGATGACAACTTAGGTAGTTATCTCTCTGGTACAATAGGTAGTTCGCCGCTTTGCAGGAGGTAGCCCTAATTACTTTGTGTAATATGCAATGTGAATACCATTTGTGACCAGAAATTTCTGAACCTAATACAGTTATTGAAAATAAATCGTTTTAATATATGAAACGAAATGTCCTTTTTTAATTGTTGAAGGAAGATAGTTTCCATGAGTCACTGCATAACCTAACCGTACAATATAGTATGGAATGTTACTGACCCATACATTCATTATACCAACACTTACCTAAGCAACCTAAAGAGCTTGAGTTTTCAGCTCAAGGGACAAATGTCCAATAAACAACAGCAAAGGTAGAATGAGCCATTAACGAAAGCACATTTCCAGCCCTAGGGACATATCCCCACATAACAACAGCGAAAGTACATTGAACCATCCACAAAACATCATCTTCAGCCCAATAGATTAACAACAACAAAAGTAAAATGTGCTAGAGACAAATGCTTATCCAAAAAAATCCTAATCTAAACAACCGGCACCATTAGCATATTCTACCAATCCTTTACAATCCTTGTGAAATTACATCTCACTGTTTGGATTTTGTTTTCTAATGCTATTTAAAGGGGATCACGTTGTGTGTATGAAACCAAATCGTGATGAACATATAGTGTGCTCAACTATCGCAATTCTGACTGTATCATGTCATTCAGTCGAGTCCATATTCAGTATGAGAAGGTGGGTAGTTATATCTCAAGTGCAACTGGTAGTTCGCCGCTTTACTGGAAGTAGCCCTTGGTACATTGTTTAATATGCAATGTGAATACCATCATGAGCAGAATGTTCTGAACTTAATACAGTCATTGAAAAGGAATATTTTGAATATATGAAATTAAAGGTACTTTTTAAAATTATTGAATGAAGATAGTTTCCATTTGTAACTGCATAACCTAACCTTACAATATAATCTGGAAATGTCACTGACCCATACATATTCACTCTACCAACCTCTACCTAAGCAACCTAACGTACGAGAACTTGAGTTTTCAGCCGAAGGGATAAATCCCCACTTAACAGGGTTAACAACAGCAAAAGTAGAATGAGCCATTAGTGAAAGCACGTTTTCAGCCATAGTCACATATCCCTACATTGCATAACAACAAGTACATTGAGCCATCTACAGAACATCGTTTGCACACAAGAGACATAACCCACTTGAAAACAACAAAAGTCTAATGACCCATTGACAAATACTCATCCAATGAAATCCTAATCCAAAAAACCTATACCGTTAGCATAATCTTCCAATCCTAAACAATCCTTATGATATTAAAAGTCTTTGTCTCGAATTTTTGATTTCAAACATAAACCCATCGCAGCGGGGCAGCCAACTTCAATGCTACGTAAATATGTAATTAAAGTTCCGATTCTTCAGCTTCCTCCATCTACAATCTTCCTCTTTTTGATGGGACGATTGTCATCATCTGAACTTGCTTGGAGCATAGGGGGATGAACCGTGTTGGTTGGTGGGTTGGAGGCATGCTGGTTGAAATGGGCAAGGCTGGGATTGTTTTGCTGCTTTCTGGTGGCGGGGGACGATGTGTTAATGGTGGCAGAATGAGCAACTGCAGTATAGGTATAAGCACCGTCGGCACCGACCTGTAGCCAACTGTCTTGCGATGGAAATTCACTGTTCCGTGAGTACACCTCCGGCCGTAGCGATTTACCATCCGTGGCAAAGCAAAAATCCGGATTATGCAAGGGAGTATCTAATTTTAATTTAAAACCAGTGCAACAATCTGGGAGATTTTCATATATGATTGACAACACAAGGGTGTCTTCTCCTAGAGTCAAAGATATTGAACGACGGACCGGATTAACTAAATCCAGGAGAACCTTGAAACGCAAGTATGAGAGATTAGATTCATTGGGCTTTTCGAAAGACATCATGTATGCACCCACACCCACCTTTGACGCAAGGAGTTTAGCAACCTGTTTGGTACAATGATTGCTGGGGATATTATTTACCCTAACCCAGCATTGTACCCATCTGAATACATGGTCCTCTGATCTAAGGCCCCTCTGAAATTGCTGGAGAGACAATAGAGAACCATCGACCAGCCATAACCCCCTAGACAAAATCTTATGCAAGGTAGACGGGAGGGCAAATTCAAAAAGGAAAAAGTTGGGCCCTAACTTACAGAAATGCAAACTGCCATATGAGAGCCAAGATTGGCGGAGCCATGTGGCCATGGACGTCGGCTGCATATCATCGGCCGTCAACAGTTTTCCCAGGAGAAGACGGTCGTAAAAAATGGTAGAACTTTTTTTTCCCACTATCCATTCCCGGAAGTTGGAGGATGTGTAGGAGAGAAAAGTTCGAGTGGTGTAACGGATGAAAGTTTGAGAGAAGAGGGAGAATTCTTGAGAAGCGCACAAACGGATGTAGAGTCCAAGGGTCGTCTTGATGATTTTGGGGGCCCGTGATAAAATCAAAAATGAGGGAAAATTTCCAAAAAAATACCAAATTTTAAAAAAGGGGAATTTCATGAAATGCCACTATATTGTTGGCTAAGTAATTAAAAAAATACGTTAATGTGCCAACCCCATACAAAGAAGCAGCCACGGTCATCACAGCTTGCCAGAAACCGCCCCGAGACAATGGCCGCGGTTTCTGGCAAGCTGTTCATGACCCCGTGGCTGCTTCTTTACATGGGGTTGACAAATCCGCGTAATTCTGTTCGAAAAAGACCACGACATGTAATTTTTTTTATTGGGTATTTTTATGAAATTGTTCCCTAAAATGAGTCCCTCATAGAATTTAATTATATTATGATAAAAAATTACAAAATAAAAA